>JABYQU010000040.1:0-355585 GCA_022264855.1 Lenzites betulinus | reverse complement strand
GCTGTGGTGGACAGCCTGAAGAACACTGCCTTGGATGAACAATTGGAGGTGTATCGGAAACGGCAAGCTGAGCAAGACCCGCTGGTGCCCATGAAGTCCAAGGTGACGAGGAGAGCAGAGAAACTGGAGGCGTTGAAGGCAGCGATTGCGCGGCTTCAGTCCCGCGCGGAGGCTACCGCAGCACCCGGCCCTGTGAGTGGGAATTAGAAGCACCGTGGGTACGTTCTTTCTACATCAACGTCGCTGTGCTTTCTTACTTAGTTCATCATCATAGAGTGGTATCGGCATAGAGCAACGAGTAGTTATGGATTCATGAACGCGAATATCAAGATACAGGATGGAGTTCGCGACGGCACGAGCTCGCGCGATCAGCCACACTCGCGCGCGCGTTGTAGGCGCTCGTCGCGCGCGCGCGCGCGTCTTATGAAAGCGCGACCATGTTTTCGTCCGGCGTCTGATGACTAAGTGTCCCACAGCGCTTGCACGCGTTGCCACTCCCCAATGAAGGTCAACTCAGAGATGTCCCGTAGAGCGATCATAAGGTGCACAACGGTGGATAGAACTCAGGGGATAATCAATGTGAAGCGCCGCGCGCGCTGGGGAATGACGATTACATAGTGATTACATGTATCTAATCTAACGCGTTATCGTAGCGCTCGTGGGAGTCCCAGGGAGTCCCAGGGAAGTTGGGTCCCAGCGGGTCCGATGTTCTCGACCCAGGACCGGGACCAGTCTGAGCCCCGGCGAGTGCGTCCAATAAAATTGAATCCAAACTGCTGATTCGCGTCGTGCGCACATGGCGCGCCTCTCGCGAGTCGCGCTAAGCCCATTGACAGGGCCAGTGCCCGTCCCGCTACGCGGTCGTGCGCCCTGGCGCGTTGCCATCCTGCTCGCCACGGGTCGGGCGCAGTGCTGATGGCAGCAGGCCACGGCGCCGACGCGCCCCTCTCCCGGGCCCGAGTGCACTTTCCGGTAAGCTAGCATTTACACGCCCGCAACTTCCCGCTCTCGACGACGACCGTGACGGCAGCAGGGCTCGGAGACGCGCTGCTTATTGGGCAGGTGCCTCGGCAGGCGAGGGGGTGCGAACGCGACATCGAGTGAGAGCCTGGGAGGATGCGGGCATGCCACTTGCAATTGCAAGTGGCCGTCGCCATATATGGCGCGCTGGGGAGCCGAGCCATGGCCAGCCACAGCACGCGCGTGGGCACTCGACGTCGGACGCTCGTTGGCCGGCCGGGCGATCTGTACTTCAAGCTCTGGCTGCTGGGCCCGTGACGCGCATGGGCTCGCACCGTGGCTTCGCGGGGTCCCATGGGCCACGGCGCTGCTGCGCGCATGCATGCCAGCCGCCCGAGCGTGACCGGCCCTCGAGCTCTGCGAACCTCCGGTCTGGGGAGGAGATGTGATGCCTTCTGCCTTCTCGTTCTGTGCGCTCCGATGCGATACGGTTGGGCGTGATCGCTCGTGGCGGCGGCGATGGTGTGGCGAACCCTGTTACTGTAGCACTCGTTTACCGTATATACACTCTCTTCGATTGCGCTTCTCGTTACTACGTCAGAGCTTCGCGGCACGCGTCGCTCGTTCTCTGCTGCGGGCGTCGCACCCAGCCTAACACTGATAACGATAGGCTGGGGGTGGGCCGACGACGCCAGTGGCGGCCCTGCGCCTCTTGCGTTTGTCGCGGTGCGTGTCCATCACTCCACGGCCTGGACGCCGTCGTACGCGGGCAGCCTGGTGCACGCCTCCGCCCAGTCGATAGTGCCGTTCACAAGCTCCGTGACGGTGGCGATCACCTCGTCCACCTGGCCAATGAGCTGCCCGGTCGTGTCGCGCTCCCTGTGCGGAACAGCCAATCAGCGGCGAGCCAATGAGGGCGGGGGAGCGCAGACCACAGCGCGCACCCACAGCGGACGCGCGCGGGTGTCGCTGTGGCCCGGAAACGGAGCGGTTCTCGCGCGGATACTCACCGCAGCGTCATCGTGCCCTTTGAAACGGCTGTCATGTCGGAGCGGGGAGGAATGTCATGTCAGCGCTGTGTCGCGAAAGGTTCGATCGGGTGATGGGGGTGGCCTGGGGCGCAGACGTACAGGCAAAGTCGAGCGTGAGGCCGTAGGGCGTGCCCAGCTCGTCATTCCGCGCGTAGCGCTTCCCGATGGACGTGTTCGAGTCGTCCACGCGCGAGAAGATGCCGGCCTTGCGCAGCTTCGCCGCTGGGGGCGCAGGGGCGCGGGGCGTCAGCGCGGGGGCGTGGCGGGCAGGTGACCGGGGCTGAAACGGCACTCACAGACGTCCCGCACGAGCGGGTCGAACTCTGGCTTTGCGCTCAGGGGGACGATCAGCACCTTCGTGGGGGCGACCACGGCTGGCAGCGACAGGACCTAGACGGCGGCCAAAATGAAAAGGGCGCGGGCGGGGTCAGTACATCGGGGGCCATGAGCTCATGCGCGCGTGTGCACGCACCCCGCGCTCGACGTCCTGTTCTCGGCTCCAGAAGCTGTGTTCAAGGAGCGCGTAGAGGATGCGGCCGAGGCCAAAGGACGGCTCGATGACGTTCGGTGTAAACTCGCGGACTGAATGGGGCGGCGGTCAGATGACGGTGCATGCGGCGGCAACCGTGCGCCCGCAACTCACTCGACTGCTTGAACGTCTTCTTCTCGATGGCCAGAAGGTCAGGGGTCAGCTTGAATTCCCTGCCGTCGGAGGAAGTAACGGTAGATGACCTGCGGAAGGGACGTGTCGTGTGAGCGCGAAGGAGGTAAATTGGATGTCAAGCCCGCGTAGCGGCCCCTCACCCTTGCGCGAGCTCACCCTGGAGCTTAGCCAACAGGGCTTCGTCCATGCCGTTGATGATCGTCTGGATGGCACCCGAGTCCTTGCCAAACGTCTTTCCAAACGTCTTCTTGTTGAACTCCGCGGCCAGCTTCTCGGTCACTATGGGTTCCTTCAGCGCCTGGCGGACGACGAGCGGGTGGCCGGTCTTGGCGGAGTGCACGGTCAGGTCGTACGCCGCGCGGTCGGCGCAGCCCACGCACTCCGTCCACCCGTACGAGTTCTGGATCTCTGCGTCCCAGCAGTCCGTTGCGTAATGCGCCATCTCGTTGGACATGTGCTGACGGAAGCGGAGGCGGGCTGGGTTGATGCCGATCTTGATGAGGAACTGGTGGATACGCGCGACAAAGTACCCCAGCGTCTCGTTCGCCACGATGCCCTTGTCCACCGCGTCCCCAATTCTCATCCGCGTCACCTTCGTGCTCCCCGCCGACTGCGTGTGACGGTCCAGAAGGTCCAGCTCGACGTCGCGCACCTCGGAGAAGCGGTCGTGGCGCTTGTCCTCAGGGTCGACAAAGTGTTCGATCTCCGCCATGGTGAACTCGCGGACACGGAGCAGGCCAGCCCTCGGAGAGATTTCATTTCGGAACGATCGGCCAATCTGGGCGGACGCGAACGGAATCCGCCCGTTGTTGAACTCGAGCAGGCGCGAGAAGTTCAGGAAGTGGCCCTGGGCCGTCTCCGGACGCAGGAAACCAGGGTGTTGACCGGTGGGCCCGATACTGCTGGCGAACATGAGGTTGAACTGCACCGGCTCGGAGACCTCGTTGTCCGAGTCTGGGTTCCGGATGTTATACTTTTTGCACAGCTCGCCAAGTTCGGGACCCGAATAGTTATCCAGCTGCATTTATTGACCGGCGATCAGAGGTGAGAAGCGTTCAGGTAGGAATACGCCTGGCTCTAGACCCACCTGCGCGAGAATGCTCTCATACTCTGTGACGACATCGTCGGAGAGTTGGACCGCGGCCACCTTGGCCTTGTCCTTCTTTTTCCTCTTCTTGTCGTCCTCTTTCAGTGGTGCTGCGGCTTGCCCGCGGGCTTCTTTGTCGCCGGCCAAGCGCGCCTCCAAAACGTTTTTGACGAGGTGATCCGCTCGGAGGACCTCGCCGTTCTTGAGATCCTTGACCATCCAATCCGCGAAACGCGCTACGTGGCCAGACGTCTCGAAGACAGGTGCGGGGGTCATGATAGTCGTGTCGACCTCGAGCATGTGCTCCTCTACAATGAAGTGCTTGCGCCATTCCGCGATGATGTTGCTCTGGAGCGAGGAACCCGGCGGGCCGTAATCGTAGAGACCCGCGACACCTGAGATGACTGATCAGTACGCTGCAAGAACACGCTGAACCACGCACGCCTGAAGGAAAAGGGAGCAGAAAGCACCAACACTACATCAAGGTGGGTGGTATCTCACACCACTACTCCCTCCTCTTTCCTGCAATGTCACATACTAAGGCTGTTTCGCAGCGCAAGGACTTCCGTGATGTAGTGCCAAACAGGAGTGAGGCAAGGTCGCGGTCCACGCGAGTGTCCACCAAAAATGCGCCACGCAAGGTTACCAGAGTTCCAGTCAAACCAGAGCAATGGCTTTGCGAAACAGCTCTCGTGACCCCAACCAAGGTTGAACCCTTTGAGTGCGACCGGCCTCAAGGAAGAGTCTGACTTGGGTACTCCCGGGACGAAACGTTTGTGATACGTTCTCGTACACAGGCCGGTCAGTCCGATCACAACGAACTTTGCCCATAGTGGTGGCGTACAACATGTCGCCAGAATTTAACGCCATCTTTATGCCCAGGGAGAGTTCTGAAATCCGAGCAATCGACGCAGTCATGCAAGGGTGGATCGTTGTAGATTTCGTGACCCCAATGCCCGGTGTGCTCAGCAACTCCAATGAGCAGGACAAGAACCTCCCTGTTGATCAGACTTTGGACAAGAGTCCAGTCTTATTCTGGTCCCCTTTTGAATCGAGAAGAAGAAGTTCGTGACAGATTCCTGGAGGGTTCTGCGCCCTTGGAATCCTGGATACTGCCCGGAACACGTTTTGCACATACCGCGCCCCGTCTGCATAGCCCTGTTTGACTTACAGGTACGACCGATGATAGATATCACTGGTCACAGGAGAAGAGAGGCTGCGAACCGACCATTGCAAGCGGGGCGATGCAACTGCACTGACCGCAGACCTACTTGATCGGTTTGCAAGCACTCTCTTTCACTCACTGTATTGCATCCCACATCCCCATCACGGAGGTATCGATGAGGAGATAGATAGATGTGATCGCGTACTCACCGCCATAAATCTCAAATGCCGGAGCGTAGAAGAACCTGCGATTTAGGAGAGCCTCGAACCGGGTCTTGTCAAATGGGTGTGCGGTCTTGTGGACCTCAAGGTTGGCCATCTTGTTAGGTTGTATGTGTTGTATGTGCTTCCAACGATCGAAGATACGCGGCAGAGGAGTAAAAGTACAAGGTCGAGGAAGATGAGGAGCCCAGAAACGCATACAAAAGCAGAAATGACTCCTTAAAGTCACCGAAGAAATCAGGATAAACGCGACCCGTGACCGTATCCTGGGCGTTACGTTACGCCTTTTTGTGACCGTGTTAGTCCTTCGGCGCGGCCCGTAACGGCCCGCTGGTCAATTGAACCCGATGTGAGCGGGGATAAGAGCTTCAAGCGCCCGCAGCACTTACCGTCACGATCTTATATCACCTTAGGAACATTGTACCGGCTGTTTCATCGCATAATCGGAAGAAATGGTTGGAAATAACACAGGTAAGAACATCAGCTTATCTTTGTATTATTACGCACTTATCCCCGCCAACACCGGTTTTAAAGGTGAGGGTCGCACATCTGGGCCCACCAAAGCCTTGGCGCGAGACGTTGCGATCACTGCGAGCAGCCGACTAGTCGGGGGCCGGGGCACGTAACGGGGGCGTTCTTGCTCTTTCTCTCTTACCACTTTGTTCTCCTCTTCTCCTCCCTTCTAGCAGCGGGAAACATGGAGACCTCATTCATGTACTCTGTAGACCCCTTCGCGCCCGGGCGTAGCAGCGGCACATTCTCTCGCCTGGTCAGCGCACTCTTGGCAACTGCAGTCATCCGTTGCTGGCCGCTTTTGCTCTTCTTCTCTGCTTGGGCGACGGCCATTTCTCTCATCAGCCATAATGTCCACAACCTGGCTATTCAGCCGACTTTGCTGACTGTGTGAGTCGTCATCCCGTGCCCAAGATATCCCCCCCCCGCACGCGACCTGGAAACTGTGGCTCGAATCCCTGCCCGTTTACCGGCAGCTATGCGTGATCGTGTGCCTGTTACTGACTGACCTCGTCCACTAGTATCGGTACCGTCCTGGGTTTCGTCATATCCTACAGGACCACAGCAAGTTTCGAGCGATACAATGAAGGTCGGCGTCTCTGGTCGCAGATTATTCTGGGCAGCCGTACTCTAGCCCGCACGATCTGGTTTCATGTACCCGGTAAGTGGGAGTGGTCGTATCATCGCTTGCGGCGCACCTTACACCGCGTGTGAATGTGCAGAAACCATGCCAGCAGCGTCGAACGACCCGTCTACCGCTGAGCAGCGCAAGGCGCGCGTTCTCATCGAGAAGAAGACCGTAATCAACCTCATCGAGGCATTTGGAGTGTCCGTGAAACACTACCTGCGCGGGGAAGAGGGTGTGTACTACATCGACCTGTACCACCTCGTCAAGTTCCTCCCGTCGTACGCGCTGCCCGCCGGTTTGCCGTCCCTGGTCGATGTCACCTCCGCAGACGGCCTCTCGAACCGCTCACCGAACCGCGCTCGTGGGGACAGCACCGCGGCTGATATGACGTCTCTGCGTGACGAGATCGCGTCGCTGGACATGCCTTCTTCGCCCACCGGGCCTACCTCGCCCACGCACCATCTCCCCCTCCCCGCGACCGCGGTGAGCCCCCGGAAAGTGAGCCATGTGAAAGTCGACCTGCCGCCACGGACGTCGGTGAACGGCCGGAGTCATCCCAGCGAAAGGGAGAAGGGGGGAGACAAGGGGTCGACGTACTCGGGCGTCTCGGGCAATCATGAAGAGAACTTCTTGCTCCCTGCACGCATGCCGCCCAAGTACCACTTGTTTGACCTGTTCCCATTCTCGCTATTGGTGCATGTCCTTACAAAGAGGGGCCGGGATGTCAAGGTAGGTTTACGATGGTTCAGGTGGATATATCACTAATGGGGGTGAAATAGGGTAAGAAGGCTGCTCGCATCCGTGCCAAACTCCGGAGCAAGACCGTCACGCACAACCTTCCGCTTGAGATTTCGCTTTACCTCGTATGTTCACCAACACCACACTTCATATACGTATGCAACCAGTCCCAACTAACAATCTGCAGAGCTCGTACATTGCAGCTCTCCAGGAGCGTGGCGCCGTGCCTCCTCCCACAGCTAGTACGCGGCTATCACTCAATGGTGGACTTATGGAGTTCCTAATATCTCTGCAATTAGCGAACCTGCTCAACTCCCTGAACCAGCTTGTTGACGCCCTGACCGGATTGGAGCGTATTTTGACCACGCCCATTCCTTTCTCGTGAGTTTCAAAGTTTCAGTACATCCGCCGCTCCGCGACTTAGACATTCTCAGGTACCGCGTTCACCTATGGAGCGTCACGGTCCTGTACTGTTTGCTTTTGGTAATATTGCCCATCTATCACTTTGCCTCCCTTATGCTAACACCATCCGCACCCAGCCCTTCCAGATCTGGACGACGATGAAGTGGCTCACCATACCCGCCACTTGCCTGGCGGTATGTCGCACTACCTTTCGCTTCCGCGGCGGGACCGCGCGCTGACCCCTCTGATAGAGTTACATTTTCTTCGGGTTCCTGGTTGCGGGCGAGGAGATCGAGAGTAAGCTTTCTACCCCGCCGCTAATCTTGCCTTTCATTTGATCGAGTGCTCATCTACGTTTGCGTTGCGTCTGCACTAAATCTGCAGATCCGTTCGGTGCGCATCCTGTCTTACGTCTTTCTAACACATGAGATACTGACGACCGATCCAGGTTACGACAAGAACGATCTGGTATGCATCTCATCTCCGCGTCCCCGCATCTCGCTTCAGAACCGTGCTCACATTTTGCCTCGTCACGTAGAACCTGGACCACTTCACGCACAACATCATCCGTGAGTCGTCCCTGCCCTCATTCCGGTGTTGCTTCGGCTAGCGCTTACGGGGCGATCCGCGCACGCACAGGCAACGAGCTGCGGGCGATCACTGCGCTCCCCGCGCCTCACGTCGAGAGCTGGGCATTCTCGCAGTTCAACGACCAGGTCTTCACCGACGAGCGTGCTGCGCCCGACGAGTGGATGCAGCGCGGGCTCGGGCGCATCCAAGCGGCCCTTGCCACGATCTAGGTCTTGCCCCACCCGCATGCGATGGCGCTTTCTGCGTTCCCCTGCATTCCGTACTCTGTCCTGGGCTTCATCACACTGGCGACCGACCGAAATGGCGCTGCGCTTGCAGTCGTGGATCAAAATTAATCGTGTCTCGCGAACCCTATCGAACACGGTTGCGGCGCATCTCTCTTTGGATAGTTCCGCCCTATGTCCCCCCCCCTTCCCTCGCTGCTGCATATCGCTCTGCTTTTTGAAGCCCCCTCATACATATCATAGACCAATGCATGGATACCGGACATTCCTCTCGTTCACGACGCACATATACGCTCCTATTTAGACGCGCACCCGCATTCGCTCGTATCTATACTGGCATCCTTGCATTCCTCGTCCTAATGAACATTCTACTGTTTCTCCTGTCCCCTCCCGCATCCCTGCCACCCCCCTACCGCGGTTCAGCGGTCTAACAGAGCAACAATAGCGTCGCGGAGTGTGACGCGGCCATGTGACCGCGATTTAACTCCGTAATGAAGTAGGCGCTGGGGGTGGCTGAGTTGTGTTCCGTTCGAGTTCGTGGGTCTTCATTTGCGCTCTGTTCTTTGTCTTCTTCCTCCATCTCCCGTACTTCTGACTGTAGTGAAGCCCGGCTACTTGCACGAGCTTTAGTATCTCTTCGCTTTGCGACATTCGTCCAAACAGAGGCTTGCTGTGGTCTTGCGCGCTTACTATGGCTGGGTGGCTCAAAGCTTCGGAGGGTCTGCCGTAACGGGATTAGGAGGGCGAAAGCTGTCTTGCTCTACCAAGAAATAATATGGCTGAATTATCGCCTCAGGGATAGATGTGCATGAGATCTGGCTCGTCTGCAGAGCGAACAATGCAGCACTGCGAGGGTTCGTGGCGCTGAAATGTGAGTCTTCGTTCCGTTTCCTTTTATACATATATTGTACTGTGGCTGCTTGTGGTGGGGATGTCTGGGCGAATCGTTCGCTATCCTTTGAAGTACCATGGTATGTCATGCTCCGGCTGTGGATACTTGCGCCTTTGGACGTAGGGGTGCCAGCCCGCTGAACTGCGGCGGCCCCGATGGCCATGCAACACGTTATTCTTCGGGCTCTCCGTTCGACTCGCATTGTGTCGCTATGATTCCTCCATGCTTAGAGCCGCACATCCGAAAGCTCTGCACTAGTGGTCTATCAAACCACGGGTATGCGTCTTTGACGGATAATTGCACAGGTTGGTTCCGCGCCTCCCCAGGGCCCAAGCATTCTCTTTGCAGCAGCCTCCTGTCTGATGGCCACCCCTCTGCCACACTCACACAATGGGCCGTCCATAGCACAGGTATGCCATGTCTATCCGTGGTGGAGTGAACAGGCAATACGTCGGGGGCTGGGGAGCGCAAAGCAGCCACACGTGTTATGGGATCGAGAGAGGATATTGGTAAGCGCCGGAAGCTATTATGCGGATTGACTCGGGGCTTCTGCTTCAAGTACTCGTTCATAGCCGACCGCACGCCCGCCACGCTCTCTTCTCTCCCCTCATCCTCCTCGTTCTGTCCGCCCACCGTCCCTCGATATTTATGACCCAATCCGTCACCGAGTCCTCCATCTCGCCCTCGCCCCTCAGTCCCTTCTCGACATACTCGGTCGCCAGCGGGGTAACTTCAGATGGTGAGATCATCCGCGTTGCGCCGCTCTTCGCCATTCGCCTCATGCACTCCGCAGACGCACCGGACCTGGGCGCATTCACTACTGTCTTTCGCGCGCTGAACAATTTCAACCCTCGCGTCCAGCCCAACGGACCCGACTACCGTGGCGCAACGCCCACATCCTCCTTCACGTACTCGCAGTCCGACGACTCCGATCCCGTCCCAGGCCCATCGGGATGGGCAGGCCGCCGGGTCCCATCCTATCGAACCACATCTCTTCCTGGCAGCCCGGTGCGTAGCCATTCCGTCCAACACAGCGAGTCCGATGCAACCGCGTCCGACTACGACGACGGCACCGAGCTTGAGGTCACCATCGAAGACGAGAACACTATGGACCGCCCCTCTCTAGGCTACTTGGACCAGACATTGACGTACATTGCCGCCGAGCGGGAGAAACTTGCTGCTCGGAGGGAGTTTCGCGGCAACACCTCGACGACCTCGGATAGTGCTTCTCCCTATGTCGTGCCTACCGGGCGTCGTAAGCGACGACGCAAGCGCAACCGCTCTGCACTGGATCCCCGACGAAATGCCCCCGTGGACGCCATCTTGACGGAGATGACGGGCGGTGAAGTTGATGCCGTCGACGAGGTCAGCGCTGATAACGAAGATGAGGGCACTTCTTCCTCCGTCGAGGCGTCTTCCTCCTCTCCGCCCTACAAGACCACGCCTGCCACGCCCGCTGCACAGAGGAAGGAGAAACAGAAGCAACGCGAGAGCGCAGACCACAACCCCCGACTACACCACAGCAAGTCTACTCCTACTCTCAAGCCGAACCCTGCACTCCATGTTATGACCAAGTCCTTTGATGCCCGCACGATTCAGTTACGCACACTAGCCCACAAGCTCAGACTATTGTTCAAATCGGAGTCCCAAGCTCTCCTAGATATCCTATCACGAGATTTCACGTCCACCCTAACTTATGCCGATCCCCGTGGACCTGTACCTCAATCTCAAGACACTCTCATCCATGTATTCGTCGATCAGTACGTGTCTTCTTTCATTTGGTGCCTCACTACGCCGGCTCACCGCCTCCCATTCAGCTCTAATATTCTCATCGGCTTCATCACCTACGTCAAGAGACATCTGCAACATGTCTATCGCAAGTACAAGCAGGCGCACCTCTCCCACGCGGCTCTCGCGCTTGTCCTGGAACGTGGCCGTCCCGTCACACGACGCGTGCTCGTCACATCCTCTCCCTTATACCAGTCCATGCACTCCGCCGAAGAGCTCGGCTACGAGGTGCGCATCTACGCCCGCGTCCCCGACGTCGGCGACGGTGCGGACCGACAGCGGCACCAACACCACTCCCGGAACAACAGCGCGGGGAACACAACACACACGGCGGGAGCCTCGCGCGCCCGAGTCCGGACTACGCACGCGCGTGGCCTGACACATAAGCCTGCACCCGCACCTGCCACAGCGAACGCAACGAACGGCAACTCGACTTCGACGGACTCCGACGGCGCAGTGCCCGTCCGGTATCGCGAACAGGGCGTGGACGAGCTCCTGCAGCTCAAGCTGCACCAGGCGATCGCGGCGGTCGACGTCGTGCCCCCGGGCGGCACTATCGTGCTCGCGACGGGCGACGGGAACGTCGGCCAGTTCAACGAGGACGGGTTCCTCGGCTGCGTGCGCACAGCGCTCAAGAAGGGCTGGGCCGTCGAGCTGTACGCGTGGGAGGGCGGCCTGAGCCGCGCGTGGCAGCGCGAGTTCGGCGAGTGCGAGGGGTTCAGCATCATCATGCTCGACGTGTATGCGGCGGACCTGCTGGAGATCCCGGATGGTGTCGCGGCGTAGGCGCACGCCGGCGTTTGAAACTCAAACTCAAGGGCCACCAACGACTGCGGTGGCAATCAGTGGTGCGAGAAGGGCGGAGCACCGGCGTTATGCTTTGAGCCGGGAGTGCTTCGCGTTGGCTGTTGCTGACGACGGGGTGGAGGCGATGTTGTAACATACTGGAAGCTGCGCGGGTGCGCATGCAGCTCAAGGACGACATGATGAAGGTACCATTGTAAGATAACGTGTATGTGTTTGTAGGTGTTCTGGCGCGGCGAGACGCCCTCGCATGCGCCTGTTCACCACGCTTCTTGTCGTTGTGTATGTACGTTGTTTTGACGCGGTGTAGTTTTCTGGCATGTATCAGTTGTAGGGCCGGAACGCGCAGCAAGGAGATGTTTGAAGATTATTCGCGTTGGACGAGCACATCGGGGGTTGGCATTCTTCATGGAGTGATATGCAGGTACGACAATCGATTCCTTAATTTGTCATCGGGCACGTATACGCTTATGGCACGTCCAGACATTCGGTGATACGCAAACACTGCAAGTACTCTGGATCTTGTCGTCTGAGCTTCTGTCACACTGTTCGACGCTGGATAGAAATGTGAGTCTTCTAGGGCACAGGTGTGAGTATCAAAGCTTTGTGACCTCTCTCAATGACCTCTACAGACACCAGACATCATATGTGCTCCCATGAACCAACTCACTACGAGTTATATGGCCTCCATGTTCTCGGTGATTCGAGTGAACATCTCAGTCTCGATCACGTGCACGATGGGGCACGTGCTCGCGTGCTGGGTGGCGGCGAACGCACTACGGTGGCGTCGACCACCACTTGTCCTCATCCCCGCGAAAAGGCTCGGAGATGAGGTCGAGAGGTGCGCGAGTGCGTTTCTTGCGCCGGTTTTCAAAAAGAAGGCGGGAGGAGCGGCAAACAAACGGGAGGACGCGCGTAACATCGAATGCGGCTCACGCTATTTCCAGCACACGCCGAGCCGCCAATATCGGTCAATAACCGGAGGTGCACCCCTTATACTGCCGAGCACGTCGTGACCATCGAGAGAGGGGATGGCAGCTCAGGAGAAGCGGCGTATTCGAAATGAGGCTGACCGGATTATGATTGCGGCGAGCCGCGGAGTGTGAATCGTGTTGAGTTTTATAACAACTCGGTTTCCCGCCGTCCCTCCTTGTCTCTAACCACCATCTCTTCCTTCGCCTCTCTAGAACTCTTGAGCTCTTTCCCGTTAAGGCTGACTCATGTTTCTACCACGCGTCGCCGAGCGATCGCCCCCATCTTCCCTGCCGTGAACGCCACCTGCCCCGCGACTTCCCCGCCTTCGCCACCACCGCCACCTCGGCTGTAACGTCGTGAAACAAACTCAGGTGCGCTCTATAACGCCTCTGCTACAGAAGGATACGCCCGCAACACAATCAAAGGTGCGCAGAGAAGACTAACGCCACCACATGCCTCGACGAGCCAATGCCGCAGCACCACCGTGAGTACTCACCCAGATCCCAGGACCTAGTCCTGGGATCCGCGCTCGTACTTCTGCCACCTCTACATGTGCCGCAACATCGTAGTGGCGGTGACAACTGATGCGCAGGAGACGATTCCCCGGCGACAAGCCTCCCGACATACCCGCTCCCTCCCCGGCCGGCACAACTCGACGTGTTCGTGTATCGGGTGAGCACCGTAAGATGCCGCCGATGTCGTGTCAGCTGCTACGGTCTTCCGCCGTATTCAGAACGTCGCAGCCGATGAGAAGAAGTATATCTCACCCAGGATGCCACCTCTCGATCTGCAATCCCCCCTCGCCATCCTCTACAGCACCCGTTAGATCAGAAAGAGAAGACTGCGTTGTTCAAAACCTAGATGATGTCCCGACCTGGCGTACGGCATAGGATCGATGGCGCGATGCGGCCAATTTTCCCGCGGTACCATATACACAGTCGGACAAGGACCCCCACCCATCAATGCATACTTAACGGAAGACCCATTGGTACAAGCACACGGGCGGCTACGCCACACATTTCCCAATGGATTCAATGCCCATACATATGGACCCCCAAGTCCTGGAACAATACATGGGGCCCGGACGCGTCTAAGTAGGAACAATATTGCGGAACCGCTATACCTTTTGAAATGATCGGCGACGGCAGCGGGCGAGCGTCGATATTCAAATGGTAAGTGAGGTAGGCAATGCTGCGTGGCTGCGAGGCTGACAGCCTACGATCGCGACATAATAAAGTTTGAGCAGGGCACGACGATTCTGGCAGCGTGAAGCGTGAAGGTCAGGCACATTAATATCCAACACACCCAGAGAGTGAACTGCGACATATGAAAGGAAGTACCGATACCATGCGTGGACAAGTAGGTGGCAGGTCTTTAACTCAATGTTACTGATTACAAGCACTGGGTATGACACAAATCCTGACTAGTACCGCGGGACCTAGTGGCCACACATACCGGGCATGGACCACCCCAAATAAAATCAACGATCCAAGACACGCTGGAGCTAGTTACAAACACCGACGGGAATGCAGCACAGGCCTCCATTGTATGGCGAAAACAAAAAAGATATAGGGAGGAATATGGCCGGTTGTTGAGACAGCGGTTTCGGAGCAACATGGCTTCGGACAATTACACCTCGAGGCACCCATGGGCAGGGAAGAAGAAGAAGAAGGAGTAGTTTAGTAGCTATGGATAATAGATTACATTGTTAGACATCCATGCCGCAGCTGGCAAAAGGAACGAACTTGAAGACTTGTCAGGCCTTGATCACCCGTTGCCGCCGATGTAGTTTGGGCACCCCTTGTGGGCACACGTTACTGTTTGTGGGGGTGATATTATTCAGCAGCCAAGCCCGCCCGGGGCCAAGACATCCGAATGGGCTAGATGCGTATCTATGTCACAATCCGAGCCATACACATCTGAACAACGCCAACTCATCTCAAATAGGACATCGATATCCAGCAACCACAGAGCACGCGGCAAGCCAATGCACGGATGCAATGTTCGAGAATAGCATGAAACATGGGGCACGAGAACATTCTGCTACTATCAGAAAGGATACAAATGAGCAAGTCCATCAGCCAGCTAGAGGTACAACAACAACAAGCGCGGTTACTGGTACAACTCCGGAGTATTCGTCCCTAACCAACCCAATTCCGATAAACGGAATACCACCCCACCCTTCTACACCCTTCACCTCGTACGCAGTTAGCTGAGTTAGCTGAACGCGTGACCGTGCTTGTTGTTCTTGACAATAGGAGGAGCAATAAATCTTGAGAAGCCTCACTCGCGCAGGCGGTGTGCACGGCATCGGAACGGCATCTCAGCGCCGACGCACCGCACACCCACCCACGCAACCCATGAGAAACGGAGAGAAGCCAAATCAGAACACAGACTATCGGGGCAGCAGCATCCACGGGGCCCTCGGACTCTCGGACCAGACGCTCGTTCGTTCGTTCACTCGTTCGGAATCCCTGCACAACAGCGTGGGTCGAGGCGGCCGACCGCCAGGAGCCACGACCGTCCGTATGAAAGCCGACCGACCAGGCTCGGCGAAAGCAGTCGCCAGGAAAGCAAAAACACCAGGCGAGGAGAGTCTTCGCCCACATACACGTTCGCGTCGCGCTACGGATGGTAGGCCCGGGCATCTTCAGAGCCGCCGGAGTGCGAAATCTTCGCGCGCGCCGCACGCCCGCACGGCCGAGCGGACCAAGAGCCGTAACCGATGTCTCCCAGCGCACCGCGTTCCGCGTATCGTATACCGTACACCAACACCACTGCCCCCATGACTCCCGCCGCAGATACCGTGTCGTGTGTCTTCTACGCCTCACGCCCGCACTACCACCACCGCGCCCGCGACACACGACGCAGAGCGGCCGGGTTCTAGTACTCCATTGACTCGTGGCCGCCGGAAGAGGGGCCAGCCTCGATTCGCTCCTCGTCCGTGATCTGCCCGATCTTCATGAAAGCGTCGAGAATCGCGGGCACAACGAAGGGTTCGCGCATCTCGCGTTTCACGTCCTCAACCTCGGTGTGACGCGCACGCTGTGCACGTAAGGTCGCCTCCATCAGCTTGTTCTTGTCGGTTTCACGTGTGAGTTTTTCCTGGAGCCCTGGGTAGTGCAAATGGAGGAGCATACGCATGGTGAGGGGAGTGGGAGGAGAGTCCAGGGAGGGTGCAGCGCAACGACGCCAGCGTTCAGACCATGGGATGCAGGTGGGCATGCATAGTAGGAGTGCGGATACACGGGTTGTAAAGGAGACATGAAGGGTACAGGTTACAAATGTTACTCGTAAGCGGTGAGCGTGACAAACACGCACCGTAGATCTGACCTTCAAGTTCTCGCAACTTCATCAGATCAGCGCCACTACCGGTGTCCCCACCGGTCATACTAGGAGGCGTGGCGTCCTCAGGTCCCAGAGGAATTTGCTGGCCGGCAGCACGGAGCGCGGCGGCTAGGGTCCGTCCTCGCGCCTGCAACGCAGTGATCTCGCGGCGAATATCCCAGAGCTCGCGTAACGTCGGCACGCGTGGCGTGGCGGTGGGCGGCCGAAGGATGCTCGATCCTGCGGCCGCACTCGAACCAGCCATGCTAGTGCTTTGGGAAGGCATACTGCTGGAAGCAGTGGGCGACATCGGAGAGAACATTGATGTGGAACCCGAGCCAGAAGCTATGGGCGAAGACGGGCCCATCGAAAGGTTACTGCTAGCTGGGTGGTATTGGTTTTGCGGGTTTTGCAGGAATGCATGCGCTGTGCTGCTCCTCACACCCGCTTTCTCGAGCAGCGCCTGCAGATTGGGGATTTGTGTCTGCGGAAGCGTTGGCGGAGGCTGGCGGGACAACATTGGAAATTCAGATGAAGGTGCCGGTTCGGGTTTGGAAGGACCAGGCTGAAACACCGGAATTAGAAGGTGAAAGACGGCATCGGAGGTTCAAACCTACCAGGGCGGGGTTTGCATTTTGCAAGAGAGATTGAAAAGCAGACGATTGGCTCAACTGCATCAGAGTCTGCTGCGTATTATCGATCATACTGGACGGGCCCTCCTCGCCACCAGTACGCGGAGAACGCTTGCCATATTTCATCTCATGATCGCCGTAGTCTGGAACAAAACCTCCCGAGGGGCCGCCAGGATCGCCACCCATCCTTTGAGGAAGGGGCCCAACAGCGTGGCGTGCTTGGGAGATGGTGGACGGATACTTAGGCGCCTTCCCGTAGGGTTGTTTGAATTGCTGGAATGGCGACGGGGCTGGAGGTTCCGGCGGTTTGTACGCCGATTTCGGTTTGTACGGTTTCTGGGTCATGTTTGTCGTGTGCATTATGCCGCTGGGGCACAAGGGTCAGATAAAAGATCTGACAACCTTGCAAAACGGGTGAGCCAACGTACTCTTCGTTAAGGGAGATGTACCGTCTGTTGAGAAAGGTCAGAGAGGTGCCACCAAGAAACATAAATGCAAGGACTCACATAGATCTATCAATGAGGTAGGGTGCGTCCTGCTTCGCTTTCGCAAAAGCAGTCTGAATGCTGTGGTGCATTTCCTGTTGCGCAAATCAATCGTAAGCTGGATATACGGGCGTTCGCTGACTGGGCGATAACATACACTGTCCCTGTCGACATGGTAGACGCACAGCATGAAGCCGGACTTTTCGATCGGTTTCTGCTCATGGGGCATTGGGAATCCAAACATGCTCAAGTCATCGATGAGGCCCTTGGTGTATTCTCCAGCAAGCTCCTCGCGGAGGAGCATTCTGGCGCGGTCGCCAATGTACTGGACGCGCACGACGAGTTTCATGACCTGTAGAGTGTATGGACAATTTGCGATGGACTGCGAGAGAGGGAGATGGTGGAAGAGGAGAAGAGAGAGCGGTACCCGGAGACGGTCGTGGTAGAAGACAAAGGAAAGGAAAGTGACATAGGCGCCGGTGTGTACCGAAAGGGGAAGGCGCACAAATGTCGATAGCGCGTGGCTTCCGATTCCGATCTTCGATCGATCGGGTGACTCTGTATCACGTGGTCCGGCAACCATACGACGCGACGCGTTCACTCTCCGCGCGCCACTCGGCTTCAACGTCCTTGTCCGACGCGACGATGGCCCACGTCTCTACGACACTCCGCAGCGCCCTCGCAACGTCTCCAGAGTACGAGGCTGTAGCGACCCATTTGTCTGCGCTGCTGCTCTCTCAGCCTCCCTCCTTTGTCTTTATTCACGATCCTGAGAACTCTCGTCTTACGTCTGCGGTCGTCGCTTCCACACTCGAGGAGCTAGCTGCCCAATCCGTCCACAATAGCTCGTTCGATTGTGCGTGTGTAAACGCCCTTTCTTGTTTCTCACCTCGAATTCTGTTCGACACTGTTCTCAACACGTTGGCCCGTTGGACACCTGACTGGGACCAGGGCGCGCTCAACTGGCCGGGTACGTCGGAGGGAATACGCTATAACGACAATCTAGACTCCTTTGTGCACGGAATTCAAGCAGTGTACTCTCAGGCATCATCCGCACATACGAGTCAGAATGGAACGAACAAACGAAAAGGGAAGACGCCACAGCACTCGGACACTGTATACAGGATGGTTCTTGTGATTGACCAGGCAGAGCGCCTCAAGGAAAAACTACCGGAGCTGGTCGTGCCTCTATCCAGACTATCGGAACTGGTGAGTTTTGTATCTTAATTGGCGGGGGCAAAACTTTGCCTTCCGAGTGATGATTGCTCGCGGTGAGCGTCGCGTTGAAAGAAGGAGGCATTTTGCCGTCAGCCTCAACAACGAGTTCTCGTTCTTAGCAGCCACATTGCATCGGTCTCGGACATATGGGTTTTATGTGGGTAGAGTTAACGGGCTGGTGTGGGTTTGATGCATGCTTTCACCGCGCAGCAGTCCTCGTTCCAAACAGCATATGCATGATTATTAACGTATCCTCTGATAGGCCAGGGTCGATATCACCACCATATTCATCTCCAAGAATCAATGGCAGGACATCCGCCCATCACTCCGTTCAGCACCGGAGCCTTACTATATCGACGTTCCCTTCCTGTCTAAGCAAGGTCAGAAATTTTGCCTGCAATACGTCTATTGTTCTCCTGAAGTTCATCCTATATGCAGCGATTCTCGATATCATGAACCACGCGTTCCCGGTCGCGCCTTCTGACCAGTTGACGTCCAATGATGCGTTCACAGAAGCGTATCACGCTGCGCTAAGGCCCTTGTATGCGCATTTCATCGCTACTTTGTATAGCACTTGCGGGCCGTTCGTACACGACCCCTCCGAACTTGCATACATTGCCGCCGCACGTTGGCCAGGCTTCGTACAGCCAATCCTGGACGCACACCGCCGCCGCCTGTGCGCCGGTCGCGGGGACATGGATGATGGGGAGGGTCCTATAGATGAGACCGAACAGGACAACACGTTGAAACCTCCAACAGAGGACGTACGCCTCCGCCTGACTCGTCTCTTCACATCTTCGTTCACAGCCGCCCTCGAAGCACTCCATCCGCGCCTCACACACGCCGCGCATTGGGCGCACACGCACACACCTCCCGACGACCTCCTCTCGGTCCCACCCGCTCATGCTTCCCAAACATTGTATACGCACATTGCCACCGTAACCGCGCAGGCAGACGCAGAAGCGGGTGTCAGTGTCGGTTTGGAAGCGCTCCCACGAATGTCCAAATTCATCCTCGTCGCCGCGTTCCTGGCAAGTACAAACCCCGCGCGGAGTGATTTGCGTATGTTCGGCCGTGGGCTCGACGAGCGCTCTCGCAGGCGTCGGCGGAAGACCGGTACACCGCGTAAACCCAAGCCGGGTACGACGGGCACTGCTATCAAGGTGCGGCTGTTATTGTTACATTGTTAAGTGTGCAGCTGCTGACGGATGGACCCCGACATCTATTATGTGATTATTATGCGATCATAGATCCCTCAACGGTTGCTAGGCCCGACAACGTTCCCCCTCGACAGGCTCGTCGCGATCCTTGGCGTACTCCTGGAAGAGAATGACGCAGACGTGCGGCCGGTGGCGCCCCAATACAGTCTACCAGGGGAGTATACTGAGATGGAGATCTCGCGCGTTGCACTCTACGCCAATGTGAGTCTGCCTGGGAAGTTCTGTTGACTACAAGGATGCTGATTTGAAGGCAGGTGATGGAGCTCGTGAGCATGCGGCTGTTGGTGCGCACGTCGCCCGCAGACAGACTGGATGGGACGCCGACTTTCAAGTGTGGTATTGGCTACGAGCTCGCGGGGAAGGTCGCGCGAGAGCTCGGGATCGTCCTGAACGATCTCATGTACGAACCTGTTTAGTGCGCACAGGTCTGAATCTTTTGACAATGGTTTTAGTGGTCTCGACACTGACTACTTGCCTAGCATACATACTACAATACAACGGCACACTGAATGTATTTTACAACGCATTCCTCGATCGAAGATGACCGCATACTTCTCAAGATCAGAGGCAGTCGTACACACTCAACTGACTATGCTCGCGGAGTCAAAACAGCGAGATGTCCAAATACGAGCAGACTCCGACCCACACCGCGGTGATGAGGGAAGCCATCGCAAGGCGGGTTACGAACGAGCGCGCGGTTTGCTGGCGAGCCCCAGCGGCGCCCGCTGCGTCAATCGCCGCGACATCTGTCACCGACAGCTCTGCACGCCCTCATCAGCCATCACGCTTCTCAACCACAAATCCTAGTACACGGGCGTACCGATGTCCCCCGCAGCCAAATATCCTTCCAGCCGCTCCTTCTTCGTGCTAGAAGTCACGACGACGACGCCCTTGCTCTTCGCCCAAGCGAGAAGAACCTGCTCGGGCTTCACACTCAGGCGCGCAGCGATCGCGCCGACGGGCTTGTCGACGGGTCCGCCGGGCTGGTGTGTGAGCGGAATTAGGACGCTGTAGGCCTCGCTCACGACCCCGTGGAGCTTCCCGAATTCAATGATGGGGAGCTGACTCGCGTGTACATACGGGTGCAACAGGATCTAGCGCGCACGTGCGTCAGCATCGGTGCGGCGCGCTATGGTCAGGAATGGGAGTGGACGCACTTGGTTCGCGACGGGCTTCACTTTGGCGGACGCCAAGAGGATCTGCAGGTCGGCTACACCGAAGTTGCTCACACCGATGCTCCTGGAGGACGGCACGCGTCAGCACGAGGCAGGGGCATGTACAGGTGGGCGCGCCGCGGACTTTACGAGACCGTCCTTCTTGAGCTTCTCCATCTTCGCCCACGCGGTGGGGATATCCGGCGTCGCGAGGCGCGGGTGGTGGATCAAGTACAGGTCCACATAATCTACGCCTAGCTGCATGTGTGTGGTCACGGCGCAGCATCCGTCAGGAACCCTGGTGCGTGCCCGGCAGAAGAGGGGTGACTCACGTATTTCAGGCTGTTCTGGATGGACGTCTCGATGTCGAGACCATCGCGTCCCGAGAACTTCGTGGTGATGTAGAGGTCCTTGCGCGGAAGGCCGCTCTCGCGGATAGCCTTACCGGCTTCTTCCTCGTTGCGGTAGGCTTGGGCAGTGTCTGTGGCGAGGCGACACATGAGCTGCTGCCGCCCGCGTCCTGGGCGCCGAGTTTCGTACGTACCGATGTGCGAGAACCCGACGGAAATGGCCTGGTCGACGTAATCTGTGGCTTGCGCTCCCCCACCAAGGGTCCACGTTCCAAACGCAACGCTGGGGATGCTGGTCCCTGTGGTCATTTGGACTCTGTTCACTGCCGCCCACCATTAATGTCACTTGATGTCAAGCACGCACCGTCGTTCAGCTTAATCAGATCCCAAGGCATGATGGGCGCTGGATGTTGCTGGCGGTGGTGGTGGGAGGTGAGAGGGGGACGTGCGCACGACGAGGGGTCATTGGTTGGAGTATATATTTAGGAGTGAGAAGAGAAGCTATGGCGCAACCAATAACGCTATAGTGCTACTTAGTTGAGGTAAGGTGGCTGTCTACTCCAGGTACTAACGTTCCCCTTATCGTCCCAGGCCTCCATGTGCACAAGCAGCAATGCCGCCTCGGCAGACGCGCCTCGTAACACGGTCAGGTGATTTGGAGGATGTCGTGAGTCGTTTTTCCAACTTGAAGCTAGCTAGCCTCATCTGCGCACTAACGTTTGCACCGACCGTTTATGGAGGAATCTAATCTAGCAAGCTGAGGTGAGTGCAGGGCACGACAGGTAATGATAAGCATTCTTACCCAGGAGCCATGACATCCAGGACAACGTCATTCAGCGACGTCCCCGGCCCGAGTTTACACTCACTTCGCGTCTTTTTCGAGATCCACCGTATCCAAATAATCAAAAGGCCTAGTCTCAGCACCGTTACGACGTACGTCGTCGTAGCGATAAAAGGCGGCCGTGGGTTATGGGCGTGAAACCAGATCTGCGCGTACAGTAGCATCCGGAGGCCAGAGCTGGCCTGCTTTTCGGCCCTCGGGCCAACATAAACACCAATCCCAACAGGCGCCTTATCTTCCAGCGGGCACCCTGTCCAATGGCGACTCTCCGGACTCTCTGTCGGGGACAAGGACGTTGGCAAGCGCCAGAACTATGCCAGATCAAACCGTTGGATCGACTAGCCGAAGCAAAATAGGAGATTTGTGGAGATGTGCAGAGATGGGTGCCTTGCATTCGAGGCTATTCGAGGCCGCCTCTGATGGTATGTGAGCATGTTCAGAAACAACTCCCCCCAGCTCCGTACTCCGGAGTCCGATCTTCTGACGCCCCTTCGATGGCGCCCAAGCTCTCGCAACTATTGAGCGAGACGCCCGTTTCCGTACCAACACTACGGACATTTTGAAGGCTCATGTCTTCGACCGCGGGCGATAAACGAGTGTCGTCTTATAGATTTATTCTCACCAAGCCTTGCAGATACATTGTTGAACTTGAGTGTCCGAAAGTGAAACGAACCGTCCCGCAGCACTTTGTGGATCCGCAAACATTCAACCAACAGCACGACTGCGACATATGCCGCCCCATCACGATCGATCCTGATCCTCACTGCAGGATATCCGCGCCGGCCTCGAGGAACGATGCGATGATGGCCCATCATACATCATACTGCTCCCAATGGGGGCAGTATACTTCGTGTCTATCACTATACCAGGTACTGTTCGCCCGTTACGGGTCATGGAGTGGTGGAACCTCATGTGGCATCACTGCGCGTTCAGAAGAATCAAGCCGCTGTTCACACGTATACGGAGGATTTATCCTCCTTTTGCGCTTCCGCGGGGGAGGTTTTCTAACGCGTACCTCCCGGATCAGCGATGCACTGAACAAAGACGTCAACTGTTCTCCCCTGTATCACCAACGTGACGGTCCGATATCCTGTCATATAAAGCACCAGCCAACTAGCGGGCGGTGCGCGAGCGATTGCCTATTCCCTGTTCAGTTTTCCCGTGGTACTCTCCAGGGCATGTCCGCAACACCTACTCCCCTGGTGTTGAGCCTGGACGCCACCTATGGAGCTCTCCTTGTCGGCACGTTCATTGGTCTCATGTGAGTATCGCTCGCTAGACTGCATCGCCGCGTGCTCATAGAGAGTGCAGATTATATGGCACGAGCTTGCATCAACTGTTCCGGTATATATGGCTGTTTGGCTCAGACGTTCCTTCCATTCGACTTCTCGTGAGTAACTTGATAGAGCCATCGGCATCTCGCGGGCTATACCGAACACTCATCTTCTTTCAGGTGGCCGCTACAATGTGAATGAGGACTGTGAACATTGTTTCAACGCCTTCCGACTGACTGAGGTTTTAAGGATTTTGGAGACGCTGCACGCTGCGACGACGGTCCACGTCTGGTACGTTGGGCTTCGAATATTGTATCGGTCATACGTCTGACCGTTTCTAGTTATTTTTATCTCGTAAGCAGCTACTTGGAGCCGACAGTTCTGTTGTATGCCAACTGGTGAGTGCTATAAACCATTTATACCCCAATTCAATTTCTCAAACCGCCCCGCTCCATGCAGGAGCCTACAAGTGAGTATATTATAGATCCAGTCTCAAATCTAGCTGAGATCGGCCTTCCCCCTTCTCCCTAGCTTATCCCAGCGCTCACGGTGCGTTTGCTTGTCTGCGCCGTGATGGATGTTGGCTCACTGTATTCCAGGCCCTCACGGCATGCGTCTCGAAAGTGTACGGAATTTGTGCATCGCTCCGATTTCCTTGCACTAACATCCATGATCTAGTTTCCTAGCACGGCGGGCGTTCTTAAGTGAGCATTAAAACAAGCTCTTTACCGTCTATCGCATTGCTAATTACAATTACCAGCCGGTCCGCGTTCTAAATGGGCCGTCATCGTGATTGTAAGTGCCATTCAGCAAAGTATGCGTTGGACGGCAGCACTCAACCGCCACCCCATAGATGATGCTTCTCGCTACTGAACTGGGTGCGTCTCGCTACCCACCATCGTTAAGTTAGGGCACAATAGTAATCTCCACCCCGCCCATTTTCTCTAGGCCTGGCATGCGGTAAGTGCCGCGAGTCTCGTTTGTTTCTCAGACGCTCAACCTTATCTGCGTAGTGTTGTCTATCAAGGGGTTAGTAACGTCTGCCCCCGTTGTCACTGCGGCTCCCTCCACTGACGGGAGGACACCAGGTTCCTGATAAAGAACTTGTTGACATTCTCCACATCCACCGCGGTATGTAGATTCGGCATTTGGCCGAACGGATGACACAATCTCACCTGTCATAACCTGAATCCCATAGAATATTTTGGCGGCGTGTGAGGCGACAGCGGCCGCTGCGGATGCCCTGCTCGCCGGCACTATTATTGCGACGTTGTGGGCTCAAGGCTATCGCGCGCGCCACGCGTACGTCCAGCCAACGCAGTCGCAAATTTGTAGCCCTCTAACGTACGCGTGTAGATCTCTGGGCTGGCACAGTTTATTCATGACATACGTGATCAAGAGCGGTACGTTCTAACACATGCCGCCATGTTGGTGCTATATTAAATTTTCAACACGTCTTAGGCCTCCTCACTGCGTACGAAACTTCGTCATTATTTGTCCATCATTGGCTATAATCTTACTTGAACACGGCATCACCGATAGTATTCTTAACGTCCTTGCTCTGATACTGGTGCGTACCAGCGGACAACGGCTCCCCGTACTCGTTCTTAAACTGACCGGAATGTTCAGGCTCAAACACAACGGAAAGCATTCTTGTACGCTGCCGTCAACGTGGTCACTGCGCGAGGTAAGCCGCCCGCGACCGAGAGATCGGGCAACACCACTGACATTTACGCCGTAGTCTACGCCAATACCCTTTTTACTGTGTAAGTGCCTCCTCGACCTCCATCGACGTTCCCGAAGTCTTACCCATATTTCCGTCGTATAGATTAAATTCGAGGAAGCTTATGGCAAACGGACGGATGGAGGTCTGGGCGGACACCGACGTCGGTCTCAATACGATAGCTCAAGCCAACCGGGTCGCGCAGGCGGAGATGTGGAATGTTCCTTACGTGAGTGCAAGCGAGCGTATTCCGACTCGGTAGAGCACGCATGACTGACTGCGATTGAAGCGGCCACAAACTTCCCCGGGTATGATCAAGGTCAACGTCACGGCGGAGAGGGAGGAGGATGGAACCCGTCGCCCAAGAAGTATGGCGTACGGCCACAAGTCCGACATGTCCCTTCAATCTGTATGAGCGGGGTCTTGTTGAGCTCGCTGTCCGTAGGAGGTATGCTCCTGAATGCAAAATGCAGCACTTTCAACTTGATACTGATCCGTCGACGAAAGCCAGGTTCCGAACCCTCACGATACCCTTCATGCTAAGCTTGACGCTGTTCTCGGCAGATCCCTTCTTGCCTGTGTACGTTTACAACCGTTTGCTTTGAACGCTATGTTGTTGTGCATTAGTAGCTACCACATATCTTTATTACTACTACTCCTGGCATGAGCACGCCGTTAGTGCTGTACTCACCGCTGTGGCAATTAATACCTATCTTTGGTAACAGTACAGTGGACGGGAGCGGGCCATTGCGGTATTGAATGTAAGCATGTCTACACTGCCAACCGTGAGTCAGATGACGGAGAGGCCGATGAGGGAAGATCTCGAGGATGACCGTGGGACCCAGCGGTAGCGCGCCGGTCAGGTTACGGTCAGAGACGATACGAATATTACCAGAGCCTCCGAGCAGGTGGGGTCTTACAGCCAGGTGACGAAGGTACCTGCCGGTAGCCAGACTGAACATGACGGCTCAATGTTGTCGGTAAAGGCTACAACGCTTATAATAAATGATCCGGACTGTTGATCGCGGCTAGGCGTCATGTATGTTTTATGTGCACGGCCTTAGGCTCCTTTCATTGGCGCTTTCTTGAATACATCGCTCTTTCGAACATTCCGTTGGGACAGCACAAAAATATGATTGAAGTGATCGTACATAGATATCAAGATAGCAATTAGTAGCTACCGTATGTACTGATATCGTTGTAAGATATTTATCAACGTACCGTCAAGTCTGAGTCGACACCATGGGGTGGCTGGTCAGCGGCTTACCAGGCTTAATGACATGCAGGCCTCGACGATTTTAGCACCACTTACCATGCTTAGGACTTGCAGCCAACGGGAAATGACTTACATTGGCTCCTGGCGGCTCCAGTGGCCCCGACTTACTGGTGAGGCTGAGGAACTTACGCTGCACTGACCGGGTCCCCTTGCAGAGGGGATGGGGGGACGAGACAAGTCCCCGCTTTCCATCACAAGAAGAAAGCCCGGACTATATACTCATCAGAGAGAACAAACACGGTGCTATACCGCATACTGGTAGCGGTGGCGTGAAAAAGCGGGCTCGGGCGGGCAGACATGTTGACGCTGAATTTGGGTGGAGAGACTGTCATGGATTTGAGGGAATACTGCAGTGTGTACACCAGATGGGGGAAGGCAGACACGGAGCAGTCGATAGGATGATTAGGAAGCTAGTGGTAACCTTACGGGACATGCGTGTAGCCAGGTGATAGGCGGGGCGCAGAGATCTGAATAAGCGGATGGCAGGAGCGTGAAACACTCAGCTTACGGTAATCTAATGAACGTTTGGCAGTGTAGTAGTACAAATAATAGGGTGAAGGGAAAGTGCATTAGAGCGGATCAGTTCGAATTGTAAGTGAAGGTTCGTACTAAAAGGTGCATTAAGCGCCTATTACGCGACAAGAACGCGTCGCGAAGTTGTAAACGAGCCGTGCTACTATCGTGCTGCTCACTACCGACCACGACGAGCTCGCGCTCTCGTCCGGTCATCAGCATGCCTCCCCCACGCAGCGCCGCTCCCTCCGAAACTCCGACTCGGTACACGCGCACGACGACGCGCACGGTCGGCTCATCGTCGACAGGCATCGTCAAGCCTCGCGCATACTCGTTGGCCAGCAACGTCAGCGGTGTCACGACCATCGTGCCCGACAGGCGGAGCGCAAACAGCTCCCCCAAGACCGTCGACTCTGGCCAACGCTCGCCCAACGCGACGCCTGTCCCGCCTGCGACCCAGCTGCAGCCCCCGAGCTTGGCAAGGAGACTCAGCTCTGCCAAACCCCCCGCGCGTCGTATTTCTCTGCCAGTCCCACCTACGTCGTTCCTTGATCCCACCAAGTCCACAGCGAGTATTTCCACGTCGCTCAGCAGGTCTACAACCACGCCGTCACGACACAACTCTGTCTCGGCTGCAAGCAAGGGGCCTAGCAGGCCTTCCGCGCCTTCGCTAGCACCCTCGCGACGCAGTGTGCGTTCAGTCGCCGTCTCGCTCTATACCTCCGAGTCGGACACGCAGGTAAACAAAACCGTGCCCGCAACGCCGCGGACGCGTGTCATGTCCACGCCGAGGCTTTCATTTCCCCAGGTCAGCCCACCTTCCAAGTCGCCAACTCCGGCTGCGAACAAGCTCCAACCGGGTTCGCCGGGAGATTTGCCGAAACAGGCTACAACTACTCCAAAGTCCTCCCCATCTAAGCCACAGCGGACGCCTACATCGAAGCCGTCTCCCAAGGTCACGCCTGGAAAGGCGAGCACGCCGGGAAGGACGGCTCGGAATGGAAAGAGTCCCTCGGTCGCAGGCAGCGGCGCACTGAACCGCTCGGGGTCATTCGATAGCTTCGCGAGCAACTCCCCTGCCATTCGCCTGACCACGGAGGACGAGCCGTTCTGGGAAGGAGATGGTGACGACATGACGCTCGAAATGATCACGGACGTGAACGACGGCGAAGTGGACGAAGACGTATGTCCGCTTCGCTCCTCTCTTCACCGCATGCTGACGCCACACGGTCCAGATGCAAGGTGCGCTCGATGGCGTGCACGGGCTTCATATGCGCAAGCTGCTTCACTATAAACGACTGCTTGAACGCGCGCAAGCCTCGTCCGCCGCACAGTTACACGCTCTCCAAGCGGAAGTCCGAATTTTGCGTGAGCGCGATCGCCAGCAGGAGAATAACGGCTCTGTGATGGATCTCGACAGCGACGGGTATTGCATCTGTGGAGGTAAGAAACCCAAAGGCTACTGGAGTGGATATCGTGGCAGCGAGGACGACGGCATTGGAGGGGAGGTCGACCTGGCCACTGTCCTGAGGGGCGATGGCAGTGGAGGCTTCAACGAGATTGAGGTGCGGCGAGTCGTGAGAGGCTTGAGCCGCGACGACCGCATGCGGCTGTAAGCAAATTTGTTCGTATCTACATCCGGAAGCTGATCACCCATTGTACGTACAGGATCGCCATCATACTAGACTCTTGCATGCCAGGAGACATTCGTCTACAGATCCTCTTGCTCGAGAAGTACGCAAAGTCGACATTCGATATCGTCGGGAACCTCGCGCCAGATCTGGCGCTCAAGATCTTCAGGTTCCTCAGCGTGAAGGAGCTCCTGGCTGTTGAGCCTGTTTCCAAGAAGTGGCAGGAAGTCGTGCATTTGCCCGCCATCTGGAAGTATCATTGCCTCAGGATTACTGCAATGGACCCCATGCCTCTCAAGCCACCTGCGAAGCCCCAGGGATGGTACGCCTCGACAACTATCGCGCGCGAATCATCGTCTGACTCTTGTTTCGTTGCGCAGGGAGCCTCTCTACCGGTCGTTACACCACCGGGAGGCGAACTTCAGGAATGGTCTTTCGCAGAGCGTCCGCTTCTTGAACGGGCACACCAACTATTGCACTACGTTGCTTCTTCGCGGTAGGTACACTACTTCCATTAAGCAGCTCATCATCTGATGATGGCGAAATGTGCCTACAGGCAAGCGACTTATCAGTGGTTCGTACGACGAAACTATTCGTTTCTGGGACATCGAAACGGGAGAGATGAAGAAATGTCTGCACGTCAAGAAGCCCGTCAGCTGTGTCGACTTCCTGGCAGAGGAGGGTGAGTGGCCCTATGGTATCGCGGCTACATGTGGCTGACGTCTTCTACCTCCTGTAGAGGTCTTCGTCGTTGGTTTCCACGATGTTGGGTGAGTGCAACAACTAACATGCCTCACAAGGTTTTGAAAATACTCACATGGAACACTCAGTCGCGTACACCTGTTCTCGTCCCTCACTTTCACGCCGCTGCAACAACTGGCGGGTCACCTCAACGGTATCCGCGCTGTTGCTCTCTCGTCAAGAAACCTCGTCTCCGCGGGTGCCGACAAAGCGCTTGTATGCTGGGACTGGCGCGCCGGCACGAAGATTGTGCGTTTCGGTCAGCAAACGACAGTCAATATCGGTGTGCAGATTATCGGGAGCGGTCGTGAGGAAGAGGGTGAACGCGTTGTGAGCGTGACCATTGACGGTATCGTGCGCGTGTTCTCCATCAGTGAGTTCAGAGAATCTATAGGGGGGTTTCTCGCTGACAAGTACCTGCTGCAGAGCGGAGAGAAATGGTTTCGCAGTTCAAGCTGAGCGAGCTTGGCGCCGGAGACCCAGTGTTGAACGCGAAGCTATTGCAGGTCGGTCGCGCCCCGGACAACATGCTCCAGTAAGTGGTATCGCAAGTAGCTTGTGCTAGTATTCTGACATACCCGCAGATGGTTCGCCGCGAAAGGCACCCAGATGACGGTAATT
This sequence comes from Lenzites betulinus, assembly GCA_022264855.1. Classification (NCBI taxonomy): domain Eukaryota; kingdom Fungi; phylum Basidiomycota; class Agaricomycetes; order Polyporales; family Polyporaceae; genus Lenzites; species Lenzites betulinus. Next base: position 325,896 of record JABYQU010000040.1, on the reverse strand, counting down.
TGCACAGTGAACCGGAATTGCACTTCAGGCTGACAGCATGCTTGTACAGTGCGCTACGAAGTCTGTCATTCTCCACTTGCAGTGGACGGAGGAAGACGAAGCGCCTGCAACCGCAGCTTCCCTCGTCTCGCAGGAGGCAACGCGCCCATCGACGCCACTCACGCCCGGCGCACTGAGCCCCGGGGCCCTCGCGCGCCCGCGCACCATCTCCTCCCTCTCGCGCTCCGTCTCGTCGCTCTCCACGCCGCAGCGGCGCCAGTCGCTCGCCCAATCGACCTCCAAGAGCCCGATCCCGATCGGTCCCAAAGGCCGCCTCTCGCTCAACATCTCGAGCGGCCCAATGACGCCCACCTTGATGTCGGGCTCGCCGCGCACCGGCACCCCGGTGACCGCCTTCAGGGACTCCCCGTTCGCCGTGCGGTTCGGCCGCGCCGCGGTGCTCACCGCGCCACCGAAGCTGGTCGCAGTCGTCGACACGCCCGACGTCGCCGTTGGTGCGGTCGACCCGCGCAAGAGGAGAGTTGTGACCGCGACGCGTTTCAGCACGCGCGCGGGCGCGAGCAGGACGGTGAGTGCACGCGCAGTAATTCCGCTTCGAGACGGGGCCGAGACTCACGCGCGCTCGCCCGCGGGGATAGCTGTATATGTCGCAGCACCGCGACAAGGAGGAGATGGCGAAGGAGGCGAGCGACGAGGACAGCGACGAGCCGAAGTCGGAGGGCCCGCGCACGCCGTCGCCCGGCGTCGACTACGATACCGACATCCTGCCTGTGGCGGGCGCATGGGCGGCGCTCGCGCATGAGGACAATACGTCTGCGGTCGGCGTTAAGGGGCTCTTGGGGCAGCTGCCCTCGAAGTTCAACGGCCTCGCGACACCGGAGAAGAACCCCATGTCGATGCAGCTCAGCCACGAGGAGGTGGTTGTTGGCTGCGCGGATGGCACGATTTAGTACGTGCTCATTTCTTATTCATCCTACTGTGCGATATTGATTGGACGTTCGTGCAGTGTCATGAGTTTTGTTGGATACGATTATCAGAAGGAGCGGGTGCCGAGCCTCACCGACTTGACTATCCCTGAATTGGACGAGCTATCTCCCGAGGAAGACTGAAGGCCCTAATCGTCTTGTTTGTTTATACCGGCTCTCGACAGTGGACCCCATCTACTCCCCCACATCCCACTAGGCCCGGCACATATATCTATTCCCTCATCCCGGTCGCTCTGCGGATCCCGTCACGCTCATCGTATGCACGCTCACTTGTTTATGCCGGAAGGAAGGAGGCTCGCTACTCTACTTAGTTATCGCTCTAGTTTGTTCGCTCGCTTTGTTACCACGTCCGCCTCACGCTAACGGAGTAATCCATTCCGATGAAAAGTATCCCCTCGGCCGGCGTGAAAGGTGAGGGGTGGGTTTGAGTTCAGGTGTGTTGTATCATTGATTCCATTTTTTGAACTCGTGTCATCTCCACTACCCAAGGTAATGTCGGCATGGTAGTTGCCCGTCCAAACTTGATGTGAGCCTGTGTGTTGCCTCTTTCCGCTTTCTTGGCATGGTAGTATTTGGTGAAAGGTATGTTTTCCGAGTACAACTCTGGTCTGAAGTTGATTGTTCCTTTAGGCCTGTCCTTGTAGCAGCCCATACGCGTTGACTAGCACATACATGATCCTTCTAGTAGCCCGTGGGTGACACCGTATCAATGATAGTACGCCGATGTTTGCGCATGTGCGTTCAATCCACTTCCATCGTCTTCCTGTTGGTACGGGCTGTTTGGTCCCACCGCCGACCGCCCCTCACTCCCGTTTCCCATGCCAGATGATTTTCGCGCCGTGCGCTGTGTCCGTCGGCCCAATCTTCACCAAGTCCAAGCCCGAAGTCGATGTAGTCGATAACCCTGGCCATCCCAGTGAGTCTATCCTAGATTTGTACCGCGTCCGTTATGTCGCCAGTCTTGAGCCAAAGTGTTCTATGCCAAGGACATGTATGATCGCGATTGTATGTCGCCGATCCGTTACAGGGCTTGTGGCCGCACATAGATTCCATCCTAGTCCATGTGGCAATGGCACGGTTCTGTCGCGCTACCTGCGCTACTATGCCTCTGGAAGGTTCCTGTCCTATCGTCATTTGCTCCCGGGCAGATACATCAAGATAAGTCGTCCCGGTATGTGATTGCCCGTTACGTGTTTCTCCCGTGACGTTCCAGTGTGATCATATGTTGACGCCCAGTTCGCTAGTTGTCTTCTCTGCCGCGGGTAATTTGGCATCAGCTCTCGGGCGTATCCCATTCTTTATACCCAAGTTCGGTGGATGACGAAGGCCGGAGACCATAACAAAGGTAGCGTCCCAGTATCGTCTTCTCCTCGTCGGTCATTGTCATCGTGATCGCGTGGCCACAGTATGAAGTCCCCGCCGGGACACGGTGGCGTCGTGCGATCGTCCGACGATGTGTCAAGTTATGGCCGCACCATCGACCAGGCAGCTATGAAGGTTGGTGCTTTGTCGTGTCCTCTTCTAATGTGTCTCGGCATCTGTCGCCACACCGTGACGACGATCGATGAAGCGGATGACTGTGGGGCGTACCACATTCTGCAGGATCCTGCATGAACGCGGCTTCCAACGGTGGCGTCGTCTCCTGGTAGGTATAGACGTGGCCATCGGAGAGTGCGCCGCGACGCCACAGTATGCGTTGAAGCACGATGCCAACGAGTGGTGCAACTGCGGCCGCCGAATGGGGGACGTTGTGAGCGATGGCAGCGACGGTGGCGTCCTCGGCGGCGACAAGGATGAGGGCGAGGTGACCAGTAGGCACTAGAGGGGGGCGACGGAGAAGGCAGCATCCTAGGCAGCGACGGGCGTTTGGGCGGAAGGGGGGGGGGGGGGCACGGCGGAGGTGGTGGTGGTAAGAGGCAAGCGGCGACGGAGGGGGAACACGTTCTTATATTCCAGACCAAGCGCAGTTCACACTCCGCCATGACACTCCGGTCAGCCTCATTGTCATCCACCTGTGCACGGTTTGTTTGCCTCTATTCAAGGCTGTATATGAAATCTATGTCTAGGCCTATTTAAAGACATCGATCGGCCATGGTAGCCTGAGCCATAGCCCTAGTAGCAGCGACTGTCAGCCTCGTCTTTGTGCGACGCCACCGTCGCCGCTGCAGTTATCGTCACACCTGTCCGCGCTCTGTCTGAAATCAAACGTCTCTACCATACTCGTGCATGCTCATACTAAATATCTAGGTCCTTTCGCTGAGGATAGGGAGGTAGTTATGATCGACGCCACATCGCGTCCGCCGCCACACAACACAACGCGCTCACACGCGTCGCGTCATGCACGTGATCGAACATCGCGTCCAGATATCCAGATTTCGCGCGTGTATCCCGTTGCTGTGAGGCGTCGCGCCGCCTACGTATGTACGACGATGATCCAATGTCTTGTCCGAACAAAGTCCGTCGAGGCTATGAAGGATCCAACGTGGTTTGGTTGCGACGACATGATCTAGAATTGCTCCCAATCGGGAACGCAAAGGCCTCCCGATATAATCTCGATCATTATACGTCTCTGACGACAACTACATCGACGTCATCCGATGTCGATCGTCATTCCCCGCACGTCTAACTGGCGCAATGCGCAGGCTGCGATTGGCCAGCGTGGTGGGGCAGCTCCGACCTTCACGGCTCCGACCTTCACAAGCTTCCTAGTACATTATGATGCGCGAGAATTCGCCTCTCCCGCAGGTACTTATAATGTTCGCGACTCGGCCTGCAGCGCAACTCACTCTTCGCCCTCTTCATTTTACCACTGTTGTTTCTGCAACCACATATCGGCGAGCTATGTCGACCCTATTCGAATCTATCAAGGAAGACCATGAGGAGGTGATTGACGTACAGATTTTGAAGGGGATGACACCGACAAACCTTGTGTGCAGATGTACGAGTATCACGACCAGTACAAACGCGCCAGAGAACGCGGAGACGTCGACGCGCAGGGGCGGTGGGCGCGTCAGCTAACATGGGAGATCGCGCGGCACGCCGTCGGCGAGGAAATTGTCGTATACCCTCTAATGGAAAAGCACCTCGGCGACAAGGGAAAGAAGCTTGCTGACCACGACCGCGAGGAGCATCAGGTTTGTGGTTCGTCGACCGATGGGGATGTCATTCATATATTCTGACATGCATGGCTTCTGTTGCAGTCGGTGAAGGAGCAGTTGTACAAGCTCGAGTCGCTCCAGCCGGGCAGCGTCGAGTATCACACACTCGTGACGACTATGATGGAGTCTCTACACCATCATAATGACGACGAGGAGATCAAAGACCTACCCATGCTCGAGCCAATCATCGGAGAGGAAGCAAGCAAGGAGGCCGCGTTGAGCTTCAAGAAGACGAAGAAGCTAGTACCCACGAGGTCAGTGCATTTCGCTTCGTTCTCAGGGAGATGATCGTGACATTTACTTTATCCACCTTCCGCAGGACACACCCATCCATCCCGAACAAGCCGCCCTTCGAGACGTTGTTGGGGCTGCTCGAAGCACCAATTGACAAGATCAAGGACTACTTCGCGGCGTTCCCGACTTCTGAGGAGATGCAAGACGCGAAGGAGGAGTTGAAGCACCGTGACCACGATGCCGCGGCGGGGAGGGCGGACGCTGCAGCGACCCACTGAGTCTGCTTCGGTTATGAGTGCTCGGATGTACAACAATGTATCAATAATACTGGCCGAGTAACCGTGCTTTCGTTTGTAAAATGCCAGCCAGATCCGTTTGCGCTGCATTCGTTCAATGAGTAGAGCCCACGACTACTTCACAGGGTGGTATCGCGACGATTGGCGGCGTGACTTTCCGGGAAGTTCGCAGTTCACTCGAATGCAAAAACATATCCTCGCCGCCAAACCCGAACATGAACATGGCGACATTTCATGCGATCCGTTTTGTCTTTACGAATGGGGATGAACCTGCTTCTAGTACAAACTTTGAGTCATTTGCTTTTCCCGGCGTCCTTGACATACCCGTAGATCCTTACAAATTCAGATGGCGCAATGGTGCGTATCGGCACGTCCCCGGGTTCCCCCTATCCAGAAGGCCAAATGTATGCCAGTAGAAGCTCTGCAAAAGGTTAGCTCCTACGCAACAAGAGATTGCACAACTCGCGGAGTTCTTCGATCAGCAGAAAATTCAAGGGCGACGATCACCTCACCAGTACTGGGCTTCTCCCGGTTCGTGGCGTTTTCAGCGACCACGAGGGGTGCACGAATTGACACAAGTACCGGGGTCGGTTCATCGACATAAGGCCGCGCTGGGTACCCCCCTCCCCCCCTCGTGGGAGTATATTTCCGCATCCATCCGCTTGGTCATATGTTTTGATTGGATATTTCCGGATTGGGATAAACGTGAACATGCATTGTCGGCGAAACATTGACAAAACATCAAACATAAATGCATAACAATTGGTAGTATAGCTGAACCTTTCCCTATAGGTTTGTTCTCTATCCGTAGGGTATGACCGCTCTTCTTGTTTCTTCCCGAATCAAACTTGACATCCATTTGAAACAGTGACACAGTGTTTTGGCGCGGTAATACCGCAGAGGCTCGGGGAATATGCACATGGTACTCGTTTACTTTGTTGCACTTGATTCTGGTCATTAGATGTGAGGCCCGCGAGAAATATGATCAGAGTGCGACGGGGATGCCCCGCGAGCGGCTCTTCAGTCGGACAGGGCTCATTGGCGCCAGCGCGAACTCTTGATGCTCTCACTGGGCGGCTTCGAACGATCCGCAGACACTCGGGGAGCTTATTGCATGGCGGGCGGAGTCACTTTGCTGCTAGATATGCCTTTTGGGGGCCTCTATAGACCATTTGGAGATGACATGCACTCATCGACATAAGGAGCCCGCGGACCCCCCCCCTCCCCCTACCCCGGGTCTCGGCATCTTCCGGTGCACCCCTCGTGTCAGCGACTACGTCTGACAAACGACCTGGTCAGCTATATGTTATTTCAAAGTCCTCGTCGTGATACCTTTACATACATGTGGCCAGCATGGCCGCTATCCAGTCTTGATACATCCCGTTGTGGTGGTCATGTCGAACGTCGTGATTCTAGATCTCAGGTACTTAATGTTAATGCGGCCCCATGTGTGCTACCTGACCACGTGATGCATAGTACTGTAGTGCATGCTGAGTTGAATCTACCTCATCTTCGCTCCTCCTCGTCCTCCTCCACCTTCCTCCACCCACAGCGCTAAACTCAAGCCGCGGTGCCGATAGGAGGAGGAGGAGGAGCGTTCGATTTGTTTCCACGCGGGTATGTAATGTAACTACCAATATAAGTAATAGGTTACAGACCGGCACAAATCGCGAATCGATAGGAGTACTAGCCATGATCGGGAATAGGACATCATCGAGGTGGGCGTCTGTCTGTGTTCCTGGCTTCAACGTACTTACCCACTCGATGAAGTCTGAACGGACATTGTTCTCTCACACGGCACCCCGCAACGACATGTTGTGCTCACTCGGCACCGGAAGAAGAGGACGGCTCGCTCCAGTTTCTCCGTGCAGAAGACGCAGGAAGCTATCTGCGGGAAAGACGGGCCTCCTGGGGAGCTCTGCGGTCCGGTGATCAGCCTCACCCACGCCCAAGATAACACAGCCTGTGCGGATGAATCGCTCCAACAGCGGCGCCTTGCCGTCTTCTGCCTCGAGGGAGCCGGAGTCCGTCTTGAGCTTGGGCTCGCTGCAGCGTGCGCAAATTCTGCGCACCAGGCTGCGTCCCCCCGCCATCATGCTCCTCCTCGCAGCCCTCGCCCCCCTCGCGCTCGTGGCCGCGGCCGTCGACGTCTCGCGGGCTGCCGCTGCGGATCCCGTTCCAGGAGGCGAGCGCAGGATCCGCCGATTGGAGAGCCTAGCGAAGCAGTGCAAGTTCACGCTCGGGAACCAGCGGTTCGACCTCTGCCCCGTCCTGGACGGGAACGACGGCGGCTGGTCGTTCAAGTCCGAGCGCAAGACGCCGCCGACGGTCACGACGTCGTCCTATCGGATCTCCCTGCAGGGCCCGTTGAAGAAGGACGAGAATGCGCCTCAGCACGAGCAGGTCAGTAAGCGAGGTCTTCGTGAACTATGCGTGGCGTGGGCTTGCGATCGGTGGAAAACGCTCGTGTCCGGCCCTGCGTGTGTGCGGTGTTCCGCCCACATAATGTATCATGAAAACTCCCGATACATGAAATCGTACACGAGTGCATGTGGTTGGGACCTACGCCTCCGCCTCCTGGAAATGCTACAGAACTGACAGGCGTGCCCCCGCAGTGCCCGCCCGGGACATGGATCTGCCAAATCAGTGCGTCAAACTCTATCGCGCCCTCCGCGCTACACTGACGGCGTGGCGGCAGTCACGAACAGGCGTCCTGCCCATCCAGACGAGGAGGAGCGCGTGCTCCAGACCGTGCCCATCGCGGGCGCCATGGAGCTGAAGAACATAACGAAGTACTATCCCGGGGTGAACATCACCGCGCAGCTTGCGCCTTCACGTCAGGAAGATGCCAAGCACGGTGCGTAGGCCCCCACATGCTGGCAGATGCGCCCGGGATGCTGCCCGGGATGCTCACGGCGCAGCACGCAGACGTCCTGCACGTCCGCCTGCACGGCGGATACTATGTGTATGGCCCGCAGAAGGCGGATCTCCAGTTCATCTGCGACCACGGCGTGGACGAGGTCAGTCCCCGCCGCAGCCGCAGCCTTGGCCAGCGAAGCAACACTGACTCGACTTGATCCCCAGCCGTCTGCGCCGTCATACGGCTGGTACTGGAACGGCACACACACGTTCAACTGGCGCACTAAGCACGCCTGCGGGACGCGCCTCCCTCCTCCGGCTGGCACGGTAACCGCGACACGCCCTGGGGGCCCCGCTCCCACCTCGGACCCGACCACCGAGCCCCCGGAGGACACGCCCCCCTCCGACGACGAGGAGCTGCCCGACAAGGAGCTCGCGGATGGGCGGCCGTTCGGCGGGCGCACGACGCGCTCGATGATGGTGCTGCTCCTGTCCTCGTTCACGGCCGTGCTCGCGCTCGCGTACGTCGCATGGTTCCCGCCACCGCGCGTGCGGCAGGCGGTCTCGCGCTTCGTGAAGGCACACCCGCGGCTCGCGCGGTGGCGCGTGGGCGAGCGCGTGCTCATGCGCTGGGCGTACGAGGACCTCGAGATGGACGACGGATACGGGTACGGGGAGGGCGAAGAAGACGTGATGGTGAACTTTGCGGCGATGCCGGAGGAGGGCATCCCGCTCAAGCCGTCGCCGCGCCTGGGCGGGGTCTCTGGCTATGGCGCGGCGTGAGGAAGTTTGCGGGATCGGATGGAAGGGTTTGTGTGTAACTTTACATGTGTACTTGTCGTGTGCGCCGTGTATCCCACTGTAGAATATGTTCGGAATTATGTGTCGCTTAGCTGTAAACAAAATTGTGCAATGTCTTTCGCTAGTTCAGGAAGTGGCGTCGGCCGGTCTCCTGTCTATAGAGCGGGGGCTGGCAGTAGCAGTAGTTGTGTCGATAGTGGGGTCTGGTCCACCTGCAAACAAAGTTCCAATATGCCTACTTTCGTACCTAGGCGCAAGGGACCGAACCCAACGCCTCGAAAGTTGACAACAGCAGATGGTGATAGTCTTCCGGCGCGTGTACACGGGTTTCCAAATGGACCGGGGGAGAGGCGAACTCGCCCATAGTACACTCAATATCCCGTTGAAATAAACGTGGCGCCGCTATAGTGTACAGGTGAACAGATCGGAGGGGGATCAAAGAATCGATACAGGTCAGCCCCATGCAGCAGTGGTACTGAAGGCAAGAAAACCATTATAATCGTCGCAGAAAGCAAGTGTGAAAATCATACCTGTAGTTTACTATTAGGTGGCCCTCCGTAGAGAACGACTACGTTCCCTGGTGAACACCGGAGGCAAACATGACCACTCGCCCACTCACCTTGAACAGGTTCGCCACAGTGTCGTCGGGTGCGGGCGAAAACGCAAGGTTGATGTAGGTAAACTGTGGCCCGCCGACAGTTCACCACGGCCGTAGATACAGCACGCCCAAGAGCCCACTCACCAGCGGGTCGCCCTGCTTCCACCCCAGCTCCTTCCGCAGGAACTGTATCACCGCCTGGAATCGATTCGACGCGGTGATCTTGTAAAAGTTCTGCTTCATGATCGGCGCGTTCCCCACCGCCTTGAAGCGCACGACGACTGTAACCCGCACACCGTGAGCATCGTCCCGCGACTCGCCCACTACGAGCCCGTGCGCACCTTTGTTGCCGTCCTTCTTCTTGTACGTCTCGAGTGCCTCCTGGGCCTCCTGCAGGACGCTCCCGCCGTCGGCATATTGCCAGGCAGAGGGCAGCGCGCGGACGTGCGGTTCGGGGCTGCCGCGTTTCGACGCCATTGCGAGCAGGCGACGGTGGCTGCTCTGTCTAGGACGTGGGCGCTTCTGCAGCCGGCGCTGTGGCGCGGAGCGCCGGTACCGAGGTACGCAGCCAGGACTGCTGACACCCGTCCTGGGTCCTTTGGTTGAAAAGCCAGGAGACGCTCGTGGCCGCTTGCATTCAGACACTACTCAAACAGACTCAAACCCGAACGTCTTGCTGCGCTGCATAATCTTTTTTGATAAGGCCGCTCACAAGTCTAGGGCCGTTTGTAACTATACTCAACGGCGACCATGAACGGACACGGTGCACGCACGATATCACCGGATATCAACACCCCCCGGACGTGCTACACGCGTGAAGTTCGGCTGACATTCGATCTATAGCCTGAGGCGCATGCCATGTGAGGGAAGGTAGATGCGCAGCGCTCGTGCCAAGTTCGCAGCGACAGCAGCAGTCTGTAGAAACCGACAAGCTTGGAACCCAATCAACTTTAGCCCGGGATTAACAAGGGGGAACGTCCCTCCCTTCTCAACCCTTTGTGCGCTTCAGAGGACAAAGCCTATATCAGAAGGAGCGTCAGTCGGTGACACCGGCCGCCGTTTCAACAAGATAGTCGGGCGTGCGCACCGCGGCCCTGGACCTGCAGCCCGAGGCGCAGAAGGGTCCAGGTCGTTTGGGGGGTTGGTAAGCCACGCTTTATCTTCTATTGGTACCAAGGCTGACGCGCACAGAATACTCTCTGCATAGCAAACCGCGCAGAGATTGTGGCAGATTGCGCGGAACTCTATTTCAGCAATCTAAGCGGCGGTGGTCGCAAAATATCTGACTTCTAGCGTGCCACGGATGTTGTCGCTTTGCCGAGGATGGACACGTCCTTGACGAAATTGCCGCCGTCTCTTTGCTCTCTGTCGAGGCTAACTCAAGCAACCCCCGATTCCATGCCGAAAGATAATATTGCTCGGGGCGCCGATCATATATTCCAAGCAAGCGGCATCCTAGCTTGAGCTTGTAATCCCCGCACCGCGTGGTTGGTCTGCTGATGCGCGTGGCGCACGAGAGCCTAACAACACGTCTCGCCACTGGGAGACCATACGAGCCCTGGAACATGCTGGACGGAATCGTGACGATCCTTGGCAAGTGGCTGCGGCGTGCTGTTATGGCGGCGCAGCTTTACGTATGACGTAGAAGGCGCATCGAGGCGTCCCTCCTCGAGACAACAGAGTGAAGGTCAAGACCTATCAAGACCAGAATATGCGAGGCGACACAGTTCTTAACAGCATTTTTGCGAGGTAAAGGTCCTACGACGATATCAGAGTGACTTCTTCTGGCCCTAAAGCAAGCAGCAGTCCTATCCGACATCCTTCGGAGAAATTGTCCGCAGGCGTTGCATTTTGTCACTGGCTTCTGTAAGGTACGTTCTATCCCAAAGCTCGCACGCCACTGACGCTGAGCTCGTCGAGATGATAGAACGGCAGTTCCCTGGCTTATCTCGCTGGTGCGATGTGCACACCACTTTCGGGACGCTCAAATCTTACGAAATTGACCATCAAATTGCAATAATGGACGAACAGTATTCAATCATAGCGCCAGACTTTCTGAGATACGCAAACGACCCACATTCCTGAGAGGCTCGGAGCCTTGCCCCTGACCGGTCACTCTGAGTCGGTCTCTGCCACGCGTCGGGAAAAGAGCTACCTTGCCGACTCTTGTATCACCGGCTGTCGACAGCAGCAGCGCCATTGACGCCATTGAGTTGGTCCTGGTGAGAGCGCGCTACACGCTGCGGCAAACCTTGCCAAAGCCTTGGAGACGCGAGTAGCGGTGCGCCTTTCATCTCGCTCCATGATCGTGGCTTACCATACGGCAGGTGTGGGAGGAGGAGGTCAACGACGCCCGACGCCGCGCGTCTGTCATGGTGGGCAACGTGCTCGCGCCGACGCTCGAGTTGACGCTTCTCCCATGCGGCGAACCTACTTACCTAAATCTAGGTCCTCAGAAGGATCCGAAAGGCGGACGAGTCACCGCTTGTCTGTGACGGTCCCAGGTCAGGCTCTAGCAGCCTCATGCGGCCAAAGCTGCTTGACTCCGCCTGAGGACGTTTTTCCGGTGCAACTTACCCCCGAGACGTCAAACGGACTTCTGAGCACATACGCCGTTGAAAAGCTCAGCGGGCGTTCCGCCGACCGCACTTCGAATCTATCGACCCTGTGGACCCGTATGTTGGCCTTACCACAATTGCGGACGAACGCGGTGATAGACCGCGCTCTGGAACAGGCGGCGTGTTTCGCAAGAAGCCCTTGCCCACGAATCCCTATGCGCAGCGCCCATGCCCGTGTTTGTCATCCTTGCAAGACTGTCTCTTTTGTTGGTGGCGGACCAAGCATCCGGGCTAGCGTATGCGGCGCGGGAATCGCAGTGTCTGGAGGGGGCGGCCTGTTGCGGATGCTGAGAAAGTGATCAAATCCGTCGGTGCTGTTTCGTCAAATTATCGTTCAGGGTTCGGCGAAGGATCGGTCCCGTAATCACAACGTACGTGTCGAGTCTTCAGAGAGACGCACTCTGTCGCCACTGTACGTGATCAGCAATCATCTCGTATGCTCCTGCGATCTATTGGGCCTATCTGCAGCTGCATATAGACGTGAATTTGGTTCTACTTACTCAAACCCGGTTGACCGCAGGTCGGAGCCACGGAATTTCTAGTCTTTGCGAACCGTGGACCGGAGAGCGGGACACCGTGCACCTCCATCCGTCTAGCGCCGATTTAATGTTATACGTGTGATCTACAGTGTGAGTGCGGCTCGTTCAACCTGGCTATGCACATTCTATACACCTCCAAGCTGATTTTATCTCAAGCTCTCACCCTTGGCGGTAAGAAATGCGATAGGCCATCGCCCCCTTACATGATCCTTGCTCCTTCTTTAACAATCATCAGTCCGTGATATCCGGACGTTGCATGCCTCTGCTCCGAAATGTGAGTTCACACAACTTCCCGACGTCCTGTTCCGGCAATCGATACGAACACCAGACGCAGTGCGCGTATTCATCCGGACCATGTGCAGAATATCAACTTCTGAGTTTGTCCAGGCGCCGGATGTAGTAAATCAATACCGTATGCATACGCGCGATGCCGGTATTCAGGCCTCAGGCTCGCAACCTGGTGGCCAGGATCATCGGAGACGTCTCCTCCACATCCAGTCATCTCACTTCGGAACGTTGGTCCGCAAATGGCCCTTCCGTGATACACGGGGAACGTATTTCGCGCTGGTACGGAGCCCTCCTCGAAATTGGCCGTTGCGCTCATGCACCCGCTCTTCAACACCCTTCCGGCCCTCCCGCATATCATCGAGCTTGCCACTTCGGACCCGCGTCTGTTACGACCCTGCGCTCCTTACCGCGCTCCTCCTGCATATAGTCGACACATACCCGGCCGGCGTCCCTCAAAATGCAGGCTGTGGCGGGAGCTCTTCCGCATTTTCCGTGCATGAGATGCGGGACGGCGCGCTCGGGTTGATGTCCGCAATCAGCGAGGCTCAGCCGGCGATGTTGTGCGGTGCCGGCGGGTTCTCAACTTCCGACGATTATCAACCGAATTATCTAGTTGGAGAGATATGTATCATCGTCGGATTCTAGCTACTCAATGTTGCCGTTCTCAGTGAGCTCACTTTGAATCCTCTTGATGCACTTCTTCATGGACGCTAACATCTGGGCACGTGCAGGCCGCGGAGGACGACAACTACCCCCATCAGCAGTATGGGTGGCAAGGCTGCTCGCTCGCGGCTCCACCATCGCGCGTAGCCCACTCTGCCTGACTCTGCGCAAAGAGAGCCCTAACCTGAATTGAATGCACCACGCCACCAACATTTCATATTTTAGCATTATACATGCCTAGGGCCCGGGGTGTCGGAAGTAGGGATCAGGAATCTCGCGTATGTGCGGCGTTTACCGGGCGTCCCGGTTGCAGACCACCGAACCGGGACGTCAGGTCGGCGCTCCTCCCGCTCATCCTATTAACTTTCGCCACTAATTTATCATCTCAGGAGTGCAAACACCGCTAGCGTTACCTGTGCAGCGCTGGAGGCTCTGGCGCGCCATGATAACAAATTATTTCCTCCTGCGGAGGAGAGGCTGACCCAAGGTCGGCATATAAGGATGGTCGGTGAGACGAGGGAACCAGCATTACCACCCTTACCCCATCCCCCAATCCCCCAAGCTTCAGCCCCGTGAAAAGTCATCTCCAATATGCGCCCACCTTTCGCTACCCTTCCCTCCCTGCTCGCCTCGAGGTCGCAAGAGAGCGACGCCGGCGTGCGCTTTCTCGACCATAACGGAACTGTCTACAAGGAGCTCTCCTATGCCAATCTATACAAGGACGCTGTAGATGGCTCATATCGCCTCCGATCCCTGTGCTCTACCCTCCAACATACTCTGGATGTCGACGTCGTCATTGCGAGTTTTGCGAACCATGAACAACACATCGCCCTATTCTGGGCCTGTTGCTTCGGTGAGCCACCATCATCCCCGCAATGCTGCTTTTGCTAACTGCTGTTCCAGCTGGAATACCTGTGTGCCCCATCCCGCCACTCCACCCCGATCCCTCACGGCAGGCAGCTTTCCTCAGCCACTTACAGGGCCTCTTCCGGCATCCCATCGTTGTTACCGACGATCCGCTGACCATCGACCGGGTGAAGAGCGTTACCCCTGGGCTGCAGACGGTTCACTGGAAAGAGTTCCTGTCCCAGCCCTCGAGCGCGAAGGGTAACAACGCTGCGTCGGCTAACACTGCGCTGTCTTCTGCGGAGATCTCGCCGGATACTATTGTTTGCCTCATGCTCACGTCCGGCTCGACGGGAAATTCAAAGGCGGTCGCATTGCGCCACTCCAACCTACTCTCGAGCATTTACGGCAAGATCAAGCACCACGGCACCACGGCACAGTCGCAGTTCTTGAACTGGATCGCCTTCGACCACGTCGCATGTGTTTCGGAAGTCCACCTCCAGGCGCTGGCAGCTAACGCAAAGTGAGTGGGAAAAGTGGTGCGATTGTTGGAGGGCGCAATGTTGACTGATTGTCTATGTGCCCAGTCAATATCACGTTTCGCCGTCTGCGATCATTCATAGGCCCCTCAATCTCCTCGAGTGGTGCAGCCGCTATGGCATCACCTATTCGTTTAGCCCTAACTTTCTCATCGCCCAACTCTGCAAGGACCAGAGTGTCGCGACGATGCCTGCTGGGGCCTTGAACCTCTCCGCGCTCGTGGCGTTTATCTCCGGTGGCGAAGCGGTACCAATCAAGACTGCCATAGAGTTCGCCAACCTTATCGAACGTTTCGGCGCGCCTCGTAACTCTCTCCGTGCCGGCTTTGGCATGAGCGAGACTGGCGTACGTACCTCGGAGTTTTCTGCGGTCTGGTTTCTGACTCGCGTCACTTACAGGCTGGATGCATCTATGACACCACTCCAATCCCTCGCAGCGAAAACCAAAATCTGGAGGTCAAGTACCTGTCCCTCGGTTTGTGCTGCGACGGCGTCAACGTGCGGGTGGTCTCCCGCGAGACTGGCGAGGCCTGTCCCGCCTTGGAGCCCGGGATTTTGCAGCTCAAAGGCCCTTCCGTGTTCCGCGAGTACTACAACAACCCCCAGGCGACTGCCGATTGCTTCACCGCGGACGGCTGGTTCATCACCGGGGATGGCGCTCTGCTCGACCGCGACGGGAACATGCACATCGTAGGCCGCGAGAAGGACCAGATCAACATCAACGGGGTCAAGCATCCCACGATAGACGCAGAGAACTTTGTCGAGGCCGGCGACATCGACGGTGTCACGCGTTCCACCGTCATGGTCTGCCCCATGCGCGTTCCTGGAGGCGACACAGAGACATACGTCGTGTTCTATCTGCACCGCCACATCGCCGTCGAGGGCGAGCTTAGCGATGAAGACGCGGCTTCTCTGTACGCGACCAACCGTGCCATTCGCGATCGCTGCATCGTGTTCTGCTCGCAGGGCCCGCATGTCGTCCTTCCCCTTCCCCACAAGTGCTTCACCAGGACGACGTTGGGCAAGGTCCCCCGTGTGGCTCTGCTCAAAGGTTACCTCGCTGGGGAGTACGCCGCGCTCGAGGAGCGCCTCCGCTCGGTCTCTTCCAACGGTGCGCCACTGACTCCCTGGGAACAGAGGGTGGCGGATGTTGTAGCGCAGCTTCTGGACGTCGACACATCCGGCATGTCGCGGTCGAGCAGTCTCTTCGAACTCGGGATGTCTTCGATGCACCTCGTCCAGTTGAAGTACCACCTCCAGGAGGCGCTCGAGATTCGCGACATCCCCATCATCGACATGCTCCGCCACCCCGAACTCGGACAGCTGTGTGACTACCTGGAACAGAGCAAGGCCCGCGAGTCGCAAGACGGCGACGGCGCATCGCGATACAACCCAGCCATCTGCCTGAACCCTAACGGGCACAAGCGTCCTGTCTTCCTAGTGCACCCTGGCGTTGGTGAGGTTCTCGTTTTCATGGGTCTCGCGCACATCATCCACGACCGCCCCATCTACGCACTCCGCGCCCGCGGCTTCGACCGCGGCGAGGAACCGTTCCAGACCTTTGACGAGATGGTCGAGAGCTATGTGTCTGCAATCGAGCGCCAGGACCCGGAGGGCCCTTACTACGTCGGCGGCTACAGCTTCGGCGGCGCGGTCGCCTTCGAGATGGCGAAGGTCCTCGAAGCGAAGGGCAAGAAGGTCGCGTGGGTCGGCATCTTCAACCTCCCCCCTTTCATACAGAGCCGCATGCACGAGCTCCGGTGGATCGAGGTCCTGCTCAACCTCTACATGTTCGTCGCACTCATCACCCCTGACGGCCTGGACGCCGCCCGCGCTATGCTCATCGGCGCCTTCCCCGAGCTGGCTGATTTGGACACGGAGCCGGCGCACAGCTTGCAGGTCATCGAGTGGATGCTTTCTCGATCTGACCAGGCCCGCCTTCAGGAGCTGCAGCTCCGTCCTTACGAGATACAGCGGTGGCTCCAGGTCGCGTACCAGCTCACCTGTCTCGGCCGCACGTACCTCCCGGAGGGCGCCGTCCGCAACGCGCTCTTCACCGTCTTCTGCGCGGTTCCCCTGCCGTCGATGGGGACACGCGAGAGCTACAAGGCGAACCGCCTCGCGCCATGGCGCAATTTCTCCGAGGGCAAGTTCGAGCTCGTCGACGTCGATGGGGAGCATTACACCATGCTCTCGGAGACACACGTCCGGTCCTTCGCCAAGAATCTCACGTCTGCATTGGATCGTGCTGCCGCCCTCTGAACCTCCTTAGTGTGCTCGGTTTGTCCTTCCTGTTCGCCGTGCTCTCTGGTCCCCATCTTCGAGGGTCGTGATACTAAAAGTGTCCATCGAGTGAAGCGAGAGGTTGAAGGTAAATGTACTACTACCATAGATTGCTACCCCGAGCCGGGTTCTCCGTTGTATCATGCAGAGCTGTTTGGATCTTCAGACTATCTAATATCTTTCGAAAGCTCGAGACTATTCGGCCACGGTGTTGGATATCGCAGGATGCGTGTTGACTACTGACTACTGACTACTGAACGTTGAGCGTTGTGCGGTCATTAACGTTCAGAACTTCGCAGCTCACGTCGCTCACGCAGATCGCCCGAGGTACGAACAAGTTATGGTCCGGGTACGTCATGATCAGTGCACCTTCCGGCGCATATTAACCGAATTCGTCCACAGCTCGACAGCTCGACGGGTCCGACCCCGGCCGCCCATCCGTGATGCATTGATGGTCGATGTGGCAATCCTTCTCTACCGCACAGCGTAATCGGCTACGCCTCATTGGCAGAGGCTTCAAGCTCTAGTTCAAGCTTTAGCCTTAATGTACTCGGACACAATCGATCCAGGTGCGCGCTGTAACCTCATGAGTCGTGAGCGTTGAAGAGATGCATGTCTACACGCTGATAACTCATGTTTATAACTTATGGACGGCACGCTGGAGCTTACCTGTTGTCGAGCTGATTCCGGCAGGCTGCCCTGAGTGATGCCTGGCCGCATGCTGGGCGCTGGGCGCTGAGGGTTGGAACCTGGGCGGCGTACAGGTCCTCGCAGGCTCAAGCCGCTTTCCGACATCAAACGAAGAACAACGTTCCTTTCTTGCGTGTCGCAAGCCAAATTTGCGATGCCCTTCATAGGTTTCAGCCTTCAGGGGTGCTCGCTACCCGCCATTCTTATACCCCAGACGTCGATGGCAGCACTCAGAGAACCTCTGCTGAACCTAACTACGCTCCTCCCTATTCTGACGTCCTTGCACCATGGGCTCCGTACCGACCGATCCGTATGAGCTGCTGCACTGGAACATGAAGCTAGGTATGCTATTCCGTCCTTCTGCATGCATTCATCACAATCTTGAACGCGCTTTGCAGCCCATGCGACCTACGAGAAGGGCTACGAGAACATTGTCTCTCTCCTGGACAACCCCCCTTCGAACGATCTCAAGAACTTCCTTGGATATTGTGAAGCGTGGGTGCATTCTATCCTTCATCATCACGAGACTGAGGTACGTACATGACGTCCTTCATTCACATCCTATCTAACGGCTTCTACCAATATGACCAGGAAGCGACCGTGTTTCCTATCCTGAACGAGAAGATGGACTTCTCCCACGAACGCGACCAACACAAGGAGCTCCACGACTTCCTAGACAAATTCCTCGTGGTGATTAAGGACGCTCGCGAGGATACGTCCAAGTTCAACGGGGAAGACATCAAGGAGCTCATGCTATCGGCCAAGGATATCATGGTACGTCGTAGTGATTTCTCCGCCATTTGAGTATAGCCAGAATAACGCTGGACATCTGCTAGTTCACGCACTTTAACGAGGAACTCGTGCACATAGGCGCATCGAAGCTGAAGGAAGCCAATTTCACCGAGGCTGAATGTAAAAGCATGGTTGAAGCGATGGAGAAGCACGCCAAGGCGAACGGCGATCCGTTCCTCGTCGTACCGTACATGCGCAGGTGCGTTCCCCTCCTACTACGCGTGATATCACTGAGACGATTTCGTTGTCTCAACAGCCATACGGAGCCCGACTATAAGAACATCTGGCCACCGATGCCTTGGGTTCTCCGGAAGCTGGTCATACCTTACATGCTGGCGAAGAAACACTCAGGGTACGCTCCTTCGTACATTTCGAGCCTCCTCTGGGAGATGACGGGTTCTTCTATAGGTATTGGAAGTACTCACCGTATGCCATGTCATAGTGCTGGCCCCTGCAACGTTGCAGCATGTCAACGCTGTAACGAGGTGAGTGAATGGGGCGAGGACATGCGTTGTCCGTCCACGGTGGCGGATGAGCGAGCACATATCATACATAATTTTACTCTTGCTATGCGTTACGAAGGGAATAGTCCCAAAATTTGTTGAATCCCATGAATTTGGCTGTGGAAGTGCGGTGTTGACCGAACTGAGTCTACTGCAGTACTAGTAGACAGTATGCAGTAGTGCGTGCTGGAAGTGGCGGTTAAATGGCTACGCGGCGCCACGTGGCCGTTCGCACTGCGCCTGGCCGCTGAGACTCGAGAGTACTGAGTGAGCCTCTTCCATCCTCCACGACCTGGGATGCTTGCAGGAAGCTCAGGGTAGCTCTGGTGACTGTCATTCGTTTCGAGTCCAATCGCGAAACTCTTTTCTTCACTCGTACTGAGTCTCACCTGTTTTACATGGTGATATGTTCGTGCATGAGGCAACAACTCCAGGCATGTTCCGCGAGTTGGCGAGTACCGATATCCTTGGTTTCCAATTGTTCCACTGACTTCTGCCAAGTGCAGGCATCAGCATATTCGTGCGATAGCAGTGGAGTCCTCGTCTGAAACCCACCATTGGAGCTGTATACCTCGGATCGGGCATCCATACTTCCAGATGCTTGGGCCGCTGTCCCAGATTACTTTCTCACCATTGCGCGGCCTAAGGTGCTTTTTCAGTGATGTGTGGTTGGGAGCTTATTGTTGTTCAGGACGGGGAAATGCACCTCAAGGCGCTGCACTCCCATGTCGGAGACATCTGGCAGGGCTTACCATCGCCCTGTCGACTGCTACTAGTGTCTGCATCGGACCGGACTATTCCGCCCCGGTCCAGCCTCTTGTTAGGGGATTTGTTCCCAGCGGTGAGCACAACGGCGGATAACTGCCATCCGGCGATGCCTTAGAACACTGTCGTACAGTGCACAGTCTCCCCCCGCCCACTTCAAGATGTTCTCAACAGTAGAAGTCGGATTGGACGTGCCACGAGGCCTATGACGGGGAATACCTCCGTCACGCTGGGAAAAGCACAGCCGGATCTTTGGTGCAGCTTCGTCCCGGGCGCTGCGCTTACTCCAATAGCGTCCTCAAGGCAGCATCACGGAACGGGATTTGGCGGGCGGCGGATGACCGCCGTGCGGCGTGCGCTAGCAGCATCGTGATCTAGGCTTCGCGGAGTTCGTCTCTGCGCAGTGCGCATATGCCACTTGCACTTTTTGCTTCCGGCGCCCAATGTCTGTTCAGCTTTCCTTATCGCGTCTAGCGCCAACAGCAGTGGGTTCCCCGACCCTTCGAACAGAAGGAACACGGCCCAGCCTGAGTTCGCCGCACCGCACCCCAACTCCGTCTCCTCATGATTTGACCACATGTGGTTTTACAGGAAGTAACAAAAGGAAACGCGGAAGCATTTGCTCGTCGTCCCCGCTCCGCATCCGCCCACCGCCATACTGGTCGATGACTTTCACCTGAGCATTGCGGGATGTCTTCCCTTCCAGATGTACCCTTCGCCGAGCCGCTCGAAACGCTTCTGCAACATGGGTCAGCTGTACGGTAAGTCGCATTGCGCTTTGTGCGCGTGGATCACACGAGGATGAGCTAGCTTACACGTTTTGTTGGCAGCGTTATGACTCGTGAGTTTCTCAGACGTTCGCAGCGGATGGTGTGGAGTGCTTAGATGTACCTGGCTCGCGTTAGTCGTGGGCTTCGTTGCCTTGCTCTACGACCACCTCATCACGGTTCGCATCTTTCTCCTTCTCACAGTCGCGCTATGTTCACACCTCCTTCAGCTCACCGATGAGGCGAGACCTCTCTACTATGAAACTTTGCCTCTCTCTAATCTGGAAACATTAGGTCAACTTAATCTGGAAAGGCAAGAAAGGCGTTGTCTCCACGGTATTCCTCCTGGTACGTCACCTCCCACCGTTCAACAACCCATGTTTTCTAAGACAAATTTTAGAACCGATACTGCATGTGAGACGCTCTCTACTTATATGCGGGTGCGATGCTAAGTTTACGGCGATTTAGTCCTGTTGTGCTGGCTCTTGACATCTATGGTGAGTTAAACCGTCGTCCCAATGCGAGGTACTGCTCTGACGACAATATCCAGAATCCTTCGGGAACGCAGCCGCGTCCATAGCCGTATGTCTTCGAGAAATGATAAGCCTGCCTCCACTGACGACTTGGGATTAGTTCTGTAAGGCTTGGACAGTGGTACAGAGCTATGTGACAATCATGTCTTACATATCGATTCACGGTACGTCCTCTAGGACCCAAGTTCACCTCCACGCTGATGTTAACACCCTTCTCTTTCCCGAAGCAATCGTCGCTTGGAGGCTCTACGCTATCTTCAAAGGCAGGGCATGGGTCGCCTGGGTGCTCTGGATCGCAGGGTTCCTGAACTTCGCCATCTCCTCTGGGATCACTACCGCATCACTCATCCCCATCATCGGTACGTGTGCGTCCCCGAAAGTCATAGCAAGTCCCTTCGCTGACGGCCCTGGAAGCGAATTTGCATCCCTATCATCATGCGTGCGTGGGCAGCGTAAGAACCCTCTCGGTCACTGCGGTCTGCGAGAACTATAGCGCTGATTGATTTTGACGCAGGCACCCAATTATATTTGGGCCATCTGGCTTCCAAGGTATGTTGTGGTTGACAGTCAACTTTTCGACGGACAGCGGCGCTGATGATGCGTCTACAGCGTCTTCTTCGAAACCCTCCTTTTCGGTCTCACCATAACTGCCATGATCTACCAAGGGCAGAACCACTCCTTGACGACTCTCTCTCTTCTGTTGTACCGCGATGGGATGTTGTACTTCGTTGCTGTGACATGTAAGCGCACTCCTAGCACATTCCGCGCCTCTTTAGTAACGCTGTCCCCTTTTGCGCAGTTTGCTCCCTCTTTTCCCTCATGGTATGGGCCCTCGCTGGACCTGACCTCCTCGGTCTCGCACGCTAGTACGCCCCCCTCCTCCCCTCAACCCGCTCCCCTCTGACACCCTTTCGATGTGTAGTTTTGCCCTCGCGATGGTGAACATCGCCGGCGCGCGTCTCATACTCAACCTCAAAGCCTATGCGGCCTCGCGCAACCCAGACGACGACCTCACCTGGGACCCGCCGCACTGGTCCGCGGCCACCTCCCCCATTGCGCCGCGCTTCCGCTTCCCCAGTGACGTGCGGGGCTCGCCTACTAGCAGCGAAGCGGAAGGATGCTACCCGCGCACAGAGGCATTCGACCTCGAGATGTACGCGATCGAGCGGGAGGATCAGAACATCGGGGCGCGGCTCCGATAGAGTCGGGGTGTTTCGCTTTCGCCTTCTTTCCTTTCTTGCTTGATTCTTTCTGGCCCAGGGGTTGCACGAGTACCGTTTTGGGTTCCGCGCACGCGTTGCGGGGAGATACCAGGGTGGAAGGAAGATACCAGGTTATTTGTACAACACGTTACTGTATCGCTAGCTTATCGGATCCAACGCGGGGTCGTCCACTCTTTCCTCCTCCTCTGCTCTGTGTCGGCTGCCAGTAGTACATGGCCAACTTCCAAGCTTCAAGATTAGGAGGGGCGAGAGCACGCGTGGAGCGAACAACGTAGAGTATAGCATTCGAAGGAAAGTACGAGGGAAAAGAGCGTGCATTACAGATTGGAGGCGGAGTACATATACGTCTTTGTATAATGTAACTAGCATCTAGCGCGTTGCGCCTACACAACCACCCAGTGCCTAGGACAGCACCATGCAGATGGCGGGCTGGTTCCATAGTACAGCAGCTCCGCATGATTGTTTTGTGCGGTGTGGCGTGCGACGTCCTCTACATCGCATGAGGGATGGCGTAGTGCCTGCGCGAAGTAATAAGCACTATGCCGACATGTTTCAAAGAAAGGCAAGCAGAGACTGGACGCACTTGTGGTCGAAGTTGTCATTCATTGAGTCCGTCTTCGTCTCCACCACTGTGTGGATTGGAATCCCGATCTGTTGTGTCCGCGCAGCATCAGCATCCATATTCTGATAGACACGCAGACAAGAAGCGTGATCAGGCGACGGAGGACACGCACGCTGACTTGCGGAGAATTGTGCGAGCCGGACGTCGTCGGGAAGCGCGGCGGAGAGCCTACGGCGTTCATGCCCAGAGACAGAGAGACAGAGTGCTCGCCGTGCTTCCCGTGCGGGCGCGCGTTCAGTCTACGGGTGATCGCGCCGTTGTCAGTACCCGGGCTGAGGGGACGAGAGAGGGGATGAGGGCACGTACGAGCCAAAGATCGCGTTGGTGTAGACTGTGTGAGGTGCGTGCGGTGAGGCATTGAAGAACAAAGGAATAGCAGAATGATGGACATACAGTGACTCAAGACCATGAAGGGCATGATGAAGACGTAGTTATGCGGCATCGCAGCGTACTGGTGGGGCGGTTCATCAGATTGGCTCGTTGGTAGCCAAGATGGGCTGCCAGAACGTACAGTGATCAGGGCAATCGCGGCGTCACCACTGTGAGCGAGAACATCTTAAGACACACTTCAGCAGTAGACAATAATTGAGAGAACATACGCTGTCAGCAAGCCTGGATAAATCCGTACCCGTCAGCATTATACGTCTGGACTCGGGCGAACTTTGGGACGCACCAGTGTTCACAGTATACACCATGATCCGCGCGAACCCCGAATCGTTCCTGCACAGACACTGTAAGTCAGCTAAGCTCCGTGGAACAAACCGACTTCATTCGCACCGTGGGTCCGTGCGGGTATTCCGCATCAGAGACAAAAGCGTTATTGCGACCGCTCCGTCTGCGATGACCGCGGAGGCGAAGTTGAGGTAGAGGGGCACCTGGGACGCACGATGAGCGAATTGCCGCAGCTAGACGATGGGGGGAACTGACCTTGAGGCTGTCGAGGTTCCCGGCCTGGACGTTGGCACTGGCGACGGCGCTGATTTAGCAGGTGGGATCTTTAAAATAGTACGGCTAGCTTACGCTTTGACGGTGAGAACTTGATGCACGCAGTGAGGAGATTGGATACAAAATGAGACACGAAGAACTCACTGATGCCGCAGGCTGCGAGGTCGATAGCGTTGTCATCAGCGAAAGTCGACGACGGATTGTTCATTACCCACCAAAGTCGAAGACCGAAAGCAAGGTCTAAAGTAAAAGTGAGTTCTCGTCTGGATCGAAAGATGCGAATGACGTACCAGTCCACCCACGAGCAATGGGTTCTGGTGGCTGACTGTGATAGTTAACCGTCAGTTGCTGAATGGACGGGTAATTCAAGATGCGTACGGTGCCAGACGCCCTTGAGGTACATGCTAGAACGTGTACGATGTCAGTACCGCTTGATACGACCCCCGGAGTGCAAACGCTTAACATACCCCCGTACCGAGAAGCTTACGAGGGCCTGATGTTGGTGTGAGCGAGCGAGCTTGAATTATATTTGTAGCTCGTCCTTACCGTGAAAAGGATCAAAACCTGTCGAGGTTACGCTTTAGACAATCAGCTCGCTCAGCAGTGATGAAGAAACGCACCACAAAGCTCCTAAGTAGGTTTCTGCATTAGACGATGCGTACGGGATGAAGAAGCGCGACTTGCCATATAGGGGTCTCGAAAACGGTCGGGTCGCCCCAACGCGTGATAAACTGGTAGTAGATGATGTGTCCGACAAAAACCAAGCACACCGAGTCCAAGATCCTGGCCAGTCTCGAGCTTAGTCTTGCTGTCCGGGCGGTCAGAACTGAGTGGGGGATTTACCATATACCCAGCATCTGGGCAAGCAATAGCATGTGAATTTCCAAAACACCGCGGAGGAGAACATGCGTAGCTCACATAGAGACGCATCCAAAGAGAATCATTCTGGCTGCGGGTCAGGTACATGTAGCCTTGCGAGCAAGTGAGGCCGTAGAGGCTGAATGCATGGTTTGAGGTCAATAATTTCTGCGGCTCGAGAGCTTGAACTACTCACGATGCCCCCACAATTCCACCAATCAGCATCGCGCCCACAGTCGGACCGGGCATTTCCAGCGTCGACATCTTAGATAACAGCAGTGTCAGAAACGGAGAACGGATGCTACTCGATGCCAGGTCCCAAGTAAGGATCTGCGGTCCACCGAGACGCGTCAAGGTCGTGAAGGGACAGGAGGTGGAGCAAAGGGCCACTTCGGAACCGGGGCGGACATGATATATACTATCGCTCAAGAGGTCTCACAGTTACCGTGGAGGTGAGATCAGCCTAGTATGTGCTAGTAGACTAGTGGGCGGCCATTTCCATCCCAACAAGTCAAACCGTGCCAATGTCATAGCACCGGATGTCCGCAACGGTAAACATTGGAAATCCGTCTATCAATCTGCCGAGACCGGCGAATGTGAGACATTGCGCCGGAGGCTCCAAACGTCCGCGTGTTTCGTCAACACTCGGAACAATGGGCAACATACCCAGAGCGAGTGAGCGGGGGGATTTTCGCCGGTCATAGTAGGTCATAGTGCATAACGCAAGAAGCGGATAGATCTCTGAGGCGTTCAGGTGATGCTGATATCTAGCGCTGATTCCGCTACGCTCACCGGCGTGGCGATGGTCTTGGACAACACTTATGAGTGATTAGTACCTCTCTACTAAGACGGAAGCGGATGAAACATCGGGACGGGTACGAGAGAGGCCCACTCGAGGAACATCAGACCAGACGGGGCCCGCTTCCGGGACTAATGGATCATCCGAAACGGGCCCTTCCTGGCGAAGGAGCGACCCGGTCGAGGGTCGCTCTCCGGCCCTGGGAGATCATCTGATATTCACTGCTCGTACGCCTTCTCGGCTCTGGAGACGTGTGCGTGCGATAGAAGAGGGCGAGAATGCGTAAAGTCATGCCGTAGAAGACAGCGAAGTCGCTCAGCGCTCAGGCCCAGGTGTACTACTTCCCGGGTCTGGCGACGATCGTCATAGTAGCCAAAAATGAAACATAGGCCCACCCACATCAACATATCGCTGTGGGTGGAATAGACATGACCCTGAACTCGAACTCACCTTCGAGGGCGATCCTCGCAAAACGGGATGAATGTATATGAGCGGCGCGGTTGGCAAACACTGTTCAATGTGCGGCTTGACTCCGACTCAGGCCTCTCGCAGTATGCAGAAGGGGTATATGAGAGCGTGATTTCGGTCTATGAACAATGCAGCAAGACAGCGAAGAAGCAAGCTAGAAAGCGTCGCGGAGTAAAAGACAGATCGAGATCCGCAGCCTGCACCGTCACGACCAGCGCTGGCCCTGGCAT
The DNA here is from genome assembly GCA_022264855.1 of Lenzites betulinus. Taxonomy (NCBI): domain Eukaryota; kingdom Fungi; phylum Basidiomycota; class Agaricomycetes; order Polyporales; family Polyporaceae; genus Lenzites; species Lenzites betulinus. Next base: position 299,993 of record JABYQU010000040.1, on the reverse strand, counting down.
CAGCCGCCCACTCGCCTCGCCGTCGCTTGCCACCCCCGGTGGCCACTACTACGCGTAGTACGCTGTAGTACGGGACTTTGAGGCTTGGGGTGTAATCATGGCTTCGTCAAGCAACGTGTCAAGGCCAAGTGTACCCACAAAGCCTCCGGTAGTAGTTCCTGGTTCAGGAAATAACATCATAATCAATCCTTGTCAGGTAGGTCATCCCTCACCTGACTCATTGTCGATCTCTGCTCACCATATTTCTTGTGTGTCATGACAGAGAGGTAATCCTATTCTTGAGTGCGTGAGGAATGTCGGCAAAGAGTTCGGTGAGATCGTGGCGGACTATCAGGTAGGAAGAACCACTGGCGTTCTGTTCCTCAGGTAGGTACATATAATGCTTCAGCCGGGGAAGTGCGTCTGTTGACATTTAAACATATGTCAGCCTGCGCTACCACAGGTTGCACCCAGAGTATATTCACCAACGAATAGAGAAGTTGGGACACTCTTATAACCTCCGTATACTGCTGTTGATGTGTGATGTGGTATGTAACATCAAATTTTTCCTTGTCGAACTTTCTTCAACGCAGGATACCTCACCTTTGCAGAGCGAGCATCAAGATCCGCTACGTGAATTGACCAAGGTAAAATGATCCTTTCTGTCAGAGCTCATTCCTCTAACAGCATACCACAGATATGCTTAATCAATGAGATAACCATCATGGTTGCGTGGAAGTAAGCTCGAGTACTGCTTGACACCGAGCCCATTGATTTATTTGCGTTAGTGCTGAGGAGGCCGGCTACTATCTGTCAACATACAAACAGTTTGAACACAGGCCTCCTGACATGATAAAGGAGCGCGTAGACAAAGACTACCGCTCCATCCTGCGCACCGCGCTCACCAGCATCAGCAAGGTAAACAAGACGGATGTCGAGACCCTGCGGACTTCCTTTGGCGTCAGTATCTTTCTCAGTATGCTTCGTACGATGCCCTTAACCCTCTTCGCACCACAGAGCTTCGCAGCAATCGCCCACGCCTCGTCCGAGCAGCTGCAGAATCTCCCTGGGTTCGGTCAAGTGAAAGCGAAACGCATCCAAGACGCGTTCAACAAGCCCTTCCGCAACAGCAGCACCAGCGCGCTCCCCGTCGCTACCCAGCTGCAGCTCCGCGCGTCCCAAACGCCTCAGCCGGAGCGCGCGGACGGCGTCGGCGGTTCGGGGGTCGATGCGAATGTCACAGACGCGATGGGCCCGCCACCCGCGCCCCGACCGCGGGTCCCGCGCGAACCAAGCCCAGCGTGGGACATTGAGCTCGACCTCAACGCGTCGCCAGACCCGGAGGCTGGCCCGGCTCCCGTTGGGGCCACGACGTCGAATCCACGCAAACGCCCGCCGAGCCCGGTGTGGGACATCGAGCTCGACCTCAACGCGAGTGACGAGGACGCGGAAGACGCGGGCGCCGCGACGGATGGGGAGGACGCACGAGCGAGTAAGCGGCCAAGGGAGGGATCGGGGGAGTTTGGTGCGCCGACGATGTTGACAGGGCTGTGATCTCGAGTTTGCTTGGGTCCGACGTTGACGTCGAGATGGTGTGTTGGTGCGTGATATAGACAGTCGCTGATTGAGTCGAGATGAGTGCTGATTCAATCTGGATGGCTGTGGCAGATCTTAGGTTGCGTGTCACAGCTTGCTGGGGTGAATCAATCGCTGCATGAGATTGGCATGTGTGTGTTTGCGAGAGACGCGCCGTGTGCAAGCAGACGAGACAATCTTCCAGCGATGGCGTCGGGGACGCCGCATGTGATAGGAGCCTTGAGCTCTCGCTCCGGAGAGCGGACTTACCTAGGTTCACCTTCTGCGCTATTTATGTGGATCCTCATCACGCTTGGTAGTGCCTGACCATTGGTCGAACCCGCCAGACAGCGCCCTGCGCAGTGTGTAAGTCCCAGTCGCCTCACGCTCTCATCCGTAATCATCCCACAGACTGTCTCGCTACCCCCCTTTCTATCAATATCCCCACACGACCCCGGCGTTTTATATAACTTCGAAGCCCCCCGCGACTCGAGCAGCAGCACCGGGAGCCACAGCGAAGCATGATGGGCAGATCGCCGACCCCCAAGCACAACCTCCGAGCACGGCGAAGGTCCGGGGCTGGAGATATTCTGTGCAAAGTTTGGCTTCTTGCTGACGCCAGCGTGCACCGGTGGGATGTGGTGATACGATGCGCGGACGTTGTAGCCGGTAGACGAGCACCCCCAATTTGACGGCGAACAGCGTCTACGACGTGAAAGCTACTTAAGCCCGTGTCAGCGTTCCCGTGGGTAGTTTCCGGTTACACCCTCTGCTCGTGTGAGGTCGACCATACACTGGCCATGGAGGACTTCGATGCTCTGATGGTGGAGGCGGAGGCGCACCTGGGCCTGGTGAACATTGTCAAGGTGGAGTGTTGTGCTCTCCGACTTCGTGCCGTGAAGATCATGACGCTGACGGGATGTACTTGGGATGCGTCTAGTATGCTGGCGGTGAGTGCACTCGATCCATTGCATAACATAGATAGCTGACAGACTCTTTCATTTATCGAAGTTATCGCTTTGACACTCATCGTGCGTTGATCTCCCCACAGCTGGGGAAAAGCATCTTATGGTTCAGTAGCTACTCGATATCATCGACACGTTCAGCAATGAGGCAAGTGTATTGCCTAGTCGCTCCGGATGGCCCAGAGATTACATGTCTTCCCTCTTCAGGTCAGGTTAATTTGGCCGTCCCCGCTCAGCATGATGAAGATCATCTTCTTCATAAATCGCTACATGCCTGTGCTCGATGTCACCCTGGGGCTCCTTGGTGAGTCTACGGCGCAGATTATCTATCAGATGGCATGCTGAGCTCCTTCGAGTGCCGGTGGTTGTCCGTACGCACGAGGTGAGTGGTTCTCAGTGATTGTCAGGAGACGTTTTAATGAACGTTGGTACTGATAACGTCCCCGGTGACAGACATGCGTGATAATGTGGCCTATAGTGGTCTGTCAGTATGAGTTGCTCCACGCCGCAGGCTGACATTGACGCGGACGCGTGGCCCAGCCCTCTACCCGATGGGCTCATTCGTGTCCGAAGGTAACGGCCACGCTGCCACGAAGCGATACGGAGGATCTGACGCGATGCTTCAGTTATCCTCATGGTACGCACGGTAGCCCTGTGGGGCTTCAATCGAGTCATCCTGGTGCTCATGTTCATCAACACGCTTGTCATCATCGTAAGTATCCAGAGCTTTTGCATCGACGCTCAGTTGAAGCTGATGCGCCCTCACATCAGGTCCCCACTGTGGCTGTCATACGGCAATACCTCGTCACTCTCCACTGTACGCTTTTTCTTCTCTGCTCCTACCGCGATAGGATGGCCGGTGACAAACGGTTACGCTACATTGGTCAGATCCATCGACAGAGGTGTTGAGGGTGACGGCGTGTGTGGCCAGCATCTCGGACGGTGTCGGATGGGTGTTCTTCACGTGCATCATCATCTCCGAAACCAGTATGCCTCTTCCTTCTGTTCGCGATCCGATACTTGTGAGCTAACGGCGCGGGACGCGTCTATGCGAAGCTGTCGTGACGCTGACGCTACTAAGGCAGTATCTCACTGCGAGTACGTCGTGACCGTGTTGGTCTCAGCCTGTATGTCTTACGATTCGCGTCACGATCAGTTCGAGGAAGCACCCTGCCCCTCTTACTCCGGACGATGTATCGAGATGGTGCGTCGTCACGCAATGTATACCCCTCCCGAACATAACTCGAACATGCTATGCTACAGGCACCTTTTTCTACGTCCTGCTACTCATCATATCTGTCGCCAACCTCCTATGCATGACAGTGGCGCCGGTAACGCTTCTCCCTATCCCCTTCTTTGTCGAAGCCGAAAGCTGACATGAATATCAACGCCTCTAGGTATGGGTTTCGTCCGCCATGCAACTGTACGTCCCCACCTCCCCTCAACGCCACCATACACCTATGTTCATCGCCACGCCAGCCCCCACCGCGCGGTGCACAGCACGCTTTGCTCCCGCGTGCTACTCAACCTGCGCGAGGCGGCGGCGCGCGCCTCCGGCCTTAGCCTCGACGACTTCAACAAACGCAGCCACATCGCGTTCGAGACGCCAGGGGGCGTGCGGACGGGCGCGACAACCGCCGAGTTATACAACGACGCCGACGACTCGCTCATCACGCTCGCGGAGCTGCCGCCTCCGTGCCTGCTCCCACCGCCTGTAGCAGATGTCGATGTCTGGTATGAGAATATTTCGTTCATGAGCTGAGCGCGAGGCTGACGGGACGCCGGGGCGTAGATCTGCGTCTTGAGCGGATCCGGGATTCGCATTCAGCGGGAAGGACGCTATGTCGTCATCTTCCCTCAAGAGGGTCGTCGGGACCCGAGTATGAGTATGCACGACATGCACATGAAGACAATTTCTAGATTGGACCCCGGACCCGGCCTCCACGCGACGTGCCATAACATATGTCTCGAAGATTGGACCCTGCCACGGACATTGGTCTATGGGTTGTCCGATGTTGGATGTATCCCAACAGCTGCGCAGTCTGGGAACAGAGGCCCTCCTCGTACGTACAACTTGGGACAAATGAGCACTGACTCGGACTTCCATCGCACGATGCCGCCGCAGTGTGCTAGTGAACACCCGCCCGCCCACAACGCCGCCGCCACTAATGCATCGGCATCGCATTCGACTCACGACACATCGCTCGCGCATCGGTGTACCTATAACGTAAGTCTTCGGAGGCGGAGTGCCCACCGCGAGCGTCCCCGAGCGGACTAGGCTCAGTATGTGCACCTGCGGAGTCGCACTGAGGGATTCCATCGCGCCCGGAGGAGAGTGGCGGAACAACCGGGGCGCTTGCGCTGTGGCATCAGTCCGGGAGGGCCAGAAGCTGTTGGAGTCGGCCATGGATCCAGCAGGCGTACCGCATCCGCTGACGTCGCTTGGTCGAGTGTATATCTGCTAGTGGGCGCGCGGACATTCGTCCTCAGGCCGAACGCTCGCCAGCTCATTGCCCCATCGTACCACCACTAAAATTGAATTGGGTATCATTGACACGACGAATGTTCGGAACTGCGAGACACTGCGCTGACGTACTGACATCGTACAGGTATAGCCTGTAGCGACAGTCCTCTCGGCGCCGCACGGCGAGTAGTCCAAGCTGGGTTCCAGACCTCCCGACTTGAAGTCGACGTTTGGGTCAATTTGGCTAACTTCGTAGACAGGACGTCCACCGGTGGCAAAACACCGCGCGTACACTCCAGCCACCGTAAGGAAAGCGCAGCGTTGGGTCGCGCCACTGTCGCGAACAACGGCGGCGGCCACATCAGTGGCTGCTTGGGAGGGATCGTCGCGGCCCGCATTGATACGGTATAGTGCTCTCTAACACCTGATATGATTTTGTGAGATCGTTTCCTTCGTCTTCGGCAGCCCACAATGGTACTCACGGAGCTTTACTACAGAGGCAATAAGGCTACATCATCATACCCTGCGGGGACAGCGGCATCAGCTAAATTGAAAGTGTGGCTGCAGAAGACAGTATGTGATCACACTTGCTTGCCTGACCTGGAATTTACTCACGTTCTTCAGTTACACAGGTCAGCGATGTGCGGCCGAGTTGTACGAGCGTGGAGATCATGGCTGCAGAAGTGAAACGAAGCGTTCGCCATTTGAGAGGCTCAAAATCATACCCCCAATGCTTAAGGGGACCTTGAGGGTGACCTTGAATGACCTTGAACAAGCCCGCCGAGATGCCATCGAGGGCGCACCTTGCTTCAAGTTCAACGTTCAACTTCGAGGTCACCTCACAACGCGGTAGCACTAGATCAAGCAACTCCGACTCGGATGGTTCAAGGTTGCCAGCAAGCAGCCCCCAACCCTGCACAGCCGATCCCATCGCTATCAGCCTCCAGCGCTGCCTGAAATATGTCTCAGCCTCACTCAGATTCCGCAGAACATCGCTAGAATAATGGTCCACCTAAAGCTTCGCGCGTAGCGTCACGGCGCAGGCCAGGAATATCAGGGCATATCATGCCGGGCGCATGTTTCGGAGGAGGGCCTGACTCGGAGCAGTGAGTACGGGTACTTTGGTGTTGCGCATCGTGACATCATCGCAACCTCCCGCAACCCCCACAACAGCCCTCCCCTCCCCGACTCTTCGTCGACCGGCACCGGCGTCATACACACCTGCCTGCCACAAAGCCGACATGACACGGTCGCGCCTGCCACGCTTGCCGCTATATAAAAACCGGCCCCGACGCATCGCGTCGCGTATGTTTATAGCGCACGCCATGGTGATAGCCACAGCACTAGGCGGCGGAAACATGGCACATTGCACATACGCGTACATACGCGACCCGGGCCCGGACTGATCGAGTACTGATCACTGCACGACGAACCGTCGCCTCTCCCTCCGCTTCTTCCTGCGCCCGATTCAAGCCCGATCAGCGACGTTCGCACTAGAATCTAGAGTCTAGGCTGCGCCGCCAATTGACCATGGTGATGGTGAATAGGACCCCCGACAATTCTGCAAGATCCCTGATGACCATCCGGACAGGAATTAGGTTTCTTGGGGGGGTATGCCTGTTGCCATCCGGACAAAACAGGGCTTAGACGCCGAAAGGCCTGTGGAAATGGTCCGGACATGGATGCCAAAAAGAGCCATCAGCTTCGGCCCAAGCGGGCGCTAAACATATATTGAGCGCCAAAAATCAGGCCTGTGGTGGTTTAGCGCCCTCTTTCGGACATTTTCTGGCTTTTTAAGGCTCGAAAGCCTGATTTTATCCGGACAAAAGTGGGCGTCTAACAGGCCTGTTGACCCCGGACATTTTGGGCAAAATCGCGGTCGGCGTCATCAGGCATCTTGGGCGGTTGTCGGGGGTCCTTGGTGAATACAGACGTCGCTAGGCTCTAGCTCGGTCATCCAAGGTGACTTACCACTGCCCGGGCCCCCGTGAGCTTCTCACTGACTTTCACTTTTGACCGTGATGGTATGATGCAAGCGGGCCAGGAACGAGGGAGGCGGCGGCGGGGACTCGGACGGGCGGCGCACCGCCCGCGGTCCCGGGGCAGCGTCGGGACCCAGAAATACGAGAAACGCGAGTAAATATTAGACATTAACCATTAAACACGTCTCCCGCCGCGAAAGCCGCCCCCACCGCCACCCAGCCGCACCCGTGCGCACTGCGTCATGCAGTCTGCAACCCGACTCTGAAACTGAGACTGAGCACTGAGACCTCCCCGCGCGGCCCCTCCTCGAGGCCTCCTCCTGGGCCTTGAAGCCGAAGTTTTGCGTCTGCCGCACGGCCGCACGCCCTAATGTCTGTCACAGGTCGCGCACCAGCCTTGCTACAGGCCCACAACCCGCGATCCAGCGGCGAGTCGTCTCGCGGCCTCGAGGCGGGCCGTGACCCTGCGAGATCCTACGCCGCGCGCGCGAAGAGCGCGAGCTGCTCCTCCTTGTCGAGGCCCATCCGGCCGCGCCAGAACGGCGGGCACAACGGCGCCGGCTCCGTGTCCAGCTCCGGCGCGCCGTCCAACTCCGATTGCGCGCGGTGGTGATGCGCGTCGAGGATCGCGTCGAGGACGCGGGGGACGTCCGCCTCCTGCACGTTCCCCAGCCTGTTTGCGCGAGCGCGACGATTCAGATAAGCGGCAGCCCCGTGGTCAGCGCGCGATAGGAAAGAGGGAGGCGCGAGGACGGAACGGGACGCACCAGTCCCCGTACGGGTACACGAGCACGTTCGCGGCGTATCTGCGAGGCAGGGCGCGGTCATCAGTACATTATCATTAGCATTAATTGCACGCGGACGGGCATCGTCGATTCGCGCCGCGCCAGAAGCCTGCGATCGCGCGAGGGAAGCCTTGGGGAAGGCTCGTTGCGCGCGCGGAACCCGGCGAAGGCGAAGCCCAGCAGCCCGGCGCGCGAAGTCAGGTAGCCGCGAGACTCTGAACACAGGCATCCCTACGATAGGATATATAGGATAGGAGAAATAGACGTACTTGTGTCCGCCAACATGCGCGAGCTCGCCGAGCACCACGTCCCCCGATCCAATCCCGCGGCGCGCGAGCTCGCGCTCCAGCGTGCGCGCGACCGCGCCCCCGCCCTCGCCGCACCGGCAGTCGCGCGCGCCGTGCGTGCACACGTACAGGTGCAGCCGCCTGTCGAGGTCCCGCACCTCCGTGGCTGGGGTTGACGTTGGGGTCGTCACGCTCCCGCCAGCATCAGCATCGCCGAGCACGAGTCGCCGCAGGTGCGCATCGACGTCCTCGAGGTTCTTGAGGGACACCTCGGGAATCTCGAGCCGTCCGCGTCCCCATCGGGGCGCGCGCGCGAACACCGACGCCGTGTACGCCTCCTCGCCCTCATTCTCCCCCTCCGCGCCCGCAGCCCATCCCCAGCGCGCGCCCTCCCCGAGCCCGGTGTACGACGGGAGGACGGCGTGCGCGGGCGCCCACGCGAGGTTCACGACGGCGCCCCACTGGCGCGCGCGCAGCGTGAGGGCGCGCCAGAGCGGGGAGCGCGAGCGGGCGGGGTACGTGGATGGGCGCGCGTGTGTGTGGAGGAGGATGTATGCGGTGTGGTAGGGGGCGGTGCCTGCGAGGCCGTCCGCTGAGGGTGAGGGCGAGGATGGAGATGAGGGCGAGGAGGAGGCGTCGGAGAGGGTCTGGGGCGGAGACGTCGAGAAGGGGCGCACGGCGGTGTAGTGGCAGGCGTGGATGAGGCGCGAGGGCGCGCGGCGGCAGGCGAAGGTCGGCGCGAGGGTGAGCATGAGTGAGTGCGGGAGGGCCATCGGGGTGTTGCCAACTGGGAGATCTGCCAGTGCTAGGGCGAAGCTTGACCTAGGCGTACACAGTACTGTACAGTTGCGGGGGACTCGGAGGGCGCACGACGCTGGGTACTTGAGCGAGCTCGTCGTCCGGCGCAGGTCTGACGTCGTGCGCCGGCCGTGGTGGTGGCGGGACCCACCGCCAGCCCGACGCAGCCCGACAGTCGCGCTCCCCGCAGACGCGCGTCGCCGGCCGCGCCGGCAGGCGGGCGCTCCGGAGCGTGGACGGCGCGGGGGGAAAATGAAAATAACAGGGCGGGTTCGATCAGGTCGAAGCGTGCGGAGGCATTTCGGGAGAGGCCGTATCTGGCCGGGTATGGTAAGAAGGAACGGCAGAGCGGGGGCGTGCTGGGGAGCTTCCCTGCGCAGGCGGGCTCGCCACTGTATGCGATGCCCATATTCATCGCGTCCCTTGTACTTCCCCTTCCACCGCTCGCCTCGCGTCGCGAGGTGCGAGCCCGCTGTTGCCAACGGCGACGACGCACGACGCACGAGAGCGGGAATGCGTGTGCCGCAGCGGGCGGCGGGGGCGTGTGCAGGACGCGTGCGGGGTGTGTATAGCCTGGATCGCGTTCAGCTGGTCGCTGGCCGCGGAGACGGCGTCGGTTGTGGGATAGCGAAGGGTTAGGAGACGGATCAGATGATATGTCCAGGTCCGCCTCGCTGCAGCGCGGGCCCAGCACCGCGCAGGACGCCCGCCTTTGCCAATTAAAGTTTGTCACTCGCCCTCCCCTGCATATATCCTCCGCGACTTCCCTAACGCGAACATTCTCCCACTAGTCTTCTCCCCTCCCCGCGCACCCCCTCCCACCGTCCCGCGGTTCGCGCCAAGCCCGCCGCCCAACCTGCCGCTCCCTACCCTACTACTCCCGCTCCTCCTCCAACTACCTCAAGCTCGCGCCGCTGCACCGTCGATCCGTGACTAGTGCTCCCCACAATGTCCGCCATCGTCTGGGTGTGGGCCGTCGTGGCTGTCGCGCTCGTCTGCGTCGGGCTGCGGCCCAAGTCCAGGCAGCTCCCGCTCCCCCCCGGGCCCAAGGGCCTCCCGCTGATCGGGAACCTGCGCGACCTCACGCTCACCGGGCTGTGGTTCGAAGCCCGCAAGTGGGCCCAACAGCACGGTGCGTGCGCGCGAGTGTGTGTGAGTGTGCGCGACGATAGCTGACTGTATGCGCGTGCAGGAGAGCTGGTGTACCTGTCGGTGTTCGGACAGGGCCTGCTGTTCGTGAACAGCTACGAGGCGGCGGTGGACCTGCTGGAGAAGCGGGGCGCGATCTACTCGGACAAGCCGAAGATGGTCATGGCAGGCGAGCTGTCCGTCCTTCCCTCTTGTCTCGCCGCCCGTCACGTCCTGTGCTCACCCGTCACCCGCCCCCTCCAGATGCGGCTGTGAAAACATGGTGCGCCACCGCCGCACGGCACCTGCGTCACGCGCGATGCGATCTGACCCGCTCCCCGCAGATTGGCCTCACGCCGTACGGCGAGCGCCTCCGCCGCCAGCGCAAGCTCATGCTCCAGGCGCTCGGCCAGAACAGGGTCCACGCCTACCACCCCCTCCTCGAGATCCAGACACACAACCTCCTCCAGGGCATCCTCAACGCCCCCGACGACTCCCAGTCCATCGTCCGCAGGTACACCGGCGGCCTCACCCTCCTCATCGTCTATGGCTACCGCGTCCTCTCCAACTCCGACCGCATCCTCGAGATGGCCGACGAGAGCCTGGAGCTGCTCTCCAACCGCATCGCCGCCGCGGGCATCGTCTGGCTCGTCGATCTCTTCCCACCGCGTACGTCCGCGCGCGCGCATCTGCCACGCGCTGCCGTCACTCACCGCGCCCCACAGTCAAACACATCCCGGCCTGGTTCCCGGGCGCGCGCTTCAAGCGCGACGCCGCCGTGTGGAAGGGCAAGATGGAAGCGTTCGTGAACGTGCCGTACGACTACACCAAGGACCAGATGGTTCGTGATCGCACCAGACCCGCGTGCCGCGCGCCAACTCACGCGGTTTTTTTTTTCGACAGAGGCAGGGCACGGCCGTGCCGTGCTACGTCTCGATGCTTCTCGACGACGCCTCCCTGGAGAACAAGGAGCAGACCGTCGACAACCAGCGTGATTTCGACATCAGGTGGACCGCGAACTCGCTCTACGCCGGTAAGCAGCCCACGCCCAGACTCCGTCCCTCGCAGCGCAGCCCACCCTGACGGCATTTTTTTCCACGACGCCTCCAGCCAGCTTCGACACCGTAAGTCTATTTACGCAGCGCGGCGCCCCTTCTGGTGCACGCATGGCTGACGTGCTCTCCCCGCGCTTCCGCAGACCATCTCCGCGGTCTCGCACTTCTTCCTCGCGATGATCCAGCACCCCGAAATCCTCGCGAAGGCGCAGAAGGAGATCGACGCCGTCGTCGGCAACGGCCGGCTGCCCACGTTCAGCGACCGCCCGAACCTGCCGTACGTGAACGCGGTCGTGAACGAGACCCTGCGCTTCGCCGCGCCCGTGCCGCTCGGTCAGTGCACATGCGCTCGCTCGCTCGCGTGCTGCCTCCGCTCATATGTCTGTCTGTCTGTCATTTTCAGGCCTCCCGCGCCGCATCACCGCGGACAACGTGTACAAGGACATGTTCATCCCCAAGGGCACCCTCGTCTTCGGCAACAACTAGTGCGTCCCCCTCCCCTCCTCTCCTTAACATCTAATGCTCACCTTGCCCACCCGCGCGCCCCTTAGCAACATGACGCGCGACCCCGCCGTGTACCCGAACCCCGAAACCTTCGACCCGGAGCGCTACCTGGACGCCTCGCTCGACGCGGCGACCGCGCGCGCGCGCGACCCGCGCAACTACGTGTTCGGCTTCGGGCGGCGGCGCTGCCCGGGCTCGTGGATGATCGACGCGTCGCTGTGGATCGCGCTCGCGTCGATGGTCGCCGCGTTCGACGTGCGCAAGGCGGTGGATGAGTTTGGAAGGGTGGTGGAGCCGGAGGTCGTTTATGATAATTCGGTGTTCACGTGAGTGGCTTTCTTTCGTGTTCTTTCATTCTTTCCGTTGGGGGTCTCGGGTGAGGGCGCAGGCTTGCGTTGCGGCTCGGGCGCGTGGTGGGGGTTCGCGGTTTGAGTGCGTTCAAGCGGCGCGGCGCTCCGCTGCTGCTGTCTTGCACCTGTCGCCGCGCGTTCCTCGCGTCCGTCCCGCTCTCCCATGCGTCGCACCCGCTCGGCACAACGCCGCACCGTCCGTGGGTCCCGCGCGCGCGCGTACGCGTGCAGTTCGGGCGTGCAGGTTCGCCGTATCTCGCGAGCCCGGCCCATGACCCATGACCCACGACCCACGACTCTGGGCACATAGCGACATCGCCGCTGACGTCGCTCGCATCTCTCCCACAGCACGCCCAAGCCGTTCAAGTACGACATCCGGCCGCGCTCCGCGCAGGCCGTCAAGATCATCCGGGAAGCCAAGGGCCTCTCGGACTGAGCTTGCAGGTCTCGGTTCAAGTGCCCCCTACTATGCTCTCAGGCGACTGCCGGCATATGTGCATATACATGCAACCTCACACCTCCACCACACCTCACCGCACCTTACAAGCACGCGCACACGCAGTACTTATTCGGCCTCCGCTGGGCGTAGGCGTGCCCGCGCGGCCTCGCAGCCACGCGCTGGCCCGCGTCGCGTCGCGCCCGCTCCGGAGCCGCACCCACACTCGTTTCTCGTTCCGCGTTACTCGTTCTTCGCTATTTAGCTTCATTCTGCATTCTGCTGCTTTCGTTTCCGCACTTTCCCTCTCCCGGTTCCGTTCCCTGCCCTCAGGCTCACACCGTCAGACCTCTCGGATACCGCGCTCGTGCTCGATATACCTACTGTACAGTCGCCAATGTGTAATATAGACCCCCGTCGTCGGACTCGCCCATCGCTACGTCAAGCAGGATTTGCCCGGATGGCATACTGGCCGCGTCGTCATCGACTCTCGAGATCTGCTTTCTGTCTGAAGATCTGACCGCCGGTGCACATCATACCGCACCGTGCTGTCGCGTCTTGTTGCATGGCCATATGGGCGGCGCGAGTCGTGAGAGTCGAACGCGAGGATCACGTACGGTGCTCGCGCGACCGGTGCCGCCCGCACGAGCGAAGCTGGAGGTGCTAGGAAGGTGCACGCCGGGGCCTGGAGTTGCCAGTGTGTGTCCACGACCGGTATCATGATCAGAGATGCGTGTTCCGCCTCGATCGGAGCCTGGAGGTGGGGTGTTGCGCGCATCTGCATCTGCACGAGTTTAGGCATGGCGAACAGGATCGTAGTCGAAATCAGAGAAGATCATTATTGGCATTGGCATTGCGCGCCGGCGACACCCGGCGATCTACCGTACCGTACCCTGTCAGAGTCAGTGTCATGCTGTAAGCATCCTGTATGTATCCGTATCGTGTATCGTGCATCCTGCATCATCGCTAAGATCTAAGAGTCCGTCCGATCTCACACACATGCATGCACACCGAGCCCCGCCACCCGCCACCCCCGGAGTCGCGTCCACCGGTCCTACGCGTCCGCATGCAGGACAGACGGCGCGGCAGACGCGGGCACGGAGAGCGTGCCGTGCACCGTCGCGCGGATCTTGAGCACGTCCGCGCGCGAGAGGTTCGCCTCGTTGCAGAGCGAGCGGAAGATCGAGTCCTCCTTGTCGAACAGTGCGAGCGGCGTGTCGAACTCGGCGACGCGCCCCGCGTCCATCACGAGAATGCGGTCGTAGTATACTGTATCGTGCAGACAGACGGGTCAGCGGCGTCCAATATGCAAAGGATGGAGGATGGGGGGGGGGGGGGGGGGGGCGGACAAGAAGAGGGACATACCGATGGTGTTGAGGCGATGTGCGATGCACAGCAAGGTGGACGCGGAGAACTCGGTCTGGATCGTGCGTTGTACCTTCGCGTCCGTCTCGACGTCGACGCTGCTCGTCGCCTCGTCCTGCACACACATACACGGGGTGAGCGAGGGTGGCCCGGGGCCGTGCGGCGGCCGGACTTACAAGCACGATGATGCGGCTGTTCTTCACGAGCGCGCGGCAGAGCGCGAGCAGCTGCTTCTCGCCCGCGCTGTAATTCGAGCCTGGAGGGGTGTCACACGGAGTCGTCAGCACGCGTGCCGGAGTAAACCAGCGCCGCGCGAACATGCTGGCGGCAGCAGAGCGCACGACGCGGCGGCTCAGATCCAGAGGAGCAGAACGAACGACTTGCCTTCGTCGCTGACGTTGGAGCTGAGGCTGAATTTCGCCTCCGCTGCGGGGTCCGTCGACCCGTCCCGCGGCAGCAGCCACGCGCGGCGCAGCGAGTCTATGAGCTCCGCGTCCGTGCGCGTGTTCGTCGGGTCCCTGCTCGGCGTGCGTCACTGCGTCAGCGAGCAAAGTCAGGACGGGCGGCGGCGCAAGTGGACGCACAGGTTCTCGCGCAGCGTGCCCTTGAACAGCAGGCTGTCCTGCGGGACGAGCGCGAGCCGTCCGCGGAGGACGTCGAGCCCGATCGCGGCGATGTCGTAGCCGTCGATCTCGATGCGCCCCGCGTGCAGGTTGACGATCCGGAAGAGCGCCTGGAGCAGCGAGCTCTTGCCCGCGCCCGTGCGGCCGACGATGCCAATCTAGCCAGATGGGGCATGGGTCAGCGCGGCGGCCCCGAGCAGGATAGGGTGCGGGGCGCGCTCACCTTCTCGCTCGGCTTCACGTGGAAGCTGACGCCCTGCAGGACGAGCGGCAGGCCTGGGCGGTACGCCATCGCGACGTCCTCGAACGTGATCTCGCCCGCGTGCGGCCACGTCTGCGGCGGGTCGTTGGGCGTGGTCGCCGCGCCCTCATCCGGCAGCTCGGTGTAGTACAGGATGCGCTCCACGGCATTGAAGTTCTGCTCGTTGACCGCATACGTCGAGACGAGCAACGCTGCGCAAAAGAGCGGACATGAGCGTGCGTCCATGAGTGCAGCGTGTCAGCGGCGGCCACTCACAGAATGTTTGCGTGACTGGTGCACAGGGAAGGTGAGCATGAAGTGCGGAGTGCCGCGGGGTCTGGTGCGACTCACTGCTCAATGTGTACGACAGAACGACACCGATCTTGCTCGGGTCGACGGTGTTTCGGAATCCGGCAGCGAAAAGACATATGCCGAGGATGAGCATGTTGCCGAGAATGTCAAGACGCACGCCGAGCCACCGTTGGATCGCGATTGTCATGTAGTACGCGCGATTCTCCAGATCCAGACCCTCTTCCGATTTTCGGATGAAGCGATCCTGCGCGAGATTATGAGTGAACCGCCGTCACATCTAGGAATGGCCGCGGATATGGCTTACCTGTGAACGGTATGCGCGCACGGTACTTAACCCGGTGAGAGTTTCTGGTTAAGACGCCGTCAGGAATGGTCATGTCTAGAAACATGCAAGGCGAAACGTACCCGAATATGCCGAGTAGAGCGCCGACCTGAGCAAGGAGTCCAGGCGCTTGGCCTCCACGGAGCTCCGACGGTAATAGAGAGCGGCGATGTAGTACAATATCATGAGTGGGACGAAGATGATGCCCAGGTAAGGGAAGGTGTAGAACACTAAAGCCGCGGTGCCCACAACGGAGCTGGATGGAGATCGGAATCAAGCTATGTTAGATGGTCGGATATATTGCACCGTACCTAGCAGTAGTAAGAAGCTACACAAAATGGTCAACCCCTGTTCGCCTTGCGGAACATACATCCAGAACTCACCTGAACAGCAATCATAGACAGCTCCGCGTCAATAGTGTCCTGATCCTTCGACAATCGCGACATGATACGACCTAGTAATATCGTCATTAACATTCACAGACAGTTTTGGTGACTATAGCAATCTGGCT
The DNA here is from genome assembly GCA_022264855.1 of Lenzites betulinus. Classification (NCBI taxonomy): domain Eukaryota; kingdom Fungi; phylum Basidiomycota; class Agaricomycetes; order Polyporales; family Polyporaceae; genus Lenzites; species Lenzites betulinus. The sequence goes on along the minus strand of JABYQU010000040.1, from coordinate 284,311 downwards.
TACCGAGTGGAGTTGTGTCGAAGAACGCGACTGGTGAACGCATGACCGTGTTTAAGGCTGCCTTGAACATGCGCAGACCTGCTGTCAAGCTCGCCATGCTGCCAGATAGACATATCAGTTCTGCACTGACAGCGAAACCATGTGCAAGAGACATTGCACGCACCTCACAGTCAAACTAAGCGCAAACGAGGCTATTCCGCTAGCGATACCCAGTGCAGCGTATGTTCCCATGTAGTCCGCTTGGTTGAACCCGCGAACGCTCTGAGCCGTCCAGAAGCCCAAGAACAGATTGTTCGCAACTGTAGCACATACGTTGGTGAGCGTGTTCTTCCTGCCCCACAATGTCTACCGATGGTGTGACGTACCTTGCGCGCCTTGGGAGAGTACGAGCCACAGCATGATCATCGGGAAGACCGCCGCGCCCCCCGCGAACTTGAAGTACTTCGTGTACACGGACGTCGAGACCGCGCCCGTCAGACGTTCTTCCGCCTGTATCAGCGTCTGATGTTCCCTCTCCGGGCCCTTCGCCTTGAGGTCCTTCACCTTCAATTCGGGCTTGTCGATGATCGCGTTCTCCTCTTGCTTCTCCAGGCTGCCATATTCCTCCATCAAGCGCGAGAACATCTCTCCGTCAGCCATCAGGTCCTACCACCACAGGTCAGCGTCCGTCGAACCCGTGCCTTCCGAAACGCGCGCGCGGAACCGAACGCACCTGGTACGTGCCCTGCTCGACGATCACGCCCTCGTCCATGACGTAAATGTAGTCCGTCTTGTCGAGCACATGCAGCGCATGCGTGACGAGCACGCGCGTCTTGTCCGCGAGCGGGCCGCTGAGCAGCAGGCGGTCGAGCAGCGTCTTGCCGACGTACGCGTCGACCGCGCTGAGCGAGTCGTCCATGAGCACGATGTCCGCGTCCGAGTACGCCGCGCGCGCGAGCGACACGCGCGCCTTCTGCCCGCCGCTCAGGTTGATGCCCTTCTCCCCGATCTCGGTCTCCTCCCCGTTCGGGAGCATCTCGAGGTCGGGCTCGAGGCAGCATGCACGGATGATGTCGTGGAACCTGCGTGGGTGGATGTAGATTAGAGGGGTGGCAGGGATAGAGGGGGGATACGTACTTGGCGTCGTCCTCGTCTTGGCCGAAGACAACGTTCTGCCGGAGCGTGGCGTTCATGATCCACGCCGACTGGGGAACGTAAGCCGCTGTAGATGAGAATGTGCACTAACAACAGGCTGCATTAGTATGAACACAAACAATGAGCTGAATCGGTAACGCACGTCTCCGCGAGTCTTCCTCATCTCGCCGATAAGTGCCTGTAACAACGAACTCTGCACTCGGAGGGTCAGCACACATTCTTACGGCAACGCACCACGACTGACCTTCCCCGAGCCGACACGCCCGACGATCGCGACAAACGAGCCCTTCGGGATCTTCAGCTTCACGTCCTTCAGCACAAACGGCTTCTCCTCCTCCTTCTCCTTCCCACCCGTCTTCTCCGAATCGTCAGCCGTGGTCGGCAACACCGGCTCCTCCCCCGCCTTCTTCCGCCTGCTCTTCTCCTTCTGCTCAGCCTTCGCCGCGCGCTCGTTCGCCTTCGCCTGCGCGCGCCCGACGCCGCGCATGCCCGCCGCGCCGTTGTTCCCGCGCACGACCTCCCACGTGAAGTCCGCGTCGACGTCGAGCGCGAACTTGCTCTCGGGCGCGACCAGGTACGGCACCGCGAGCTCCTCCGCGCGCAGGAACGCAGATATGCGGCGCAGCGCGACGAGCGCGTCCGTCGCGGACGCGAGCACGAGCGGGAAGTAGATCAGCGGCGTGCGGATGATCTGGCGCGCGCGTGGGTCGGTCAGCTCCCGGTCGCGGTCGCGAGGGGATGGGGTGGGCTTACGTTGAAGAACTGGAGGGAACTGAAGATCGTGGCGACGTCGAGGTTGTGGTTCGTGAGCGCGTACGTGATCTGCCCGGAGCGTGAGTGGGGTGTCGGGCCGTGGCACCCATTGGAGACACTTACGAACGACAGGACCGACGCGAAGATGGGGATGACGGTGACGGTGCCGATAAGCGACGACCGCGCAGCGCTACAGACGAGTCAAGTCGAGTCAGCCTGTGCGCGCACAGTCAACATTCCGCGCAGAAGCGGACACTTACGCGAGTCGGCGGATGGTGCTGATTTCCCTCTCACGCAGCGAGCCCACCTGATGCGCGTAGAACTGCTCCCAGGCGTAGTACTTCAGCAGCCGGATACCTGACAGGACCTACAAACGCGCAGTGAGTCAGCGGCAAGTACTGTGCGGACGAGGGACGGCTGGTGTTACCTCGGTCGTCATGCGCACGCGGGCGTCGGTGAGGACGACGCCCTTCTTGCGCTGGGCGAACATCACGCGTGCGAGGAAGAACTGGATGGGGAACCCAATGAGCAGGACCTGAAAGTAATTTACAGTTGAGTAGCGGCAAGCGTGGCGGTGGGCGTTATGAACTTACACCGAGCCCAACGAGAGCGGAAACTCCGAGCTATATGATGGAGTGAGCGAGCGAATAGGAACGAAACTCAAACGGGCACTCACGTTTCGAATGAGGAGACCAATGCCTATTGCAATCTACCAAGAAAAGGTTATTAGAGGTGTCGTGTGGACGGTAATTGTGGCGTTGCGTACCTGGATAGGAGCTACCCAAAGACTAACCAGTATCAGTCATGCAAACTGGGTTCCATATGCCCGGGTACTCACTTGTGTATAGTCGCGCTGTTACGATCGAGCCTAGTAGCGTCCGTTGAGATCATTGTAGTGATTTGCCCGACACTATGCTTCATTCGCGCACGGCCGCTCAGACGCAGAGACTTGCGGAATATTGCGCCGATCAACTGTGAACAGTGAGGGCGCATGTCAGCAACGAGTCAGATGCTAAGAGATGGATCGCCTTACACTTGTGCGGAGGCAGAGACCGTTGGACATCGCGACTATATTCAGGCGTTAGGTGAGGATGTGGGAACAAGAGTCCGGCCTATACGACGCACCCATTTGGTAGTGGTTTGACAGCTGTGAAGGGGGACGTACAGTGTTAGTAATGGTAGAAGTTGATAAATGGGAGAAATACGCACAAGACTGGATACCTCTATGAAACGGAGCTCAAGCACCCATAATACTTTGACTGAGACACGAAGGACATACCTTGCATGGCAAAAATGGCGAATGCGAGGCCAATACCATACCCAATACCCTTTGGCTGTTGTAGCCCCAATGCAGCACGTTCCTCCTCACTCGCTCTGTGGTAAACGTACGATTGCGTAAGCCATGTTAGCAGAACCTGGTTGACCAGCGGAGTCGTCGTGTTGAGTGTGTCTGAAACACATCGCGCCGCTGTGATTAATTGGGCCACGGGTCTTCCAGCATGTGAACGCACCAGAGAGAAGCTTGAGCACCCCAGAGGTCCACAGCTGTACCCAGAAAACATGGAACAGGGCCATCACCAGCGAAGCATCGTATTTGGGTTGTTTTCCTGGTGTATCCACAGACGGTTCCGCCGCCAAAGGACTGCCTGTCTTCTCCTCGTCCAGCTTCTCCGGAGTTGCGTGTTTGGTGGAATTCGACGTTTGGCGGGAAACGTCCCCGGTATCCGAATCGACAACATGACCCTCGCGTTCAAGGATAAAGGACGGCCGCTCCTCTGGAGCACATCGCTTGTAGAATGCAAGCTCGATACGTTCGGTGACCGAGTCCGTCAGACGATCGTTCGGCAGGTCCCAGAAATCTATGCGTGACAGATTAGGATGCTGTGTCTCGAGCCAATTCGAAAGTCACGCCGTACCTTGTTTCTCTAGGGGTCGAGAGAAGCCTACGGAGAGAAAGGAGTCTAGCCAAGAGAAGAGGAGTCTCGAAAGCAGTCTGCAAAATAGGTATGATGTCAGCGAGACCGATGGCGCCAAGCCCAAGTAGAATGGCGAAGACGGCTGAGCAGGACCCCCGACATTTCTACTTAATCCCTGAGCCTGATTCGGACATAAATCGTGGATTGAGAGCCCAATGCCTGAAGCCAGACCTGCCATTTGTAGGCCAAAATATCCCTAGGCCTGATGCCTCATTCCGGACAACCGACCGCATGCACAGATATGCCTGATCCCTTAGGACCTAAGGCTGCCAACTAACACGACAACAACCGGTCATTAGGGAGTGCGCATCAGCAGAAGAGAGAAGGTAGCATGGAGCATAGCATGTAGTATTGTGCTGCAGCAACGGGAATACTGCTGGTTATTGGCAGCTGCGCTCACAGGGAGACTCCCCGAGCCATTCAGCCAAAAACCTGAGCACGATGATGCCTGAGGCTCCCGTCCGGACAAAACAGTGCGCAGATATGCCTGAGGCCCAGTACGGACAGTGACCCGGCAAACTCGATATGCCTTGTGAGAAACCTGCCAAAACCGGTGCGTTTATAGGCCTGATCCTCCTGACAGACATTCCCTTTTCTCAAATTCTGGGATCAGGCATTTTCACGACGCGCAATTGACCCTGGCTCTGGTCCGGAGCAGGCTTGGAATATGACCTGAACCGGTCTCCTGTTCCGGGCCGGAGACAGGCTGGGGAAAAGCTTGGGACTGCGATGATAGAGAACAAAGCACCTCACTGAGGTGCTTTGTTGTCCAGTAAGTATCTCTTCAAAACGGGATTCCGGACCAGAACCAGCCCGGTAGCCAGGCTATCGACAGAAGTCCAGTTCCGGCGCTGTTCCAATCCCATTCCGGACCAGAATATAGGCCAAAGCCCCTCGTGTTTGGTGCATTGTCGGGGGTCCTGGCTGAGCGTTCAAAGGCTACACGACGCGCAATGGGCCAAGGTTCTGGTCCGAAACAGGGTAGGTCCAGGTCCAATACTGGTTTCCTGGTTCCGGGCCAGAGACAGGCTTGGAGAGGTGCTTGGAGCACCGACAAAAAAGCACAAAGAACCACTGTATGCCACTTTGATGTCCAACCAATAGTCTTCTAACTGAGCTTCAGGACCTGAGGCAGGCTCGGAACCAGGCTGTCGACAGGAGTCCAGTTTCGGCGCTGTTCCAAGCCTGTTCCGGAGGGGAACCGCGGGCAAATGCGCGTCGTGCTAGAAGCCCGCGGAAGGACAACGTTCACGCTAACAGCCCAACCTCAAAAAGGGGACGAGGCCCCAGGTGCCCCGCGGCGGTCTGATGAGTTCGGGATTATGTACTCACGAGGCTGATGTTTCTGGGACGACCTTGCCTTCCCCGAAGGCTGGCGGAGCTGGTGGCGGATGAAGGGGATTCCACATGGCCGCACGGTCTACTAGGATAGCAGAGACGGTGGAGGAGCGAGAGCAAGGGGGCGTGTGGGTGGCGGACGCATAACGGTACTGGAAATAGATCGTATTAGAGGAACGTATGCGCTCGTAAGATCACTCCGGGAAACTACTGCGTTGGACGAGCTGTCCCAGGAACCCAGGTTCTCTTACGGAGCTCTCGGCGACGCGCCGAGCAGCCAATCAGCGTCTCGCGATTGTTTCAAGATCGGCGTGGGCGTTCCTGATTTCGGGCCTCGATGTGTCACCGACGCTGACTTTCTGCCCGGACCTCTGCCGGGCGCTCCTCAAGAGCCGCCCGCCCATGTGGCAGCCGGCAAAGCCCGCCCTCCCGCCGCCGAACGGCGCGCCGACTCGGAGGGCGGGCGGGCCGTGGCGGGGAATTCCCAAATAGGGGATGCTTTGAATTTGGGCGGACTTTGAAAGGCCAGGACGCTGGATTGGTGAGAGTCTCTGTTTCGGCCAGCGATTGCTGTCTGCATTCTTCCGCCATGGCCTCCCGTCGCTGACCGTCCTATGCGACAACGTCGACCTCGCCAACGCATGTCTACCTACCGTACTCTATCTATCTTTCCAACTCCTATTCCTGCCACGCCGTCTACGTCTGAACTTCACCGCAGCACCCGAGCCTTTCAATATTAGGGATGGGTGACAGAGTGGACCGGACCCCTTCGGTGCGTGCCCTCCCAGACCTCTCAGCAACAGTCATAGTTATCCTCGCAATCCAGGTGGGCTCCGACGGTCAAGGCCTATTCTCGCTTGTCGAGGCTGCAACAACCGCCCGTCCTATCCCCACTGCCAGAGGCTCCTCTGTCGACAGTGCTTTTTCTCCAGGTAGCTTTAACGGTCCCAGCAGCCTCACCGCTGGTATCAGCGGCAGCCACAGCGGTATATCCAAAGCGCACGCCGCTATGAAGCACCGCAGATTGTCTTCAACCGGCCAGACCAGGCGTAGATTGAGTGATGCACGGGAGGCAACCAGCCGTCCTTCGTGCGTTGTTTACATTCCTTGAATGTCTCACAGCATCGAATATATTGCCCCCAGACCCGTCATGCTTCAAACTGCTGCGGCAGCCCTATCTTCTCTGGCGCAACTTTCTCTCTCGGGCTCTCCTCCCCCCCAGGGCATCCCTCAGGCTGCCACGTCCTTTACCTCTGCCAGCGGTCAAATGTCTTCTGGGCTCGCCCCTATGCTTCCGAAGCAAGAGGCGACAGATGAGAACACCGTCCCGGATGATGCTTCGTCGGCGCTTCCGACAAAGACGGAAATTAACGGCGCTGGAATTAGCGTCACTAAGACCGGTAAGAAGAGAGGGACGATATTCAAGTGTGAGAGTTGCTCCAAGGTCAGTCCGTATGTCTGCGATCTGAGGAGCTTGCCGGTGCTCGTCCTCTTTGTCTGACGTCGGAGATATTCGGCCGCCACGTACGAGCTCATGCTGCCAGCACGCATATCGTTTCACCCCTAGCGGGCGCCGTGTCACTGCGCCGTGCACATAGGCTGACAATTGTTTCAGGTATATCGTCATCCGTCTTGTCTGATCAAGCACCGCTGGGAACATTCACCGCACTGGCGCGAGGCTTCCAAGTTTCTGCTTAGCAAACACCAACAGGTCCAGCTGCTCGAGGTGAGCAAACAATATTGTGCGTCCCCCCCGACAAGCGCCCATACTTTTTATAGGCGGCGGCGATCCTCTCGCATCTAGACCCTTCAGCTACCGGCGGGCGCTCGTTACCGGACGACCGTTCCCTGTGGCCTTCATTCCTCTCTGGAGGCGCCCTTCCACCTCCAGATATAGCGAACGTCCATGATAGCGCAAGGGCTACTCCCAAGGCGCGCTCATCATCTGCAGCAAGGTCACTCGACCAAGCGGGGGTTTTCCCAGTCTCCAGTTCAGTTCCAGCAACCTCACTACTCTCCTCGAGCGCGAATGGACGGGGCATGACGCGTTCCCCCTCCGCGGGCCCGCGCATGCACGACTATGCAATCCCCAGTTCCGGAGGTATCACTCATGTGCGCCCTGGCGTCGTGGGCGTGCCGATGAACAATGGTACTGGACGCCCCGAGGCCTCGCTAGGTCAACCCCTCTCCATCAGCTACACAACTGCGCAGCAGCAGCGCTCCGCCCCGGTACCCGTACCCGTGCCCGTAGCTCGCGACGCGTATCGCGAGTCGCGCAGCGCCGACGCGGGGGCATACAGTTTCGTCAGCACTAGCGGCGCGTCTGTGTCCGAGGCCTGGAGCTCGCCCGTTTCAGTGGGCTTCGCGCAGTCGTCGTTCCGCTCGTCCTCGGCGACGTCGCACTCCGCCGCGTCGTTCTCCGCGTCCGGCCTCGAGCGCTCGTTCTCGTCTGAGGGCGCGGGCGCGTGGAGCCTGCCGCGCTCGTCGGTGCGCTCGAGCTCGCTCTCGCGCAGCCGCAGCCGCAGCGGGAGCGTCGACGATAACGACGGGGACTATGTCGACGTCGACGTGCACAGCGTCGGGGAGGATGCGTACACGTACGCGCACGGTGCTGCCCCCGGCCGCTTCGGATTTACGTCGCGCGGGTACAAGATGGAGATGGACGCGGCCGCGCGTGCGGGGAACGGGAAGATCGAGGAGGAAGAGTGGGACGGGATGGAGATGGAAATGGAAATGTGAGCGGGTGCGGCTGTCGCTTTGCGGGCCGCGCGGCGGGGCGGGGAAGACAGGCGCAGACGCAGGATGGCGCTCTCGCCGCGGTTCACGATTTCACGGCATGGTGTTAATGGACACTCTCTGGTTGTATGTATCTCTGCGCACACACGCGCGCGTTTTTTGTTTGTGTACCAGCACCTTGGGCTGATTCGCGGGAGAACGGGAGAGCTGGCGGGGACGTGAGGAGTAGGGGGAGGGGGAGGTCGGGCAGCGGCGCGCACGCGTGGGTGCGCGTTGGCTAGCGCAGACAACTAGTTGGAATTCGCGGCGTTCTCTTCGATCCTGTACATGTTTATGCGCTCGGCGTTGTTCTGTTGTGCAACTGGTGGTACGTGTACTCCTCTGTACTTGTCTGTGTTACATATATATTCTCTCATATTCCCGTCTCTCGGCCCGAGCGATGTCGGTGCGCTTCCCTGCATGCATTCAAATCCTGGAACAGGTCGAGTCGCCCGGGTGTTGCTGTATACATGGCCCCCGGGGTCTACACACCCGCAGCCAGGGCTTCGTGCACCAGCTGCGCGGCGCGCTCTGACCTCGGGCGAATGACACAGGGGAAGGGCGTGGGCAGCCTGGTGCATAGGCACACATTTTTCCGCGTTTTGAGTTGCGCATTAGTAATACACCATCACAGAATTGGCCCTGATCTTACAATGCATTATAATCCATCTACAATGTCTTGTAATCTGTTGTAAGGCTCCCAATGATCGCAAGTTGATATTATCTTGGATTGTGTAATAATGCCACTACGATCGCGTTGAGCCCGAAGAACCCGGTCAGATTGCAAGATTTCCCAATATTGCAAATTCTCCGATCATTGCGAGTGTACAATGGCGGTATATTAATAATATCCTTGGGCTTTGAATGCACAGTAGATGCGGAAACATATGATGTATTCATAAACACCGAGAACATACATAAAGTAATACATATACTACTAATACTACAACTACTAGACGCACACTACCGAGACACCAGAGCAGGTCCCCCGTGCAGAACAGAGCACCCCGAGACTGTAGTCGCTCAGTAGCGTCCAGTAGCCTTTATTCGGATAGAGAGAACCCGGATCCTAGGTTGAGCAAGCATAGCCAGCGCACACCAGCCTGAGGTGATGGCAGCCAAAGATGCTCGAGCTCCCAGCCAAGCGACCGCAATAGCTACCGAGCTCTAGGGATAAGACCTAAGGAACAAGCATGTGACCAGTGTAGACCACAGTAAGACGAGCAGTGCCAGCGACCAGCCAGGAAGCCTCTAGAGTCCAGATACGAGCGCGGCAGCCATAGACAAGTCTAAGACCCAGCGAAGCGAGCAGACAACGGCGACAGCAGTAAGGCCCTGTGAAAGGAAGAAAATGTCAGCGATGATGTGATCGTCGTGACACTGACATACAAAACAGAAAGGGAGGGAATGGGGGGAGATGTGCGAGTGGGAGGAGAGTTGAGAGGTTGGGGAGAGACGAGACTTGTGCGCGAGCAAAGATGTCCATCGCTAGGAGACGGATTTAAGCTCCGCCGAAGAACTGTACAGGACGTCGTGAAGTGTCGTTAGATTCGAGCGCGCGGGTTGTAAGGAGATCGCAAAGCAGGTGCGAGGATTGCGCAGGTTTCAAGATCATTGCAAGTGTATTGCAAGCGTGTTCCAAGCCAGTCCAATGATCGCGGCGCTTGCTATCAAACCCGATATTATGGTCAGTTTACAACAGATTATAACGCCTTCTCACGGCAAGAATCATTGTCCCTCTTGCAACTTCCACGCCGTTTCTGTGATGACTCTGGAGTCTGGACGCGCACGGCACGCACCTGAACGACGCGTCGTGGTACTCGGGCCGGGGCTCGACCGTGCGCCCCTCTGCGTCCGTGGCCTTCGCGAAGTCGAACGTCGCGAGCAGGCGCGCGATCGCGAGCCAGATGTACGTTTCCGCCAGGTGCGCGCCGGGGCATTTACTGCATGCGTATGCGGTCAGATATTCAATATTCATATTCAGCACCTGCGCTTAACGCGACCGGGGAAAATGTAGAGTACGCACCGCCGGCCGAACCCGAAGATGAAGTTGCGAGGTTCGCGCTTGCGCGCAGTCGCGTCGTCTGTCTGCTCGAGGTACCTCTCGGGGATGAATGCCTCTGGGTCGGGGAAGAGCACAGGATCGCGCGACATGCTCCTGCCGGCAAGAGGCGCGTTCATTGTCCAGCACACACTGTATAAGGCGCAGAGAGTAGTTACCACACATTGGCGAACACAAGCGTGCCCTTGGGGATCGCCATGCCCTCGTATATGTCGTCTTCCATGAGGCGGTGTGGTAAGCCTGCAGATCGGGTTGGATATCATTAATGTCCAGGGGTTCGCATAAGAGATAGACTGTGATGCGAACCAAAGGGGACGGGGGCCGTCCAACGCATACACTCGCTCAAGACCGCGTCGATGTACGGCAGCGCGGGGCGATCCTCGAACGTCGGCAAACGAGTCGATCCAGTGACGGTATCGAGCGTTTCCTGTGCCTTGCGCGCGACGTCTGGGTATTGCATCATAGCGAGGATGAAGTGTAGCATCATCGCAAGCGTCTGCAGCATCTATATTCAGTCACGAATATAACGATCAGTGCGGAAGTGAATACCGTGTCGATGGAGGCTGTCGAATGTGCGACAAAAATAAGAATGTCATTACGAGAATCTGCAGTTTGTGATGAAATCGCGAACCTATGTAAAACGCATCGGCGGTCCAGCGGATGTCACTCTCGCGCTGCTGGTCGACTGACAAGTCGGCGTTATGGCCTTCCTGCTCTTTCTCTTCGAGGCGGGCGGTGCAATAACACGGAGTAGCAATCCCTCGTTTCTGGGGCCGAGTTTTGAGTTGGCCAAGCTTGTAGTATTGCCAAATGGTGGGAACTGACCATGCGGTCCTTAACCCAATCAAACGGCGCATCGGCGCATCTCTCTATCTCTGCTCGCCACCGTTGCGCTTTCGACTTGAAGCCTCCCCCAGGGAACCACGAAGGGATGCGTTTGACTATTGTATAAAATTAGCGGCGGTGACTGAATGCGAAGCAGAGAGAATTACGCCAGGGAAAGAAGTCGACGAGCCAGACGCTGCCCGGGGACAGGACGTGGTTAGCCATGAAGAAGAGCGCATCCTCAGCTGTCTTGAGATAAGCGTCATGGTCTTCGGAGACCTTGTATCCGTATACAAGTGCCATAATCTGGCTACCGGTGTACCTATCGCGGGGATGCGTATTGTGGGTCGTAAATGGTTAGTAAGCGATCGTAGTTCTGAAGCTTTGGGGAAGTGGCACCTTTTTATGTTGTTCACGTAGTCCGCGGGGGAATATAGCATTCTTTGGAGAAATGTGGACACCTCGTTCGTGATCAGCTGGTGATAAGTTTGCAGTTTGGCTGGCGCCAGTGCGGTGTGTAACATCCGTTGCTGTCGGCGGACGCTGGGATACTCATAGGGAGCAAAAGCGATCTACGAACATGAGGTTAATGACCAGTCTCAAGAACAGGAAAGGAGGTGGTCAAGGACGCACAACATTATCGCAGCCGCAGCTATGATGATCGGAAGTCAGCTACGCTGTGCAAAAAAGGAGCTTCAAAGTAGACACGTACAGCTCTGAGGCCATCGTAGTCCGACGCCTGTCGGAGTATATTGCACCGCGCTTCTCGAGTAAGTCGAACGCCTTTTCAACTGTATTCAGGAAGATCATATCTTGGGTGAAGAGTCTCAGATAGATGACGTCCCCTGTTCACTGATGTTGGTAAGACGGCCAAAGTAATATGAGAGAGAGAAGCACCGTATTTGAAGGCCCATTCGGCCACACGTAACCAAAGTTCTTTGAGCGTGAGGTCAAACAAGTTGCCTACGAGCGGACGAGGCTTGGGTCCAGGAGGGAGGTATCTCTTCGAGTATGTTTTGCGCGATCGTCGCCACAGAAAGAGACAGCCTACAACGACTAGCGATGTTACGATAGCTTTGAGGGACATCTTGTTCCTACCGAGCACGTCCGCTATTGAGCATGAAGAGGTGTTTACTCTGGGATCGAGGGTGCTGCTTTATATGGGGAGCCTTGCTAAAGTTCTCATGAAATCATCATGCGACGACGACTGGCAGGTTTACGTGTCTTGTTCCCGAAGGTTACACTGAAGGGTGTGCTTCCATGTCCTGCGTGGCCGGCGAGACGTTGCAATTGAAATTGAGCTGTAGCCTGTAAGAAGGATCCTAGGTTATCAAATCAACGGGCAGACGTCATTGTAGTCCTATGATCATACGATAGAACACAGGACTGCCGTGTTCTTGTCCGTTTATGGCACCTCACGAGCCCATGACGGAGTGCCGTGTTCACTAGCCTTTGCACCCCAGAACCTCATGATCAGGTTCTGGGGTGCATGTCAGGCGCAGCGCCGGTGGATCGTTCAAAGTTAATGCACTGCACCGCCGCGCTGCCGTTCGTTGCAACGAAGTCCTGTGAATAGCCGCTGGCAAACACGCCCCTTGAAGCTTGAAGCGTCTGAGTACTGAGTACTGAGTCATCACATCGAATAGCGACCATAAAAGGCACGAGTTGCAACTAAACGATAGACAAAACTTCGGTAAGAAGTGCATACTCCACTACATTGATGTCCCACAGAAAACCATCTCGGAGATGGGCTTACCGTTACTAGCCGTTATTGGTATAGGAGCCACAGCCTGGATCAACATGTGGCCGGCCACATAGGATACCGGCCTTCCTACTGCTGTCAGCCCGGTACAGACGATGTCGGCGGATCTAAATATGACATGCCGATAAGACCTTCCTGCACCAGGTGCTCAATGCGTTGTGACCTAGGTCGGATGACGCAAGGGAATGACGTTGGAAGCCTAAATAAAGCACGAAGTCGTCAACTCGGGAAGTCTCAGCACCTAGTTCATTTACCTTACCTGAACGTTGCGTCGTTGTATTCCGGATCGGGTTCGATAGTGTTCCCTTCGGCGTCTGTAGCCTTGCTGAAGTCGAGCGTCGCCAGCATAGACACCATAGCAAGCCACAATGATGCCTCGGCAAGGTGTATACCGGGACACTTCCTGGCTCAAAAACGTCAACATGCATATCCTAAACCTCCCCGTCACCGTACTCACCTCCGCCCGAACCCAAAAATTATGCTTCTGGGATCGCGCCTTTTTGCCGTGGCTTCGTCGACGGGCTCGAGGTAGCGCTCCGGGACGAATTCGTCGGGGTCTGTGAACAGCTTTGGATCATGCGTCATACGCCTGTGCGAGAGAGGGATAAGTCTCAGAGGTATGAGAAGTTATGTGTGTCACATCACGGCAGACTGACCAGATGTTCGCGAAAATCACGGTTCCTCGAGGGATAGTATTGCCTTCGTACACGTCGTCTTCGACCAGGCGATGGGGAAGCCCTGGTGCCAATATATATGAATGTTGGCAAATAGTAGGTAGGCATAGAGGATGACGGACCTAGCGGAATTGGAGATGCACACCGCATGCATTCGCTCATGATGGCATCGACGTAAGGCAGAGCCGGCCGATCGCCAAAGTTGGGGAGACGAAGTCCGCCAGTCACTGAATCGATCTCCGCTTGCGCTTTGTGCATGACGTCCGGGCTACGCACCAAAGCAAGGATGAATTGGCTCAAAGTGGTGAGGATCTGTCCACCGTTTCAGCGATGATGAAAACCGGAGTCAGGTTGTCAGGAGTCTCACTGTATCGATACTGGCTATGATATAAAGTGAGCAGGCTGCTTTAAGCGGTGGCAGCCCTTCGCGACACATACCGATATACATTGTATTCGCAGTCCACTTGATGTCGATCTCACGCTGAGTCTCGTTGCCGTCAGTGTTCTTGTTCATCAACATGGTGCAGTAACAGGTAGTTGCGTTTCCCGCTTTCTATCCCACTGCTCAACTTCGCGATCAACAGTACTCGAGATTATAAATGACTTACAACGCGATCTTTCATCCACTGGAACGGTGCATCGGCGCCCTCTTCAATTTGGGCTTTCCAAACTTCCGCCTTCCTCTTGAACCCTGCGCCAGGGAACCAGGACGGAAGATATTTCACTGTTGAGCGCATAAGGCGTGAATCGAGTATCCCCAATGGAAACCAAAGCGGGAAACGTACAAACTGAGAATATGTCAACAAGCCAAAGACTGGAACCCAACGACGCAAGGTGGTTTGAAAGGAGATCAAGGGTTTCCTCTACCTGCTTCAGGTGTGGATCGTCTTCTGCAGTCACCTGGTATCCATAGACAATGAACAGGGTTTGGCTTCCGGTGTATCTATGTATGATTGAATAGATTAGCAGTACGTTCTGTCCCAGTGAAGACTTCAGTGACGCTCACCTCCGTATATGGTGCATATAGTCATGCGGAGAATCTATCATACGCTTCAAGAAGGCGCAAGTCTCAATTCCCATGAGCGGATAGTACGCAGAAATGTTTCCCGCGCCCAGGGCGGACTGCATCAACCGACGATGCCGTCGGTGCATGTCGCCGGAGGTTGCAAACGCCATCTATGCCGAACGTTGAATTAATCAAGATGTCCTGTTGCATACGCTGCGTACGCACAACGTTGTCACAGCCGCATCTGTATATGGAGAAACATCGCGTGAGTATGCAGCATTGGGGGTCATTGTGATCACGCACAGTTCTCCGCACATCACCATATGTGGCCTATCAGAGTATATCGTACCCCTTTTATCGAAAAGGTCGACTGCAGCATCTAACGTGTTCAAAAAGAGAATGCCTTGTCCAAATATGTGGAGGTACACAACGTCCCCTGTCAAAGAAAGATTGGTATATCGTCGCAGAATACCCACATAGTCGATGTCGCACCGTATTGTTCTGCCCAGGAAGCGGTGAGGAGCCAGAGGCGCTTCAGAGTGAAGTCAAACAGATTCCCGACCACAGGCAGAGGTTTCGGGCCTGGGGGCGTTCTCCTGCGTTTGCGGCTTAGCCATGCAGCCGCTAGAATTCCTATGAGGGAGAAGACGAGGGCAGCAGAAGGCATAGTTGACAGGGAGGAATTCGCAAACCGGAACAAACTCTGCGGATATTTGTACTCGACGTGCATAGGAATCTCCCTTGGCCTTGCTTTCCCCGCACCGGGCCTTCGACGTGTGACGTCCGATTAGTATGTGGCGTAGAATCCGACGGGGCCCATGAATACACAGGAACTTGGAGGTAGCATTTCCTAGTACAGCACACCTATATGGGAAAGGGACCCTTATTAGTGGGGATAGGATGGAGAACTCGTGTTTAGGCCTCACGGTGACTGATCCTGGCTGGGTTCGTGTCCGGAACCGACCTAGTGAAAACCTTATGGGCAAATGAGAATCCATAGCTCTCCGCATGACCTCGTCATCGAAAGCAGTGGCAGTCGCCCAAGCGTTTCGCCTACTGCGCCACCCTCACACGGACTCCAAAGATGTTGACCCTCGGAGGGGCCACCAATTGTGTGATCTCCACTTACGGTCTAGAATGACACGCACTGAGCTGCTGCGCCGCGATCCTACGCCGTAAGTGCCGCATTGTCCACGGATTCCGCATGCCACGAGGGGGAGTAGTGAATGAGCATCCGATCGGAACGGAGATTCCTGCACTCGGCGTGCACCGTGACGTTCTATACAAGACATGATCATACAAGGGCTCTCAAATCTGCCAGGGGTGCGTCAATCAAAGCTTGGCGTTACGTAGGCAAACAGTGGCCAGAACGTACCTGCTATTGCCATTATCGATGTTCCTACAAGTGCTCCGGGCCGATCGTGAGCGAGTTCACGTCGACGCCGTCCTTGAACCATCGGTCCGCGTCAGAGATGGCGACGTCGTTGCCGCTCATCTGGCGCTTTTCCATCAAGCCCTCCTTGTTGAAGGTCCAGTCCTATAAGCCGATATGGCGTCAGGAATGTGCGCTCGCGGTCAGCGCTTCGATATGCCCGGAGTGACGCACCTCGAGACCGTACGTGCGGTACCACTGGCGCGTGCCGTCCGCCTTGTCCTCGTACCACTCGTAAAAGAACTGTGGGGCACGGGATGAGCATGCGTATGTGTATGCCTGCTTATCCTCACAGCACGGGGAGACGAACCTGCACGGCGATCTTGTTGTCCGTGAACGCGAAGAGGTCCTTCCGGAGCCTGTAGCCGTTTTCCTTCTGCCACTTCTTTGTGAGGAACTCGATCACGCCCTCGCGGCCCCTGATGAACGAGTCACGGTTGCGCCAGATGGTGTCAGGCTGGCATCGACGGTCCGTCAGACTCGATCAGAGATGCAGAGAATGTGGGAAGCGTACCGTGTACGCCAAGGCGACCCGCGCGGGGTCCTTGGTGTTCCAGAGATCTTGACCCGCCTTCACCTTCTGGAGGGCGGTCTCCGCGGTAAACGGAGGTACGGGAGGGGCCATGGCGACTGCAATGGAAGATGGATGTCTCGGTATGGGGTAATATGGGGTGCGACTGGATAGATGGTTGCACGCAAATGATCCTCTCCACGCACACGGGGCGCACTCTTATACGTCAACCCTATTTCGAATTGGGGCGCGAAGGAAGGGATGTCGTGAGTCGGGGCTGGATGGCGCGCGCGTACGCTGCTTCGTCGAAGTCGGAGGAGTACCGGCGGGAACATCGATCACATAAGCTGCTTGTGGGCCGCCAGGCCGTACGGTACGTTTGGAGAAAGTCACAGGACGGCGCGCAGCTCACGGCGGTTCGTGGTCGTATGCGTCCCTTCGTCTGGCATCCTTGTCCATCATGTAGGTCCTCGGAGCTGGGCGGGATTAACGTGCAAGACGACGGACGATCACGGCTAAGAAGAAGCGTTGTCTAAACTTGAAGGTGGTGGTATGATCGCATAAGCGCCCATGATTTCAATTACTGTGGCACGAAAGCATCTCGCATGATGATGGTAAGCTTGACGTGGGGAGACGGGGAGGCGTGAATGCGAGGTGGGGTTGCCTGCGCTGCTGAACCGATATATCAGGACACACAGGTGCACACGGATCCTTAGTAACACTGCGAGTTGATCGCCACGCCGCCTACCATCGGCGACTAGTCCGACATGAGTCGTACTGCGCTCCGCACAAGAGACGCAGAACGCAAGCATTTAGCCTCAATAAAAAGCCTGAAAGTATGCGCAGCACGGCGAGTAGATGGCGTTCACCGACACGGACCACGCCACCCGTGCAAACCCGGGCCGTTTGGGACGCTCGGAGCATGGTGGGTCCATGCGATAATTCCGGTGTTGTTGAGCCGTCCACTGAGCACGGAGTCTAAACTATACGAACCTACTGAGAGCCGCGCTGCGCTCGGGAGGAGTCGGTATGTGAAACCGGCGTACCGGCGATGGGTAGTGGAGGCCGATATTGATTTCGGTGTCGTCGCGGCCATTGTGTGGGCAAACTAATATTGAGCAGCGGGGAACGGATTGGAAGATCCGCCGCCGGGAGCCAAAATGAGAGAGAACCAGCCGAATGTCGCCCGGACATTGCAATTGGTTCTTGAAGGCCGGCGCAAGCAAAACGGGCCGTGTTGAATGAAAGCGCTGCAGTTATCCACGTCCCGTATGTTCTGTCATAATTAAACTGCACACCAATGTTAATTCTAGAGCGAATGATTTGATAGGTACTCATCTCCTGTACACTGCAGAACTAAAGACACAGTACTCTTGGGAAATAGACTGCGGTAATTTTTGGTGAAGTTGTCGCCCGATGTGTCTGTTCAGCCGAAGGCAATCAGATTTTGGGAACTAGTCTGGCTGCGATCCGCAGCCTTGAGACGGTAACAATCTTAGATGAACAGAGAATCATTGTGAGGAGCTGCGTATCTGCAGAAGTGATGAAGTTACCCCGCACTCGTCGGGATAGGAACATGATAGAAATAATGCACTGGATCATGATTTACGTGCTATGCCAGGGCGCGCTGCATCTCGAGGCAGCCTTGTCAGTGCTCACCGCTCGGACGAGTCGGAGACCGTATGTCCGCCGTACAATTCGGATGGACATTGACGGCGGCCATGTGCTAGCGTTCGCTCCCAGACCTGAAGTTTACCTTCGGTGATGTAACGCAACGGGCGAGCAGCTGTGCCGCAGCAGCTTGGACCGAACATTACGGCAACCTGAGTCGAACCTGGAGTTGTGGGGGACCAGTGGTACGGGTCGTCGGAGATTGCGCCTCGAAAAGCTCTTTGAAACGTCAACCACGCACCCGGACTCAGTCGACTGCGATTGTCGAGTACCGACGGGTTGCAGCCGGGGAGGAGGGAAGTTCCCGAGCGAGACTTCAACTCGATACATTGACACGATGCAAGGTGAGGGGCTCCGCGTCCACCCCGAAGTAGTCGTGAGTTTGCATCGTTGGACTTCGGCAGAGAGCAATGCCCGACTCAAGATGACGTTGGCACAGCCGGGCAGGGACGCGAAAAGCTGGAGATTGGCTCACACAGATTGCGGCTGAGCAAGAACATGTACATACACGCCCATCATAAGCAGGTCACGTAGGAGAGAGGCAGGACCTGGCAGGACGGGCTGAGTAAGAGGCTGATGAGGAACCGGAAAGAGCACAGTGGTTAGCAATCCCGACCGGCGCGGGCTCCGGGGTTCGGTGCCGCGGGATCTGCCGTGCAACCGGGCGGCCACAGCAACTGGACTGCCGCGTGCGACACCGCACCACGCGGGCTGCGGTCCACCACCACACTCGCATTCGTGCGGCAGGCTGCCGACCAAGTACACCTCATCCAAGCCTAAGCAGCACTGTCTAATACCCTAGCGAATACACCCGTCGGACGTGAGAATACCGCCGGTTGACATACCCTCGAGCCTCGCAGCAACGGAAGCTGCGCAGTGCCACAGTATGAACCGCAAATCGTCCTTTTCGGGCAGAACGGCGGCTCTACCGTGGCGATGCAAACTCACTCACAGTTCCATTTGCTACGCCAAACGACAACCACCAGCTACTACACACCCGGCGGATCAGCGCAGTCGCCCTCGTAGACGGTCGCGCGGTGAAGTGATGGCAGGTACCCGAAAAGAGTAGTTGATTCCGGCCGTGGGCGTGCCATGGCCTGAACAGTTCAACACGATGAATACCATGCGAGACGGCGAGACGGAGAACTGCCGCAGGGTGCATCGCGAGCCATCATCCGACCAACAACTTGTCTCACATTCCCCCGCCTTTACGCGAACGCCATCGCCGTGCTCAGAGCCTGCGATGGACGAGGTCGCGCCGCATCTGTGCTGTACGCCAGCCCCCGGGCGCTAACACGTGCTATGGCGGGGCGCATCGGGACACTGGCGATGCATCTTTTCCGGTCGGGTCTGGATTCCATCTGGTAAGCTGCACCGTTTTCCTTGTTCTCAGGTCCCATCCCTGACTGAGGACTCCCCAAAGATGGCTGTGTTTCCTGTCCTGTTCTGCAATATTTCCAGCCGTCTTACCCATCCCGGCTGGTGGCTCGGTATTCGCCTGACTAATCGTCGTCACTGACATGCTCTCGTCCCCACATAGCACTACGACTACGCGGGCAAGCCCCTAATATGGAAACAGAGTTCCTTAGACGCACTTCACCATCCGTCGGACTCTCTGGCGTCACCGTACTTTCCCGAGTCATTCACACAGCGTTTCATGCGTCTCAAGCCCACCCACGACTATGACGGTGTCTCTACATAAATCGCCTCAGATGATAAATCTTCCCTACATCCCATCGCGCTTCGGACGACAGAGCCGCGTATATATACTACACTACGCCGACCTACAAGACTCGCTACGTCAACGCACACAACCTTCCATCGACATGGCTTCACCAGGTCCATCTACGAGTTCCCGTCCACTTCATAGAGGTGCAGCATGCCTTCCTTGCCGCAAGCTCAAAGCAGTGAGTATCTCGTCTACGTGGACGTTGTCCAGACCTTCATTGACGCACCTGTAGCGATGTGACGGAAACAAACCTGCCTGCAGTCGCTGCGTCAGCAATGGCAGGCCTGATGATTGCGAATATGCTGTCGGTGGCGAGGTCACCAGATCCCGCCTCCTCGAAGAGAATATCGCGCTTCTGGAGGCTAGAATCCGGGAGCTAGAGAACCCGCATGAAACCACATCTGTCAGGCTACATGACCCACGACGCCAGGAAACTCTCGCTGCTGCGCGAGTAAACGTACCCGGTCCATCCAATATGCAATTTTTCTCCTCCGGAAGACCGCAGTCAGCGGGTGTGTGTTCTATCGTCTCCTATCCAAAGAACGTGTTGATTGACCATTCATTTCCAGTACCGGGCGCGTTCTCTGTTCCGACGGAGCAGGAGATGCAAACGCTGTGAGAGGCACAACATCATTCATCGTGATCCCGTAGACTGACGCCTGTTGGTCCATAGGTTGCACTCTTTCATGATGCACGCATCGCAGCTCGGCTTTTTCCTCAATCCGACGAGGTTCGTGGGTGCAGCGAGCCTCCCTCGTGGTACACGTGGCTCCCTCGACGATGCTCTCATGAACGCCGTGTATCTTTGGGGTGCCCGACTCTCTGGCTCAAACACACTGCGCGCCAGAGAGACCCAGTTTTCCGCCAATGCTGTGCAAGCGGCTTCGGGGTGCACGCTGGGCTACCAGCCGACCGCACCTACGCATGCGCTGATGCACACCGTACAAGCTTCTGTCCTTCTTGCCAACTATTTTCTTTCCGCTGGTCGCTTCCTGGAAGGCAAATACCACTGGCTGGCCGCTGTTGCCCTTGTGACAGGATGCAGACTCCACCAGCTGGACGTCGTCGGTTTGGTCGGGGCCGGGGAGGATCCGATATCCATCGGGGAGAAAATCCATTGCTTCTGGACTGTATTCGCACTCGATAAGACATGGTCGGCCGCGATGGACGTCCCGCCGTCTATTTGCCAGCGTGGGCGGACGGGTTGCCAAGCTACCACGCCTTGGCCCCTGGCCACTGAGGCGTACGAACAGGTGCGTGTCGTCATCCCTTTGCTCCATTAGTAGCGTATTCACACCTCGCTCACAGGGCACGATCATCCCGTTGCGTGGATATAACTATACTCTATATGACTACTCCCGGGGACCGGTAGATGAGTCTGGCGAAGATTTCTCGCGCCTCGCGCTCCGAGCGAAGGCGGCGGTATTATACGATGGGGCGCTATACGTCTCCTCTCAATACAGGCCTGGTGAGTCTACTTTAAGCTTCGGCCATTCTGCTGCGATTGCGACAGGCTGACTCACCACGCCTGCCGCCCTCTGCCGCAGACATGCCCAACCGTGGCGAATTCCTGACTCAATTCACCGCCCTCGACAGCCTTATTGAGACGTATCATCGCCGCCTAGCGGGGGTGCGCAACCGAAGCCCCGACGACATGCGCGAGCTGCTCGTGTGCCGCACCATAGCCTGCGTTGCCGTCATCCAGCTGCACTCGGTGTTCGCAAGCCAGCAGCCGTCATCGCGGCAGAAGACGCTCTCCGTCGCCGTCGCGGCCACCCGAGCCCTAGACATCATCGACGTGAATCAGTATCGGCATCTAGACTCGCTCATCTCGGTGAGTGAGGCTATCTCTGATGTTTCGTCGCGTCGCACGAGAGACTGATCCGCCACCAGATGCTGTGGCCTGTGGTCGGCAAGGTTCTCCTGGAGGAGCTCAGGGCCACCAGGCAGGGTGCCGTCGCGGTGCGCCCAGAGGACGTCGCACGGATCGCAGCGAGCTTAGATAGGCTTATGGGAGCGATGGCGTCGCTGGCGTACTCCGCGCCATTGATGGGTAAGCCACTTCTCGTTGCCCGAGTCTCCCTGGATGATGACAAAGCGGGTTTTACACAGCGTCACAACTCACTGACATCCAGCAATTGAGGGCCGCCCTAGGCTGATATACTGGAAGCCTTTTGTAGAGTCATGGCACCTTCACACACGCCAGCACAGTGGTTACCCATCATCATACACTATACTTATTGATGGCGCAGCGGCAGTAGTACACTATTTCTTGACTTTCTTGATACACCCACCCTAGAGTTTCTTGATACCCAGTACACAAACTGGCCATAGATGTATGTACATCTACACATATGTATAATTTTACTACGTACCGATTTCCAGTACACACCTGCTTAGTGGATTCGCGGGAAGATCGCCATCTACAACACCTTCCATATCCAGCCTTACTCCGGGAACGCATGATCGGGGGATGAGTGCGGGCGTCTAAGCCACAGTAACTGTTTCGACGTTCCCCCTTCGCGCTAGCTTGTCCTTGACTTCCATCTTACTGCGCTACACACATCCACTAGCACGACACCCCGCTTTGATAGCATCTGCGACATTGCCATGGCTTCTCTGGCGAGACTCACGTCGCTCTCGACCCAAACGCTTTCCCTCCTCCTCGAGCGCCAGCGGTTACAGAACCTGAACTCAACATCGCTGCACGTACCGCAGATTGTCAAGAACCTCGAGCAGCTCCGCGCGGGGGTTCTTGAGATGGAAGGGCGGGACGGGCCCTCGGAAGCGTCGCGGCTGCTGCGCTCGCAACACGAGCGCATGCGCGGCATGCTCGGCGCAGAGGCGGACACTGTGGGTGTGCGGAGGTACGCCGACTGCTACTGCTGTGTGTGCGCGCGCAGGCCGCGAACTGAGACAATACTGCGGCACTAGATGCGAGGAGTTCGAGCCACCCGTGGAGAGCCCGTCCCCGTCCACCTCCTCGTCGCCTGCCATGAGCCCTTCACCGCCGCCTGCACAGCCGCCGGCCTCTGGACACGCGGGGTTTGCGCCGTATACGGACGATCCGGAGGCGGGGTACTCGTCGCAGGAGATGCTGCTCCAGCAGCGAGACATAATGGAGACGCAAGACGTGCACCTCGATGAGCTCTCGCGCTCCATAACGCGCCAGCGCGATATTTCGCTGCAAATTAATGACGAGTTGGACGTGCATACGGGTCTCCTGGAGGGTCTCGACCATGATCTGGACAGGACGGACAGCAGACTCACGAACGCAAGACGACGGCTGGACCGGGTGGCAAAAGGTGCTAAGGAAAACGGTGCGTGGGATTGACATTGCCGGACTTAAGGTACCCACTGAATATGTCGATGTAGGCTCGACAGTTATGATTGGACTTCTCATTCTCGTTCTCCTCATTCTCATCATCGTATTCAAAACATGAGTTCTCCGACATGCCTTTCATACCCGACCTCGCGCACTTCTCATGTATGGATATGTACATCACACAACCACTAATCAGCCTTGGCCTGCCCTTCTTGACTACACTCTGATTTCTGGAGCGCCGCTGTACTTGGGGCACCATCATTGACAAACGTTTCCCGCCAAGTCTGCCACAGCACTTTCGATCCCCGCTACTATATTCAAACACGGTAGCCAACACGGTTGCAAGCCAACCAGAACTCGTTCCCTCCTTCCTCACACCACCCCAAGGGACCCAACTCGCATTCCGCACAAGCAAGCAGCTTCAGCTTTCGTCCTCCAGGACCTATAGGCGCTATTAAGATTCACAGCCACCTTCATACAATATGGTAACCCACCTGTCGCCTGTACGGCGCGCGTGAATCCAATGTTCTCGAACGCCATCGCATTCGGCTTCACGAGCCACCACTGTGCTGTCGCAGGCGGCGCGGGGAGCACCCCCAACCACTCCGGCAACGCATGTGCGGAAGAGTCGATCTGCACGCTCGCGCGCTCGACCCAGCTCGCGACGCCGTCTTTCAGGATGACGCTGCCGCAGCCCGGGCGTGGGCACAGCAGGTCTTGCTTGTTCGCTGGCAGGCCGCCTACGCCGCCCTCGTTGATGTCCGTCACGACGTCCCGGATCGCGTTGGGGAAGGACGAGAGCGTGCGTGCGGTGGGCCGTGCGCTGCGCGACGATCGTTCCAGCGCCTCCCATAGCCCCGCGGGGAGAGCTTGTGCCTCTGGCGGCCCTGTCTGTGCTTGCGTGTGCGCAGGAATTGACGGAGGGGTGAGAGTAGTGGTCGAAGAGGTCCTAGGGCCGCCGCCTACCCCAAGGACGAGGTCTTTGCGCATTTCATACCATGGCCGCGCTCCGTGCACGACATGGCTGAGGCCGACGAGCGTGAAGCCAGCCTTGGCGTAAAACTGCTGGAGTTCTTCGTGCACGATCAGGAGCACACGCTCGTACCCCGCCCCGGCGCGCGCAGCGGCTTCCGCTCGGGCGACGAACGCGTTAACGAGGTTGAGGCCAACGTGCTGCCTGCGGTGCGCCTGGTCAACGCAGACGGAGTGGATGCAAATCGACGATGACCCAGGGACATGCGTCGACATGGACTTATGCGTGAGCGTTGTGTCGGGTGAGAGCGTTGCGCAGATGTAGCCGATAAGGGTGCGCCCTTTGTTCCGCCCGCTAGCCTCTGGGTTGGATACGGGCACAAATGCCCCCAGGAAGAGCTCGGGGGCTTGGGATTGTCGGTACCTGCACAGTACATTGAGGTTTCCGTCAAATAGTGCAGTGAGTAGGGGAGCTTTGTACACTACGCTACCTGAATATTTCACGACTCCCTGCCTCATCGGCGGGATAACCTAAAGAAAATTGCAAGGATTCGTCAGCACATAGGCTTGTATACGAAACGGAGGAGGATCACCTGCGGTCTCGATCCTAAATACATCGTCTAGTTCATCCGCCATAACAGGATCGCAGAAAATCGACATATTCGATACCCTTGGTCGATATGGACTTCTTTAACGGTATGTTTAGCCTAAGTTGCACCCAGACTCAGGCCACTTGCGCCTGTAGATCTCCGCAGATACTGACCTTGCTGATTGAAAGGGGAAGCTGAGGAAATGTGGGATTGAATCTCCGAAAGAGCACGATGAGAGCACAGCTATGATGTAATTAATATCATTCTCTGCTTTACGCAGTGACTGGCACGAAGCCTCGTCGTAGGACGTTCTCTCTATAAACTACCAGCATCTGGGTGCGTTATATAATACAAAGACACATGTCATAGTTCATGAAGTGGTCGCACGAGTTTGAGGCTTCACGATGGCGTGTGAAGTGATCGAACGCAGGATTAATGACCAAGTACCAAGTACCGAGATGCTTGTTGTGGGGGAGCTGTCTGCTCTGTGCTCACGCCCCCGTATACGTTCAACGTTCGACCGCACGCATAGAAACGAGTAAATCTAAGCTGTCCAAGCCAATGCGAGCCACATTCACTAGAGAATCCAGAAGGAGTGTCCAGCTGCCCATTAGATCTAAGATTTACTCCATGTTCGCACATACGAACTCCTAGCCGAAGCACCACAGATTAGCCAACATAGGGACCGGCACGATACGTACCCAGATGTGTATAAATACCGCTGGTCATGAGTGTATTCATGTTCTAGTCCCCCCGGAGATCTGTGCGGAAATGATCCATACACCCGGCCTACATGACACCGAACGTTTCCACACTCACCATAGCGGAGAATATCAAAGCCACACCCATGCACAGCAGGACCACTACGCGCTAGTCCTTCGGAGGTCGCGGTACAGCTCAGCGTGTTTCCCAGGCGCAATTAATGACGATGATGCATAGGTCATAGCGGGTGACCGGCGTGCCGAGTGCCGCGCCATTTGGCGGCTCGAGTAACGTGTTACTGCCCATTGCAAGTGTGGCAAGCAGCCACTAGTCAGCACGGATTGGTACATACGTGTACGTATTATGGTCTTGAAGCAGGAGTACGCGTTTGTCGGGTGCACGCACGGGAAGCGTGAAGCAGGTTATATCGGTCGCGTTCCCCTCCTGTCGGATGCTCGCGATGGTTACGTCGGGCAGTGTGCGGACCACTTGCGCGCGTCGGACGTGAGCTGCGCGACTTGACGTGCGGCACAAGAGGGGCCAATGGCTATAGTGGGGACGGCAAGTGTGGGAAGCGGGAGGTGGAGGAAGGAGGAGGAAGGAGGAGAGAGGCCGGAGCGATCACAGCGACTCTCTTCCCGACACTGGGTGAAGCGCCGGATTTTAAGTTTACAGCATCGGCTTCGAATGCCGGGATTCGACTCAAATGCTTTTGACATTTCGGGGACATTCCACAGATTAAAGCATGGCACTCGGATTATCACGTTCCGGAGAGGTTCCTACGACATTTCTGCCACATAACACGGACATTATGGGACCCTAGCATCTCAGCGCTGGTTTCTGCCAGCAGCACGCCGCCTGCATATCGGCTGCATTGCACACAAAATTCCCGATACCAATCGCCCCAGCCCGCGACCGAGTGCTCGTATGCGACAGGTCAAATAAACATATGGATTGCAGAGCATGCTAAGTACAACAGTAGTACTACTACACACCCACAGCCAAATGTGAAAGCTCACCGGTATACCGGAGTCCACCTACGTTATACTGTGTCCAGTTTACCTTCATGCAGCATTCGCGGGGGCCAATTCTGGTACCAAATAAGAACTTACATGGCTGGATGGGAAACAGCTTACCTAGTAGGAGGTTCACATACCGGATTCCACAGATAGATAGTCCCAGGCAGAGATAGACAGTCCCAAACAGCGAGCTCCCAGTTCAGTGAAAACACGAACAGAGGCCGCTGATATATCAGTTAGTATTAGCCACATATGCACTGCAGATAAGTTGTGAACGTTCGAGAACCGCTCACCTATTAGTTAGTACTCGGTAATGAGGGGAGACTTACTGTATGCAAGTATCCTCGAAGCTATGATATATATCAAAATCAGCATGACTTACGCCAGCCTACCAGAATCCCGCAGGTGTGATTGCACACCAGGATATCGCGGTGAGATGGCGGGAGAGGGCAAGAGCATGAACGAGCAGCCGCAGAGGACGTGAACTACAGTTTTAGGTTTGTTCTGACTTTGAATTTACAATGACGTGTATACCTTGGAGCACAAGCATGTCGATAGTATTTGTATATGATCCGTGGATTGCAGCGAGATTACGAAAAAACAGGAATGCAAGTGCAATGTGGAGCACATCTGGGTCGAATCCCGGCATTCGAAGCCGATGCTGTAAACTTAAAATCCGGCGCTTCACCCAGTGCGACCACGACCATCTCCGTCTTCCGGCGCTCGTCCCTCCTCATTACGAGAGCGCGTCCGGCTCAGCGCCCATCTCGCCTCCCTTCCTCCCACCGCCACCATGTCCTGGAAGCTCGGTTCCAAGAGTACGCTTGCTGGTCTTGCAGATCGATTTGGTCGCTCATCGTCCCTGCAGAATCAAAAGACTCGAAGGAGAACGGCGCCTCCCGCTCGGTCACTCCCATTCCCTCCCGTTCAGTTACCCCCAAACCCCCAGATGGCGCAGAGAGCAACTTCCGTTCGGGAACCCTCACTATCCGCATTTTCTCTGGTATGTATCATCGATTGTCGTTGGACGTGCCGATCACCTTACATTGTGCTGTAGGTCGCGGCCTAGCGCTTCCCCATGGCGTCCCCGTACCCGATGTTATTCAGAAAGCCCTCGAGTCGTCGCCACCGGCTCGGAAATCGACAAGCAACCGTGATAGCATGCAACGCAAGCAATACTGGTGGCTCCCCTATGTTGTTCTCGAGTTCGACAAAAACGAGATCCTCGTTGAGGCTCTCGGTGGCGACATATCAAAACCCGAGTGGAATTATCGCGCAGACTTGTACGAATCTCTTTCTATCGTGCTTCATCCAATTGTTCTTTTGCATTCACAACCTCTTGGTGCTAAGTGAAGGGTGTCTTGTGGCCTCTCCATGCATGAACTTCCTCTTCCTATATAACATTAGACGCGGTGGACGCAAGATTGTGCTGATGCATATCGTGCATCAGCATACTCCTGTCTGTCTTGCATGCTACATCTCTAGGACTGGACTTAAGGTCTATTGAGACTTGCGGAGTCTGCAGGCTATATGGCTAGATCGATTTATGCTCATAAACGTCATACGTGATCGGGTCGCTCATACTGATCTGTGTACCTCATAGTGATGTGTCGCGTACATCCAATGTTTCCGTGTCCGCTTACTTGCGCACCAACCAATCCGTCCGCGGTCAAGAAGACATGGGTAACGACATCCTCATAGCCCGTGTGGACCTCACTCCCGTTTTGGATGGCCATGTGAGTTCTGCTTATCGTCTGACGCCGTCGGCCGCCACTTGGCTGACCACTGGGGTCTCGTCTGTTCTCTCCTCTCCCGTATTGCCTCCGCTCCGCCGTGCGGACTTAGCATGCCTCAGATCAATGGTACAACGCGACCGCGGGTTCGGGCGCGTTCCACCTGAAGATTGACTTCAAGCCGGCGCGCCACGAGTCGCTCACGATTGAGCAGTTTGACCTCCTCAACCTGATTGGCAAGGGCTCGTTTGGGAAAGTCATGCAGGTCCGGAAGAAGGATACGCAGCGGATATACGCCCTCAAGACCATTCGCAAGGCGAACATTGCATCCCGACCCGGCGAGATTACGCATATCCTGGCGGAACGCACAGTCCTTGCACTCGTGAACAATCCATTCATTGTGCCTCTCAAGTTTTCCTTCCAGACACCTGACAAGCTTTACCTTGTTATGTCGTTCGGTGCGTCCCTCAACCGTGCGCCAGTGGGTTATCGCCGGCTGATTTGACGCTCGCTAGTGAATGGTGGAGAGCTCTTCTACCATCTACAGCGTGAAGGCAAGTTCGACGAAGGGCGGAGTCGCTTCTATGCGGCAGAGCTTCTCTGTGCGCTCGAGCATCTGCACGGCTTCAATGTCGTGTATCGGTAAGCATTCGAACATTCAACATGTCTCTAATCATGTCACTGAGGTACACACCTTTTCTGGATCAGAGACCTCAAGCCAGAGAACATCCTCCTTGACTACACTGGCCATATTGCTTTGTGCGATTTCGGTCTGTGTAAGCTAAACATGTCTGAGACGGAGAAGACGAACAGTACGTCCTACCTCGTCAAGCCTGCACAGACACGCATGCGTCCTTCACGTTGAGATACTTATGAGTACGCTCTGTCATGCACAGCCTTCTGCGGAACGCCAGAGTACATTGCGCCGGAGCTGCTCATGAACCAAGGGTACACCAAGACGGTAGACTGGTGGACACTCGGCGTACTGCTGTACGAGATGATGGTATGTTCCACCTTCTTCCCGCTACCTCTACACGGTGATAATCTCCCGCGGCAGACCGGTCTGCCCCCGTTCTATGACGAGGACGTGAACGTGATGTACCAGCGGATCCTTTCGGATCCGCTTCTGTTCCCGCCTGACATGCCACCGGACGCAAAGAGCGTCATCACCGGGCTCTTGCAGCGCGACCCCACGAAGCGCCTCGGCTCAAATGGTGCGGAAGAGATCAAGCGCCACCCGTTCTTCTCCAAGCACATCGATTGGAACCGGTACGTCTCACTGAGTTCTGCCTTACTCGCCCGGAACCATGTGCTCGAGCGGGCGTGTGTGTATGCGAGGAAAGTACTGACGAACTTTGGTGCGTCATCGACGCGTCCAGACTCATGGCGAAGAAGATTCAACCTCCGTTCAAGCCCACCGTGGTACGTTCCTTATCTTTCCTGGCCTGCCTCTTCGCTAACAATAGATGGCTTGCTCCGCCGTGCACGTATCATGCAGGAATCTGTGTTGGACGTGGCCAACTTTGACCCGGAATTCACGGGCGAAAGGCCGCAGGACTCGCACGTGGACGCGACGCCACTCTCGGAGACGGTTCAGGACCAGTTCCGCGGGTTCACATACAACCCCGGAAATGAGTACCTCAGCGAGAGCGTGAGCTACCCGAGCGTCATGGGCTAGGGCTAGGTCAGCTCTATTTTGTTCTGAGACGCCGGATGTGTCGTGCTATCTTCGACATTGACTGGTCTCGTTCTATACTGCCTCTCTCCTTCCCCTGCCAGCCCCAACCGTCTTGCCCTCCCTTCGTCCCATCGCCCAGTTGCCCACCTGTCTCTCTTTACCTATAGTATTCTCGCGCTCCCGCGTTACTGGATTCTTGTATCAGTACGCGCGTCCCCCTGTGTCCATTAACTTAAACACCCTCCTTTCCTCCCCTGAATCCCCAGTGATTGGTGTCATGTTCCTGTCCATCTCGGGTCCCATTCGCGGATCATCGGTCCCCTGTCCTGTTATCAGTCCTTTCGTTCGTTCGTCTACCTGTTTGTGTGTGTGTTCTTCTACGTGTTCCCAGTACCGTCTCGCATCCGCATTGCCATAAGTCGCCTAAGTATATTGTTGTCCACATACGTACGTACATACATGCCCCGGGGCTCACATACGGACGCTTGCGCTGCTGTCGAATGAATTTGTATCGATGGATATGAAGCTCTGTTGGTCCCGGACAAGCTTCAAGCTTTCAACATTTCAAGGCGGAAGGCGTTGTGGATGGGGGAACGGGCTCGAGAAACGCTCCACCAAAAAAGAGCGTTATGAGTTGAGTCATAGCAATATTGTTCCCGTCAGACTGGGAGGCATTCGGTAAGTGGCAATTCGGCGGAGATGTCACTACTATACATGTTCGTTCTGCTGTGTTCCCGTAGTCATTAGACCCTCTTATATGGTTCTGCCCACTCGTAGAATTCATGCTTCGCGTGCACGCTGCTCCCTCCCCGCGCGCAGCATCTCCCACAACGTCCGCCCCACAACTCCAGGGCCGTCATTCCGCCAGCCCGCCCTACGCTCGTAGTCCGCGACAATGTCCTTGTCGAGCAGCCCGGTCGAGTGCCGCGCCTTCACAATCTCCTGCGTGATCTGCGTCCGGAACTCCGGGTGGCCCTGCACGGTGAATATGTGCACGTCCGCGGGCAATACGTCGCCCGCGGCAGGGGCGGAGGCCGAGGGGTAGAGGCGCACCATGCCCTGGTTGGGAGCGATGGGCGTCGAGCCGAGGAGGTGGAATGAGGGCGGGACGGTCGGGACGTGGTCGCGGTGCATCTGCTCCAGGTTCTGTTATCAATGCGCGTACGAAACAATGTCAGACATTGATTAGCGGGGATGCTCGGCATGCCTACCAATGTGGGGACGCCGAAAAGCTTCTTCCCGACCTCCGTTAGCTCAATCGTAGTTACGCCTATCTCCCAACTTCCATTGGGCACACACTCCCCACCGAGGGCGCGGGCCACTATCTGGTGTCCAAAACATATCCCTGTGTGTGATCGTGACTAGTGTCAGATCTATTGATAGTGCAACACTCAGGAGAAGAGCTGACCGAAGATGCGTATGTGAGGTTTCTCGTTCGCGAGGAATCGCACGTAATCTACAAGACGGTTGATCCATTCCAGGTTCTCGTATGCCGACGCCGCTGCGACCCTCCCAAGTCAGTCATTTTGCCATTCCTTCGGCAAAGGAACCCACCCGAGCCGGTGAGTAACACCGCATCGTACTCGTCGACGTTCTCTGGATACACCATGTCGTTCCGCACGTCGTACGCATCCACCACGAAGTCTGCATCAGGATCGCTGGCGGACGCGAGCGAGTTACGGAAAAGTGTCTCGAAGATCGTGCCGTAGTTCCCGTTCGCAGCTAGCACGGTGGGCAGTGGCGTGTCGCAGAGCAGGACCGCGATCCTATACGGCTTCGATGCGGAAGCCGGCGGCATGGCACAGTGGAGGTGTGGTCTGGTGGTGGTCTTTGTGTAACAAAGACGATATCGGTCGCACGTCGTTTGCGATTCCGCCCCGTGCTTCTCGGTGGTCGGGCTCATGTTTACTTCCGGACGCGATCGCAACATACTGCGGTACGATGGCGATGGCCATACATCTCTAGCTTATGCTCAACATTGGGCAGGAGTACATGCAAGGAGCTCCGTGCCCTCGCAACGTTCTCCTAGATTTGTGATATATTATCCACCATGACTCAGAGTCAAGTACTGCTAAAGATACTATGCGCGATATTGGTGAGACACCACCGCACCAGCCCTGCCAGATCCCCCCGCGGCCGGGCCGCATTTCAAAACACCTTCCACCTCGATTCCGTTCGTCAGAATAGTGTAGGAATCCGGCCCGCCTAGTGCCATCAAGTATTAGGGTGTTTGGTATAGATCGTTGAAACTTAGAAGAGTATATCCGTGGTGCCTCTCCGAGCACTTCAAGAGTGAGACGCGCTTAAGGTTATCTTGCGCAGATTATCTCGCTCGATCCTTGGCGTTCTTGCAAATGGGGGCTTGTGAATTCGCCCATCGCCATCACGGATAGGAGGTGTCAGGGTCCAAAAATCAGCCTCACGTCGTTGTAGAGATGTCGCATGGGGAGGATGTCATGTCGAAATCCAGAGCAGAGGTATTGCCTGTTGGCGGCCTCTATTAGGGAGAGAAGACTCCGACTGAAAGCCATTAATCCAAGCTTGCTACATACTCAATCGGAGTTTAAATATTTATACTTCGTAGTGGCTGTACCTACGCAAGACATCATCATGATCTCAGCGCTAACGCTCATCCATTGATTTCTTGCAGTACTGCGCCGCTGAACGTGAATGTTTGAACGACGACGCAGGGTGAGCTGACATGAGCTTGAGGTGGTGTATGTCTGCCACATATGCCTAGATGTATCGTGCCTTCATTATAGTTCTCCAATTGTGAGTGTCCTTTCAAGCTGTACTCGTCGACCGGGTCCTAACTTTGTGCTTATCTCTCAAGCGAAACAACCTTCCCCACGCCTGCTGAGTCGGTTTGCGATAAGTGGACCGTGACCAGCAAAGGCCTTCCGATGGCACAGGGCCGCCCCGATGCGCTCACTTATCTCCTCTCAACTGTTCTGAGGTACCCATCATCGCCAGCCACCTTGATAAGGCCTTGGGAGAAGCGACTATCCCTCTTGTGGGATTCGGGAAAACCGCTGGAGATTACGGGGGCATAGAGCGGCGAGCCGCTCGCTACTCTGCGCCAGGCATTGAATCGGGGGGACTTCTTATAAACGCCTGAACCAGAGGAGAGAGAAGGCGTCCTTCCCACCCTTCCTCTGGACTCGTCTGACTTCTTCGCTGAAGTCGCTACTGGGACTCGCGCCGCTTTTAGTTGCAGAGTAAACCTTACTCGATCGGTTGATATCGACCTCGTGAGCATGTCTGCAAACGAACCTATTCTACCCCAGGGTGCTGGGTATGGTGTCGGTGAGTGTTTGGTGCAACACTGGTGCGATACCAAACACACGATATGAAGCTAATACTCTGGGCTCTCTCCCTCTTTAGTGGTCGGTACGTGCAACGTTTCGTCATACGTTTCGCTCGCGCGTCGCGGCGAGTTGAGCGTCGTCCTCCCGCAGGCATCGGCCTGTTCTTTAGTGCGTTCATGATCGGGCTTAGCGCGATCCAAACGCGTTACACGGGATTCTCGCCCAAGAATTCAGAAGAATTCAACAGCGCGTCGCGCAGCGTCAAGCCCGGCCTCATCGCGTCGGGAATTGTATCGGCGTGGACTTGGGCTGCAACTCTCGTGCGTACCCACGGTGCCGTATCGACGAATACGCTGTGACGTCCGTTTGTCCTTGAATGCAGTTGCAATCCAGTGCGGTAGCGTACAAGGACGGAATCTCTGGACCATGGTGGTATGGCTCTGGGGCTACCGTACAGGTCCTTCTCTTTGCCCAGGTTCGGCATCTGCTCTCCCTTTCCCAAAGCCATAATCTAATCACTCCCACAGTTAGCAGCAAAGCTTAAGCTGAACGCGCCGCATGCCCACACATGGCTTGAGATTGTTGCAGCACGCTGGGGAACTGTGGCACACCTCGTCTTTATGTTCTTCGGGCTTGCGACGAACGTCATCGTATCTTCTATGCTTATCCTTGGAGGCTCGGCCACGGTCACCTCGCTAACTGGAATGAATACTATTGCTGTGAGTAGCCATGCAATTCGTTCGGGTCAGTATGGACTTATCGATGTAACTCGACAGGCATGCTTCCTTATTCCCCTTGGAGTTGCTATTTATGTCGTCGTTGGTGGTATGCGCGCGACGCTCCTTTGCGACTAGTGAGGCATTCACATCTTCATCACACACTTCACGACCACTGACCACTTTCCGCCATTCACTCTCGTACAGCACGCACACGTCCGTACTCTTTGCGATTATTTTCGTGTTCGTATACACGGTGTATGCGACAAGCGACAAGATTGGGAGCTTCTCCGCCATGCATGAGCTACTGACGAAAGCGTCCGAGGCCGCGCCCGTCGATGGCAACGCGCACGGCTCGTATCTTACCATGCGCTCCAAGAACGGCCTCATTTTCGGGATCATCAACGTCATTGGTAACTTCGCGACTGTCTTCCAGGACCAAGCTGTAAGCACTTGTTTTCCAGTCTGGTCGTCTTCATCGCTCATGATTGGGCACAGTACTGGCAACGGGCGATTGCAAGTCGCCCTGCGACGTGCGTGAAAGCGTACCTACTCGGCGGCCTCGCGTGGTTCGCGATCCCTTTCATGTTCGCTACTACGCTCGGCCTCTCTGCTGTCGCGCTCCGTAACGACCCTGCTATGCGCACGCTTTCCGCCGCCGATGTCTCTGCTGGGCTGCCTGCGTCTGCTGCGGCTGCTGCACTGCTGGGCAAGTCTGGTGCCGCCGCACTGCTCATCGTTCTCTTTTTGGCCGTCACGTCTGCGACTTCCGCAGAGCTCATCGCAGTGTCCTCTATCATGACGTACGATGTTTACAAGGTGCGTCAATGTGCTTAAAGAGCTCACTCAAATGTGGCTGACGTATGTATGTGCTTCAACGTAGAAATACTTCAATCCGCAGGCGACGGAGGCGCAGATCCTGAAAGTCTCGCACGCGATGGTCGCGTTCTTCGCTGTCGTCATGGGCATCCTCGGCCTCATCTTCTTTTACATCGGCATCTCCATGGGATGGCTCTATGTACGTTTATGTATCCCGCGTCTCACTGCGTGCGATCGCTCACACATGCACAGGAATTCATGGGCGTCGCGCTCGGGTCGGCGGTCGTGCCGATCGCGATGTGCATCACATGGAGCAAGGCGAACAAGTGGGGTTCAATCTGCGGTGCGATCGTGGGCTTCTGCTGTGGTGTCATTACGTGGCTCGTCACCACCTCTGCGCTCAACGGCGGGGAGCTTACTGTTGTCGTACGTGACTGCTGTCATTCTAGCCATACGTGCTGGCTGACGAGATATCAATATTGGCAGACTACTGGGGGAGACCTGGAGATGCTCTCAGGTAACCTCGCTTCAATCGGCGTCGGTGGGATCATCACCGTCGTGACCTCTCTCATCGTCAGTTTTTGCCCCTTCACGCGACCCTAGTCTTCCCGCTAACAGCTCATCCCCTCATCACCAGTGGCCCGACAACTTCGACTTCGAAGCCACGCGTGCGATTAACCGCCCTACTGTGATTTTCTCTGGGGAGAAGACTGCCGCCGCGTCCCTCGACGACCGCGCGAGCGAGAAAAAGGAGGCGCCCGCAGACGTGAGCCTCAAGCCCGTCACGTCGCTGTCCGCCGTGGCCGCCGCACAGGAGGAGGAGCGCGAGCTCGACCCCGTCGCGCTCCAGAAGTCGTTCAGGCTCGCCGCCTGGGCGTCCGTCATCCTCGTACGTCCCGCCTGCTCTCTGCCTACATGACCGACGCTGACAGCGGATTTGTATGGGGACGCAGACCTTGGTGATGCTCATCATCATACCGCTCCCGCTGTTCTTCGCGCAGACGGTGTACGGCGTGGGCGGACTTACCGCGTGGGTCGTCATCGGCATGATCTGGGCGTTCTGCTCTGCGATCGCCGTCGTTGTGTACCCCCTCTGGGAGAGCCGCGTGGCGCTGAGGACGATCAGCGGGGGTGTCGTCAAGGTGCGTTCGTCCGCCGTCAGTCTGGTCTCATCGGCAGTTCACTGACGACTTCGTCTCTGCATGCAGGACATCTTCACGCGCGGTGGCGGGAAGTTCGTCGAACGCCCCACGCACACCAGTGCGTGATCAAAGATACTACTAAAACCATCTCGACTTGCTATGCTTCACGTTCTTACGGATTGGCACGCATCAAAATGAGACTTCTTACGAATGTATACGTTGTATCTGTACTCGTTCTATTAGAGTGTAGTGGCATCTTTCAAATATACCTGTTTATCTTTCTTCTAAAGGGGAGGGCGGCGGATTCCACCTCAAGTTTACAGCAGGCAAACGGTACCATCATACAGTAACTGCACAGCGCTAAGATACACACACAGCGTATACTCTAGCAGCGACAACACAAGACACAAGACACGACTCTACCGCCCGCCCTGGTGGCCTCTTACGCGGCCTTCACACTCCCCCAGGCAACCTTCTGGCCACCTGTCCGCGCTTGGGCGGGGGCGGGCTGCGGCGCGTCCGCGGCCTTGCCGTTGACCTCCGCCGTGGCAGCAGCGGCGGCGGGCGCAACCTTGGGCGGGATGGGAAGGGGCGCGTTGCGGAGGGTGTCGAGGACACGTTGCGCGTGCTCGGTGTTGCGGATGAACCAGCCCGCGTACCGTCGACCGACGGTGGCCTCTGCGATGTGGACCATGTTCTGCAAAAGATACGACAGCGTTTAGTACGCACGACACTAGCGAAGAGAAGGGGATGGGTACATACGTCGTTGATGACAAAGTCGAGGTCGCTCGTGGATATCGTCTGACCGTCGAGGAGGCCCTTCTCGTTATCGGCGCGGCTCACACTGCGGCTCGCCTGCTTCATGACCATCAGCTGCTGGACCATATCCTCCTCGTCCGTGTCCAGGAAGTTCGCGAGCTTCGCCGCGTCGAGGCTCGTGTACAGCTTCAGGAAGCTGCGGAGCGTCGACACGGGCGCCTGGGCGCGCACCTCCGAGATGAAGAGCTGCAGGTGCCGTTGAGCGGGCTCGACGGGGGGTTCGACGACGTATGCCTGCAGCAGCTCTGCATCGTCGTACGGCGGTGGGTTCGCGGCGATGAACTTGGGGCATGCGTACAGGAAGAGCTCCTCGAACGCGGGGATGCCCTCCTCTCTGCAA
Organism: Lenzites betulinus; assembly: GCA_022264855.1. Lineage (NCBI taxonomy): Eukaryota > Fungi > Basidiomycota > Agaricomycetes > Polyporales > Polyporaceae > Lenzites > Lenzites betulinus. Next base: position 247,500 of record JABYQU010000040.1, on the reverse strand, counting down.
CGGCGCGAACACATCATCAACATGGGCGCCCTTCTGCAGGCAACAGGGGAGCTCAACACCCCACTCACCCCCTGGACATCTTCGTGAACTGCTCGCCGTATCGCTCCTTCACGATGTTGGAGATGTTGTCATCTACACGTGTAGGCGAAAGTGCGTTGCAGATGGCGAATAGCGCATACATGCGATCCGCGGTCTTGTTGATCTAAGGGTAGACGTATTAGCTTTTATGGGAGCGCCGTCAGCGGTTGGGACATGCCTGGTCATACTGGTAACTCCTCGTGTGATATTGACGCATCCGGAGAATGAAGTTGAGGATGGAGACAAAGGAACGGATGGCGTCCGGGTATCTCCTTAGCATGATGTAGCAGAAGCCAACATAGTAGTATGTTGTCACATGGCAAGCGGTAACCCGGGTGAATGGCGACTACGTGAAATTGAGACATGCGTGTAGGTGATTTGGCAATGTTTCGTACCTTCTGGTTAAGCTCTACGTTTTCCATTACCTTGAGCGCGAGTGTGAAATCGCCTAACAGGCTGTGTACGCGCAGGAGACCAATAACAGAGAAGTAGCCGAGCAGCTTGTAGAGCGGTCGCGTGCCATACTCGCCCACGATCTCCCTATTTTTTATGGTAAATCACAAGTGTGACGAGGTAGAGATATAACACATACACAATTTCCTCAGCGCTCTTGCCCTGCTGCAGAGCTACAAGGTGCTCGTTTATTTTGGACTTTTGGATGAGGGAGTAGAGCACGTTCAAAACACTGTACGAGCTCCAAACCTAGGTCGCAGGATTACAGTTAGCACTGGCATGACTGAGACTAGCTCAGAGGCTCACTTGACTTCCATCTGCGAGCAGAGACAACTCTTCTTCAGTTTTTGATTTGACCTTTGAGCGCCATACGCAGAACGATTGGAACTGGTAGATAAATTCATCGATGATATCCCAGAGCCATTGCTCGGGCAGTTCCAGAGCGACCGGTCCCTCAGAGTCTGTTCAACAATCGGTGAACGCGCGCCAGCTGCGACGACAACTGAGACATACTGAGTAGGTAGTTGAACAGCTCGCAGCTGTTTTCGAAGGAGTGGAACCGGTCGTCGATGTCTGGGCTGAGTCGCGAATAAACGTGACGATAATAGAGTTCACGGTAGAGGATGAGGAAAGTCTGATCTGGAAAGACAACACATGTAAAGATTTGACGGAGGTCTGAGGGAAGAGAGCCACTCGCCGTCGTCGACAAGGGGCGCAATAACTTCCGCCTCAGGCCATTCTGTTTTAGCATAATACTTCTCCGTCAAACGGTTCCAGCCGCTCTCGTAGGCAACCGTGATTTCAGCCAAGTTGTTGTCAAGAACCGCTTGGTGGAAATGGGCAATGAACTGAAGGTGTATCGGTAACCCCGAGCGGCCTATCACAACTATATAGACGTACTCGTTTCACGACGTCAGGTATTTGGGCAAATGCCGCTTGCTGTACCATCTTCTGTTGCATCGCAAGCAGGGTAGCCTCATCTATCCTTGGCTGCGCTAGCAAAAACAATGTTCATCCCTCGGTCTCGCTAAAATCTCCGCAGGATGCACACCATCGTCATACTGGTCACTTTGACCATAGGTGCCTATAGCGAGATTAACGTCGACGTCCTGGAAGTCCTCCTCCAGATCGGCTTCCCAGACTTTTCGTTGCTGCGCCATGGTGGAGACAAGTAGACCGAGTGTTTGCTATCAAGATGGACGGAGCACGATATTGATCGAATGAGCAGTGGTAACAGAGGTCAGGCAGCAGAGATGCAAGATGCGGCTCAGCTCTACAAAAATTCAGACGGCTGCATACCAGTCTCTCGGAACGAGCACCAGATCCTTCCACATGCGGTAAGTCCTTCCTGATATGGGCAGTGCGGTAAGCGCCTAAACGTAAATCCACCAGCAAGTACGCCGGAATTATAACCTGATACTGACCGACTCGAAACACCGTTGACTGGAGCCTCGTCCGCGGACATGGCATTGCTTGCTTCCGACTGAAATACTCGTGCAGACTACTTGCGTTCAGTGCAATCCTCTAATCATCAGAGCCCAGTGCGCCTCATCCCCAAACCGGGCTATCTGTTCACTGTTACTACTTCGTCCTCGCGAAGGCTCGTCTTGTCCGCCTCTTTCGGTGGATCGCAATGTACCGCGTCAATCGTGTCCGGAAAGCGAACTTGGCTCACATACAGCGGCGTATAACACAAGCAGCAACACACCCTTCTTCGGTGCGTTCACCCATGAATATCCCTGGTATCCTGGCTAAAGCAAGTACGACAGGAAGGCACCGCTACTCCTGGACCCTCACAAAACCCTCGTACACGTAGCGGCCGGAATAACAACGAAAGGCCTGATGCGCACGCCTTCAACCCAAACGCGATGTCGGCAACATCAGTAGCACACTATTATCGACCCCGGGCCGTTTACCATTCCACCCGTTCCAACTTCATCGAGAGAAGCAAACGTGTGAGTTCCACCAAAATTTGATAGTTTGCTACTTACATAGTAGACTAGCTATTCCAAGACACCATTCAAGGGAGACGCACTACCTCTGAGGATACCACCCCTCAGAGGCCAGTCGAGTCGTCCCAGAAGGAACTGCGGACCTCGATCGTCAAATCCGTACGCCCCTTCCCCTCATACCAAATCACCGCTTATGCCATGGATAGATAAACGAGGCCACGTGGAACGCTGCGAAGGAGAAACGAAGTCAACGGGACGCCACGCTGAAAAGATTTGGGGCTCTGATCAACGATACGTTTGGGAACATGTACAGCGTGCAGCCTTTTGGCAGCACCTGCTATGGTGCAAGCAGCAACGCAAGCGATATCGACGTCGTGATATTCGTAAGTGACTACAGATCATGTGCAGTTGTCCGTACTAAATACCCGTTCAATTATAGGACAATGAACGGCCATATGGGATTAGCCCGGACGACACCAGGCCATTACCTCGTATGTCTTGATAGAACATCTCTTAGGTCGTAAACTTACACTCTCTATAGCTATATATAACGTCAGGTAATGAAGAGGCATTGAGACCACTCCGATATGTGCTCAGATCTGCTCTCACAGGCGAATAGCGCAGTGTCTCAGGCGTGCGGGTTACATGGACATCTCCTTCATTCCCAATGCAGCAGTACCACTTGGTAAGGTCCTAAGAAACTACGCCGGACATGGAACCTCTGACCTCGATTTTGCTGCTTAGTGAAGTTCACGGATCCGGCAACAGGCATGTCCTGCGACGCGAATGTCAACAACCGTCTAGGTGTTTACAATACCGCTCTCCTTCGACAATACTGCCTACGCGTACCCCATCTCGCACGCTTTCTGCGCTCGGTCAAGGTCTGGGTCAGGTCTGTCGGCTTGAACAACCCGTCAGCGCATAAGCTGCCTCGATCCTTCAGTAGCTACGCCATCACGTTGATGACAATTGCATGGATGCAGGTGCGCATGCATAGCCATGTAGGACGCAGTTGGGCCTCTGAACCCAGCCCTACCATCTTCGCTTCATTCTGTGCACCAGGATATAGGCCACCTGCCTAACCTTCAGGCCGACCCGGATGTTATCCTCGAGTCTCACTTCTGGGAACAACGCCTCGGCTGGAATCGTAAAGTCGAGTTTAGCTTTGGTGCGTGCAAGGATTGGGCGCGTCCCCCATATCTACGACCGCCGACGTTCTACCGGTGGCTAAGGTGCGTCTGGGCATTGCCCGAGGGATCGACCTTCCAGTCGTCGGCGACGCTAACGAGCTGTCGGGTCTATTTGGGACCTGCTGGACACGCAGGTTCTGGGCGCAAGAGTTCGATCACGAGAAGTCCATCGTCAGCATACGCGAAGGAGGCTTCGTCGACCGACCAGCGGAAGCCCCCCGTGAGTGGGGCCATCTTCACATGGATTCACGCGACGTCGGCAATATTGTCGTCCTCGATCCGCTCTCAGACAGGGTGCGTGTCTGTTTCCGTTCTTCCCTTGTGCCCCAGCGTCAAACGTTAGCTGACCCGATGGATATTGCGCCTGGCAGAATTGCACGTACGGTATCTCGTCAGCAATACTGAACAGGTTCAAACAGGCCTGTGCGGAGGAGATGACGCAGTGGAAGGAGCCGCATATTCCACAAGCTGCTGAACGGGAGAAGTGAATACATCAATCGTACGCCTTTGGTCGGGCTAACTCATCGGGTATTGGGGTACATTGTACCAACCATCATCCTTTAATAGGCCCACATACGCCCTTGCAAGCGAGTGAATAGCATATCACGTTCATTATGAACGACTAGTAGCGGATAGCATTGGCCAGAGTAGTACGCGTAGACTACCATAATGCTTAAGTGGAATTATTAGGTCGAGCCTACTTTCCGCGTGCCTTCTTTATCTTTCGCTCCTTGCGTTTTCGACCGATTAGCGAACCGACCTTGTTACTTCCCTGGTCATCCGCCTTCTCTGGGGACGACACGGCAACAGAGGCCTTGGGAGCGTCTGACACCCGGCGCTTCTTCTTCGCTGGTAGATCGTCCGCATCCTCGCTCTTAACGCCTCGCCGTTGCAGCTTCTTGTCCTGATCAACGACATGCGCATAAGTCAAAGTCATCAAGCAGTAGTTTCGCGGGTGAAACTGACCACTTTTTCATCCTTCGTCCTGCGAACATCTTTCGCACCCTTCGGCCTTTTCGCATCGTCTCCAGGCTTGTCCCCCTTCTGGTGCGCCGCACGACGTTGTACGACTTGCACATTCTCAATCGAGAATTCAGCGATGAGGGTGCCCCTGCTCTTCGGCAGTTCCCCCTTGTCCAGCTCCTCCCGTATGCGCTTGATCCGCGCCTCGTCGCGCTTCGCCGCCTCCTGCTTCTTCTCCGCCTTCAACAGGTCCTCGAGCTCCGCCCGCCACCACTCCGCAAAGAGCGGCCCGACGGTGAGGTTGTTGTTCGCCCAGCGGAGGACGCGCAATGCGTCTGCATGCGTCGCCATCTCAACGAACCCGTAGCCCCTGCTCCGGCCCTTGCCCGTAACGGGGTCGACGCGGTCCTGCTGCCGTACGACCTTCGCCTGCTTCACGCCCGTCGCGCGCCCGCCTTTCTTGTGCGGGCCCTTGTCGCCCTTCCTGCGGTTTTTCTGTGCGTCCTCGGCCTCTTCCATCTTGACGTCGCCGTCCGCCTCGGCGTCGCCGCCTTCCGGGACGGGCTCGGTGAGCTCGTCCTCGGTGAGCGGCGACCGCTTGCCCTCCTTGACGTCCTTCTCGAACGCGCGCACGGCGTGGATCGCAAGTCGCTTGAGCATCCGCTCGGTGACGAAGAGCGGCAGCTGGCGGACACTGAGACGCGTCCTCGAAACGTAGAGCGAGGGGTTGGAGCGCAGTAGGGCGCGCCGCGCGTTGAACGATGATGTACGTTTCTCGACCTCGGTAGACGGGAGCAGCTCTGCAGCAGGCGTGTTCGGGAGGATGACTGAGAGAAAAAGGCGTCAGTGTGTATCTGGCTGCGCCGGAGAGTGGATGGGCACGTACTGCCTTCCCGCAGGAGATACAGATTGCGCTTATCCGCCTTCTCTCGCTGCCGCTCGCCGACCTCCTTCAGTCGACTGGCTTCGTCTCGCGTGACAGCGCGGCTAACGTCCAACGTCCGTCCGTGCAGAACGAGGTTCTGCGCCATCGACGCAGATGGATCGGGCGTGAGGAGCGATGGCATTTTGAATGGGTTCTTGACCTAGGAGACGTATGAGAACACTACTCCTGTGGCGGGGCAAGGCCGCATGAAGACATACCACAGCGTTACCCATGGTCTCTGCACGGAGGATGTTTCCCTGCTCGACCGCCTTGTCGGCGTCTTCTTTATTCCAGAAGCACACAAAGCCCGTTCCCCTTGAGCGACCGGTTGCAAAGTCCACGGTGATGCGCGCATAACGCAGCGGTCCAAACGCACGGAATCTGCCTCCGATGTCAGCTACATAAATGCACAGCAAAGATCGTACTCACAGTGTCCGCATCTCATCCTCGGTGGCCTCATACGGAACGTTGCGCACAAACAATGTGGTGCCAACTTCCGGAGGCGGCAGCGTGGGCTTGGCAGGTTTTTCATCCTCTTTGTCGCTGGCATGCTCGTCTCCCGAATCGTCGTCGCTGTCGTCGGATTCACCTTCGTGCACCCCAATTTGCTCGTCCTCTGACCCGCTATCCTCCTCATACTCGTCCGAGCTGTCGCTCCCGTCGCTGTCAGAATCTCCGCCCTCCTCTGCCGTCTCCGCGTCCTCTTGCGGCTCCTGCACTTCCTCCATCTTCGCCTTCTCGGCCTCCCACTTATCCTTGCTCAATGCCCAGTCAACCGCTATCACCCGCTGCCCCGTCGGTCCCGCCCGCTCTTCCGCGTCATCCTCGTCCCCGTCTTCCGCTCCGTTCGCAGCCTTGGTCTTGAGCTTCTTCTCCTCTCTCCGCTGCTTCTTCTTCTTCTGTTTGTCCGAGACCAGCGTCTCCGCCATGCCCGCTTCAACGGTCATTCCGTTACACTGTTCCATTGCCTTCTCCGCGTCTTTTCGGCTCAAGAACCAGACGAACGCAAACCCCTTCGCGCGCATGCGCGGCTTACTCGATGATTCCTCCTGCTTGACCTCGTCACCCTCTGCATCATCATCATCCTTCTTGACCTCGGTCGACTTTGGGATGTGGACGGAGTGAATGGGGCCGTGGGGAAGGAAGATGGCGCGGAGGTCTTGCTCTGTGATGTTCCAGGGAAGGTTGCGCACGATAAGACGGCTGTTACGGTTTGGTGCGCCGCCGATCTTGGGCTGAGTGGCTTTCGCGGAGGTTTTTGGTTTCCCTGCGGACTTTGCAAGTCCGTCCAGCCGTTTTTTGAGCGTGACGGATAGGAGGGATCCCTTGAAGACGTGTGCGTGTAGCTTGGTCACGGCGTCGTTCGCGGACGCAGGAGTTTTGAAGAGCGCGTGCGCTGTAGGATCTCAGCAATGGATATCTTACAGCGCAACTCGCGAACGTACCTGTACCGGGATCCTCTTCCCCAGCCTCAGACTTTACAGGCCATTCGATCTTCTCCGCACCAGTGAGCTTGCGGACCTTCTTCCACAACGTCTTGGAGTCAACTCCCTCGGGAAGACCAGCGATGACAATTGTGCGAATGGCTAGAGGGTCGGAGGGACCTGTAGGTCTTGGAGGACGCGGGGCAGTAGGTTTAGCTGCGGGCTTTTTGGGCTCTTCGCCGTGCTCGTGGTCCTTGTTCTGTAGCGCACGGTTCGTTCAACTCCCTCATAGTCCGGCTAGGAGTAAACACACCTTGCTACCCGCCCACTGAACGCGCAGATTGCGACCGTCTAACAAGATCCCTTCCTCGCTGATTTTGTCAATGGCCATCGCGGCATCCTCGCGAATAGCGAATGAGACATAGCCCACGCCCTTGGAGACCCCGGTTCCCTGTTCGAGGACAACGAATGCGGTTCGCACCGGTGCGATGTCGGAGAACAGGGTCTTCAAGTCGGTCGAGGTTGCGGTATACGGGAGATTGGAGACGAAGAGCGCAGAGCTAATTCTGCGTTAAATGTATGTCATGCGTGCAAGAATGCTAGACATACCCATGGTGTTTTTCGGACCCTTCATCCTGGGGGTCCCTGTCCTTCCTCTTGCCTAGCGCTGACATAACTCTGGATTTTTCGATGAACGACTGGATGAGCACTGAGCGGTTAGACTGAGCGTAAGCTAGCGGCGTTCATGATGCAGTCGAAAAATGGGCCGAAGCCTAATGGGCGCTTAGCGCGCATCAGGTACTTTTAAGCCCTAACCCTATGGCGGAGCCCGAGTACTTCGCATGTTGATAGACGCCCGTTACCCCAGATTGCATGCCGTTGTGGCGTGCCACCAGCCGTAGCTCCCACTACGACCGTCGACCAGCGACAAACCGACATTCATCGACTTTCCACTTAGGCTCTTCGTATCGTCTTGTTTAACTCTGCTCGTCTTTATCTTGCGTGTCAGGACTGCTCGAAGAGTCCCAATTCGCGCTCAGAAACCAAGATATCACCTTGACACGATCTTCAGGTACCAGCTATCAGCCAAGAGCAACCAAAGAAGCGCATAGACTTGGGAAGAATAATAATGTACCTCGTTGAGTACGCCCATCACTATAGTGTTGTCCATACCTGCGCCCTCGCTATCGCGCAAGCTGCTTTCCTACCGCAGGCTGCTTTCCTACCTTTGGACGCGACCACGCTGTGAACGTCACCCGAGATTGTAGGATTTCAATGTACAGGCCGCTAGAAAGTCTGCAGTCCTCCGATTCAGCATGCTCTCAGTGAGAGAATGGTCGGTCTTCTCTTCTATGGTCGTCCCGCGGTTCTTCCAACTCGGTCTTATCGCGTCTTCAGGTTGCAAGCGCCCGTTTGCCCGGCTCGGACGATCCAGTCTGTTCTGCGTGCGCCAGCAGACCCTGCAGCACCGGGGAGAGGTGATGGGCCGGCCCTTTTCAACACAGTCGGGGGATCCTACAACACCAGCTGATTCAATGCCTGTTGAACATGAAATCGAGGATATGGCTCCTTCTTCAGGTAAGTCGTAATCAATGTCAACGATACCTGCAGGACACTTACCCAGGTCTCCAATGACATGCCCACTCAGCCAGCATACACGCATACTCTGGAGCACCGCATACAGGCGCTAATTACAGTGTTCTAAGAAGTCCTAACCTTCAGCATCAGGTATTGGGTGTCCTCGCCGTCTCACTGGTGATCAAATAGGCGCGGCGTCCTCGTTGTGATATGGCGGAGAAGTGGCGTTGGATGCCATACCCGTGGCACTGTATGCAGATTTTTCTGGGTGTCGTAAAGGCGGTGTTCCACTCACCCGCCCTACTCTCGAATAGCCTGTCGCTCGCGCGACGCAAAGAAGCCAGGCTATCGCATCTCGCTATCTCAAGCCCTCAACGGCGCTCTTTCATGACCTGCGCTAACGACCACTCTGGCATCAGCGTTCATCAGGTATGGATTTCAACACACCGAACCTGTTATGTGGCCTGATTGATAGCAAACGCGTCGCAGCCTCATGTCATTGGTGCCGCAAAGTGACAGCCTTCCCGCTGATAGCGACGGGCCATCGAAGACTTCCCGCACGTATCGCATAGGTAAGTGAGAACAAGGTAGGTCCCGATGTCGTACACCGCTCCCCCACTGGTGCTTCACCGCCGAATATCACCGCATGGCCGCCCGCTGCGCCTTGCAATCGCCACCACGCGCACTGCGCGTGTCTGTCGGCTACGGGGAATGTGTCCTGTCTTCGGTCTTCCCTGTCCCGGCGCGCTGGAAATCTTTGAGCAAGTCTAATGGTTTTCTCGCCTACGCAGCCGCCGCCGCTCCTCGTTGCTCGCTAGTGTCTCTGCACCACTCTGGTCTCAGCGATAACTGCCACGTTTTCGGCCCCCCTCCGGAGTGCCGTGATAATCGATATCGCGTGCTCGGCCAGGTAGGTCGTGCGCGCACCCATTCTTCCAGTCGACCCCTGCGCCCGCTCGCCTTCCAATGTGGCGGACGCTCTTCGCGGCCATATAGTGAACCTTGTTGGGCGGTCGGTCGCACGCGAGTTCAGTAGGCCTCCTCGGCGTCCCACAGGAGAACACCGTAACGTCAGTCCCCTTCCCGCGCGCGCGCCCGTCTCCTAGCGTTCCGACGCCGCGCGGATTCTCTCCCTCGCATCTGATTCCACGCCCAAATTGCGCATGCTTTCTGCCTTCTGCCTTTCGGCCGCGGCCGGTCGGTAGCCTCGCAGACAGCCGTCCCTTACTCGGCCAGTATTTTGGGGCCGACCTCCCTTTCGGGCAGAAGGCATCCCGCTCCCCGGTCCCGAGCTCCGTGCCACTGTGGGACGCGCTGCGACACCGTCTCGCCTGCCGAGGCTGCTATCGCCCGTCGCATACGTACATTGCCCCCTCGCGAGGCCCGCGGGGTGTGCGCTGGACACGTGCTGGCTTATCGTGGGGTGCGTCGCCCCGTCGACGGCGCGGCCGTTGGGCGGAATACCGCGACGTTAAGGCGTGTACTGGTGCTGGCCACCCGCGCGAGCGGGACTGGAAGAACGGGGGAGTTCCACCGCCCAATGCGCGCGGGCGGCCACCCCCAGTCGCGCTAGGACACGTAACGGAGTCAATTATACCCTGGCGGTGACAGACGACGCGCACGCCCAGGCACTTCGTCAGCCGCAGGGACGATGAGGGAAGCTCGCGCGACCATTATGAATCATCCTCTTGGGAGGCCGAAGCTAAGGCGGCTTCGCGCGCGTCGCTTCGCGTCGGGAAGCGTGGGGCGCATTTTCGCAAGAAATGGTCCCGGCAGACGCACACGGGAAACCGAGCGCGATAGATTCCAGTCAAGCTCCGCATACGCGAATATACCGCGTGCCGGTTCCTGCACCGGAGTCCGCGTACTGTATACCAGACATATCGTCACCGGTCGGCTGTCCAGACATCCATGCTGGCCGACAGCGCTCCGGCTCCCGAGGCACGGCCGTTCGGAACGGAGGACTGTTGCGATCGGCTGTGCCTTGCCTTCCGCTCCGAGGGCGCGCTGCGGGTGCGCGAAGCAGACGGCTCCGCAAGTCGTTAGCGTCATGCGAGCGCCTCCCGCGATCGTGGGTGGGTTCGGGCATCATCGACATCGGTGGGCCCGCGCTCCTCCTCTATGAAGGCTCCTCTTGTATGAACAGCGGAGAGCATGGGGTCAACAGAGCGAGGTGAGGCGTCTCAGGATTCAACGAACGCACCCACACGCGGGGAAGGGTGTCCCGAGTCGAGATCCACCTGGGAGTGCATTGGGCGCACACCACTCTGACGAGTGCCGAGGCAGGATTGAGACTCATGTTTGCGGATCGGGCAGTGATCGTCGTCGATGGCCGGTTTGATAATGCGTGCGGGGGCCTGCCTCGCTGCGACCTGTCTTAGATCCACCAATGCTGGGCTGGGAGGCCGGGAACGTGGTCGCGCCGCGGAACCAGTCTCCCCGGGCGGCGGTGGGGAACATATATATGAAGAAGGCCGGGGCGGGCCGTCGCAGACATTGCACGAACGTTGCTGCATTATCGCGAGACGCCGTCGCAGCTCCAGAACCTGCCATCGGGATCTTCCTGAAGGGAATACAGTTCGAGCGACAACACGCAGCCGCGGGTGAGTAAGCTGCGGATGCGCGAGGGCTGATGGCCGGATGTGGGCAGAACACGAACGAGCGGAGAGCGCGATATCTTAACATCTGTGGGATGGGGTGTGGATCCCGTCGCGATAGCTGGACATCTAGAGGTACTATCGCAGACGCGATGGATCGACGCGGCCGTGCAGAAACAGCGGGCGGCGCTGAGACGGGGCGTATTTTGTCACATGAGCAAAGTGTGAGCGAGGGGAAGGGATGAGCGCACGGTTATGAGGGAGAGACCATTGAGCGGGGCTGGAGTCGAGTAGCGGCTCAGCCAAACGAGGGCAGCGGGGATGCATTGCCCCCGCTGTTCATGTTTGAGAGGGCGCAGAGGGTCGGGTTCCGCGCAGGGTCGCGAGACGAAACGAAGGACGCAGTCGAATTACCGCACCGGTTCGAGCATGCCAGGCTCGATCGTCCGCGGCGACCCCAATATCGCAGCCAAGAATCCAGATCGCGCGAAGAGTCCGGAGCGAGGAGAGCATCCCCAGAGCCGCAGCAAGATCCTGCAGATGCCGATCATTCATGAACGCGAAGCAGAGGAATATTACGGTGCGCACACACGCTGCGTCAATGAGATGTCCATGCTCGGACGTCGCGCCATGTGCGCAGTGTCGTCAGACGGCGTGGAAGCGAAGAATTAAGAACACCGTGCACGACCAATGAACATATACGTTCCGTACGTCAACTCCGCCCATGGGGTTCCACGGAACGGTCAGGCGGACGCGCACGGTACCGTGCCCCGGCCTGTCAGCTGGATGGCCCCCGACGCGGTTACGCAACGTGTATGTCAGCGAAGTGGATATCGACGGCGGCCACACGACGAGACACGACCAGCAGGTCGCCGTACGGGAACACCGAGGGCGTCGGGCGCAGCGGCGTCGGGGCGGAGACCGGAGGCGGTTACGAGCAACGGTCGCAGTCGGGCGCACCGGCCAAGGGACCAGGCGTGGGAAGAAACAACCCTAACCCAAGCGCCCGTGGGAGGCCGTGATAAAAACTTGGGCGGGCAGATTTCAGACTCCGTCGCTCATCTTTTTCATGTTTTGGTTCCGTTAACCTCAGCTTCCTCGCACTCGGTCCTCGCTGCTATTTTCCCCTAGCTGTGAGCTGCAAACAGGCATTCCATACAGGTGAGCACCGCGCGCGGGCCTCGGAGGTCGGGACGTCCCTGCTCACGCCTGTGCAGGCCAAAATTTTTATGGTTTTGCCGCCGATACGCCGCCGAGAGTCGAGTGCAGGTTGCGTCTGAGGAGGTCAGAAAACCGGTGGAGAGAAAAGCCCAAAGACCTTCAGGTGAGTGCGCGTCGGCTGTGGGGGGCGGCGAGGACACGCGGGGAGCGAGTCCGTGGCGAGTGCCCTCGCGGCGTGCTCGAGCTGCGACGGGGGCAAAGGGCTTAGGGCAAATTTACGCGCCCAACCGCGCAGGCTGTGTGTCAGTGATGGCGCTGCCTAATCGGGAGCCCCAGGCACTCGCCCCCCGTATTTATTCCCTGACTCATTGTTTCTGGCTCTGAGCTCAATGATCATCCTTTCCCCCCTTCAGTTCTGTCATCCACGAGAGGGTCTTCCTTATGATTACCCTTAGTCCCGGGTCGCTCTGCGACGTCTGCGCAGACGAGTACGGTGCCCGCAACCTGCCCCATTCTATTCCTTGCGGTGAGCTCCCTGTCCTCCTCGTCCGGGTCCAAGAAGTTTTACTCATCGTCGCCCGCCACAGGACATGTCCTCTGCCTCAGCTGCTGCAACAACATCATTGAAAAATCCCCACCTCGTTCCACGCCTGCTTGTCCTTTCTGTCGCGTCCCTTTCTCCAGCGACGACATCCGCCGCATCCGGATCGACTTTGGTAGCGGTTGGTCAACCCCAAAGAGGACCACCGTCGAGGCCCACGACCTCATCGACATTGGCGAAGACGACGTCCTGTTGTTCAACCCAGGCAACGTCAAAACTCGCTCCGAGGCCCGTAGGCTCGAGTCCAAGGTCGCCAAGGTCGCCGCCAAGAAGTGTTCGGTGGAGGAGGTCACGACCTTGCACAAAGAACTGCAGGACTGGTTGAGCTCGGACAAGCTCGATGAACAGGTGCGTCATTCCCGAATATATTTGTCAGCTCCCACTCACGCCATTGATCTAGACGTCCTCCCTCCAGTTGAGTGCCGCCCTTCTGCGCGCCATCCTTGTCAACCATGTGGCGCATTCCGAGGCCAACCGGATGGCCAAGAACGTCGAGGCCAACTTGCGCGAACGGCTGGACGATGCCCACCACGAAAAGGAGAAGCTCGAGGCTGAGCTGCGTAGTATCGTGAGTGGCACCACCTCCGTATCTTCGGAAATCAGTCGCACTAACTCGCATCCAGAGGTCCCAATACTCGCAGAAGGCACAGGAATGCCAAACTCTCCGTGCCGAACTCAACCGCGCGAAGATCAAGGCCGTCGCTCCGTCCTTGGGTGTCCCCTCCACGCCGCCCCCGAGCTCCACGCCGTCTGGCATGGTTTCGCCGCCGCGCCCCCAGTCCGTGTCCACGATGTCCGGGTCCCGCTCTGGTGCCACCTCTCCGACGTCGCCGACTCGCACATCCTACACGCCGTCTTTCCAGTCGCCGCTCGCTCGGCCCGCACTTCCGATCCATTCTCGCACGACCTCGCTTCATGTCTCTCCCCACCGTTCGATGACCCCTTCCGTTCGGTCTGGTACGCCCCTTGTCAGCGGTGCTGACATTGCGCGTCCGGCCACTATACCCCCCAAGAGCCGTCGGATGTCGATGTCGACCCCGACCCCCACCAAAATGAACCGGTCCAGCTCCAGCTCGGACGAAAAAGAAAAGGAGAGGCAGCGCTCCGACGACACCCTGCGTGAGAAGAACGAGCGGCGCGTCCAGCTGATCCAACGCTGGATCCCCTCCACCGACGCATTCTCCCGTAGCCCTCCCACCGGTCGGCCGGAGAAGTTCGAGTCTGCCCTTGCCTCCGCTGGCCGTGCTGTGCACCCCTCCATGGTGCCCTCGCGGTACAAGACGCCTCTGTCCACACACTCTCCGTAATGGGCCGACGGACTTGGTTTGCTCTCCGTTATTTATCGATTCATCGGATCACTTATTTCTCACTGTGCTCTCGTCGTTGGTTATAGTACACGATATACATAGTTGCTGCCCCCTGCTTCCCGCTCTCGTACTCTTTTTCGCACCCCCTTTGGTTGTTCGTCATGGATTGACTTCGGATGCACATACCTCTACTTTCATCTCGTATATACTTATCCGCCGTTTATTCCTGTTGTACATGTTGGGTCATCAGGTCTCGCACTCCGCGCTACCCCCCGCACACCTGGCGTCCATTCCCTTTCCCCTCCCGATACCTCTTTCCCGTGATTCTTTCTACTTCTCTTCTCCTGCCCCTTCCTACTCTCCGTCCCCGTTTCCTGCTCCATCTCTGTCTCGCTCTCGACACCCTTCCCCTCTGGTCTCCCTCCTCGCGTTCGTGTTCCGGTGGAGCACAACACTAATCTCTCTCGTCCTCGGACGCTCGATCCTAGTACAGCTGACCTACTCTCCCGTGTAGCAAATGTTGTTTCTTCTGTCTGACTCCTGCTTTACGACTCGTCACGGATAGATACGCCTTTCACGATACCACAATACGATATTACGATTTAGATTTATACCCTCTGGTGTGCCCCAAGCTCCGCGGAGCGCGCCCGCGCGAAGACGTCTTCCACTTGTTCGTTCTCGGATCTGGAGACGGACCGCGTTCTGTACCTATTTCTCTCGCATGTTGGAATGCCGTCTGCCGCTGTATGTGCTTCTTTCCATCCCTTGTGACGCTTGCGCTCACCGTCCCGAGAAAGAATGCTGCCACTAATCGATATCTATCCGAGTCGCTTCGCGCTCGCGAAGCCCACCCAAATGGCTTTGATTGCCACTCTAGGACTAGGGCGGCGGCATACGGGGAAGCAGTAGTCAATTCTGAACACTTCCGTACCGGCGCGGGCTTCGAGCCCCGTGCGCAGTACCTGGAACGGACCTTCGCCTCGCTGCAGCGTAAGTGGAATATATAGATGCGATCTAGTACACAAACGCGAGCGCCCCGCCACATACAACTAGTTGCGGCAGCAGCGGTAGTAGCGGCTACTACATCACAGTACCCTTAGCCTTACGGCAGCTGAGATGCGTGCCCCTACGCCCGCGGCCCCGCAGACAGCCGCTCCCTTCACAGGAATCCGGCTACTAAATGGGATCCTGCGGTCTCTGCGGAGAAGCACGGGGAGAAGTGCAGGCGCTGCGTGGTCGAGGGCACGGCGAACGCTCAAGCTCCGCGTCGGCGCATGCGCTCGTAGCCTCGTTCCGCACACGCGCGGGCCACGGACTTGCGTGGCTTCGAGTCGCCACAGGTCGCGGCCTGCGGGTCAGATGCGCGCCGGGAGTCGTATTCGTCGAGGGTGGCCACTGCGGTGCGGAGGTCCGCAGGGGCACAGCTCGCAGGTGACGGACGTACGGAGCTCGCTCGACGCTTTGGGACACCTTCGTCCTCGGAGTCAGTCGAGCGCCGCATATGGGGCCCGGGGAGCAGCTCGAGCTCGAACACGAACACACACCGTGCCGCAGGCCCGAGGGGTGCACGCAGGGCCGTCGAAGGAAGCACCACCGAGAGGCCTCGAGAGGCGGTCACGTCGACGCGCCACCGGCAGAGCCACGCGCGCCGCTGAGTTGCAAGGCTCGGATCTTGAGATTCTTGCGGGTCGAGGGAGAGCGCTGCCCACGCGTCTGCGCACCCGTACGTGTGTGTGGCGGATGACGGGAATGGCGACGGCGTCCTGCACATGAGTCATGTGAAAGCGTGAGCGATGAATGGAAGGCGTGGTGGCCCTCCTGAATCGTGCGAGTTGGCGACCCGCATCGGCGGGTTCGATCTGGCTCGTGGGGCCAGCACGAATCCGTGCTGACCGTCGCTCATCTGAGCGAGGGGTATCAGTGGGTGTGTGGCTGCCGTTGAGGGTAGGACGCCTCACCTGTTCCGGCCCATTCACCGTTGTCGTGATATGTGGCTAAGTGGGAGTCCCGACCGCATTTTGAGAACATGGTAGGGTCGAAAGTGGCTGCGAACAGCCTCGTGCAACATTCTTCACAACCACCGTGTGTTGCTAGCAGTGCTACGAACACACACATAGGTCAGTGAGCGTCAACATTCGGGTGTCCGTGAGACATGCGGCAATTGCGTTGGGACCGCAGGGAGGAAAGTGGCGTGCGATCCTGACACATCCTAGGAGTCCATAAACGCGCTGATTTGATTGGACACCGTTGAATGTTATTCGACGTACTCACCTCAGATGAGAGTTTCAGTGCCGCATGAGCTACATTCATAGAGCTAGTAGAAATAGTCGCGCACATGAATGCCTGCCAAAGTGTGAGATTATCCAGCGGATGACTCCATCACTTTAACGCACCGAAGACTGTCGACAAATGCTTGCAGAAAAATTGCAGGTTCCCTGGAAACCGGAGCATTATGTACAGCGCCCTACGAAAGAAAAGAAAAGAGAGGAAAAAGTTTTAGGTTGTGTTTTCGTCTCGATCGTGCGTAGCACATTCCTGCAATGGTCAATTCCCGTTTCTGTGCTGACGTCAGGACGGACATCGGTCATTCGATTACATGCCCGAGAAGCTTACTCTGCCAATGGGTATGATATCATCATCATGCGGCCTTGCCACTGCGTTGATCATTGCTGAGAAAGTCGTTATCCAGTCAGCCAAGTTGTATTGGCTTTTCCGGTACTCCTGCATGACATATGAGCCTAAGCTGTGCAGACCTAAATCTTCAGCGAGAACATACGAGAAAACATGTATAAGCTTACGGATCCCAGGCAAGAAAAATTATTGTGCGACTATGACTGTTGACCGCACTCAACGTGCGGCGAGCGCGCCTTCGGCCGCTCCTTCTGGAGATGCCTCGCGTGTTTTATTCGGAGAGCCAGGAGGTGGCGATAATATTGTGAATATGATCCGGGCTCGTCATCGATCTCCGTATGGCAGGCGACTCGGAGCTCGAGGACATCGGAATCAAGACGAGGAACGTACGGAATCTACGGATTCCTTTTTTCGACGCCCAGCGTTAAGTCGTACTTCGACTCCAGGCCCCGCCCGGATGTCCGCCAACCCATGAGCACTTACGCCCGCGCAGGGCTATGGTAGCTACTAGCTATTGTAGGCCATCGGAACAAAGGCCACATAATCCTTGTCTATTTTAAACAGTGCATATCTCCGCCGGGTCTGACATTCGGGTATAGAACTCTTGCCAAAACTTCTGACTTGCCTGTCGGCGTGAAAAGCCGTGAGGTTGGTAAACGCCGCACTGGCGTAAACGGGTCAGAATCTGTTCACGACGCACCTCGTCTGGTCCACCCAGGATCTGATCCTCCGCCGGATCCGTCTTGAGCTCAGTTGAGGTGTGCACTTGTATCTGTAGCCCCGACTACGCAAACAGCATACCCGAGTATCAGCAGTTTATATCGGGAAACGTCTCATCATTGCGTTGTACAGACCTGATCATTCCGAGGCCTGAGGCTATGACGGGCGGGCCTTACGGCCGGGGGCGAATGAGGTGCGACTGATGCCGTAGAAAGCGGGATGGACACCAGGCTAGCACTGCCTTGACGCAATGGTCGACGTGCGTTCAACGTTGCGAGCAGCGAGTTCAAGAATACTGCACTAGTGGTGAGAACCTGCCATTTATAATTGTATCGCCGCCATAGCTTACGTTTGGGCAGCACAAAGTAGAACGCGATGAAGACGAAGTTGTTTGGCATAGTGGCGTACTGCACCCGCTTGATGGTCAGAACGGTACCCTCGATGCATCAGCGAGGGCGGCACTCACGCTCACAAGACAGAGCAACGCGCAGAGGCTGTCGTGTTCAATCAGAATCTGCATAAACCGTGAGTCCGGAGAACTACCTTGTGAACGCCCCGGTGTTTATGCTGTACAAGGTGAGAACTCGGACGATGGAATCCGTCCTGGTGATCTGGTTATCAACACGATCCGCCTTGCAAGACAGAACGCTACTGCAACGGACCTCGAGAATCCCGTTCGACGTTGTGCCAAGAGAACGCACATCGCCGCAGCAATAAGTACGTCGGCCACCACGCCTGCGCCTAAGCTGACATATAAAATATCCTGCGACAAACAATCAGCACGGCAAGGATCGATGCGACTGCTGGCTACTCACCGAGACCTCGAAGAGGTCGACAAATGCCGGCAGACTGAATCTGAAGATACGTTTAAACCTCAGACCTCGCCGAATTGTACGTGGATATGTACCCTTTGACCGCAAAGCCTACTCCAGTTAGTATCGAATGTTATCACGGCGAGGCTAACGGACATACCGATACTACCGCCTTGAGGGTCGAGCGAGATGAGAACTATCCCGCGTTTCTACTTCTGACAGTGCTTACCGAATACAACTAGCGATGTCGTAACCTATGAGACGTCAGACGATCAATACCAATACACCGTCAGCCACATCCGGCTCCTCACCGCGGGACTTACAATTGTCATTATCAGGGGCCAGTTCTTGTTGCTCACTGCAGTGCAGACCGTTTTGAGTAGGTTGACGGCTTTAAGAGGTAACTCCGTACATTTCCACACCCTCTCACAAAATATACTATGTTGATCCTCAGTATAGAACAAGCAGAAAGAGTTTTTGCACGTACCCCCTCACGATGAGATCGCTCACTCCCTATCCATGCGATCAGCCACGGAAGTCTGCACAGGCAGCCAGGCAACACTTACAGTTACAATGACTTGAGCCTAGCCCGTCAGACTGAGTCAGTATAAATCGGCGATGTGAAGGCAATCATGTACCAGAATGCTCCTGTGGGATGGGATGAGTAGGACCGAACTGGTTCAGAAGGTTGTGGTTGTACCAGACGGGAACTTGTAGCGCCAGGAAGTTGGAGAAGTCCGTGACGGCGTACGTATAAACAGAATGCGTCACCAACGCCAGATGAAGGCTGTCCAGAGCCCTGTGATGATTTCAGCTAATAGACAATCTTACGTCGCGGGGGCCACCGACCATAATATGAACACCTGCGACGATCACTGTCAGCGGCGTCGGATAGACCAGTCCCATGATAATTACTCACCAGAAACTTGAGATATAGCCTATCTCCTCCGTTGCGCCCATAGTAGATGAATGTTTGTACGATGGTGATCCCGTAGAAGCTGCTCGCATGTTGAATGAAGTCACTAATAGGATACAGGCTTGACACGCACCAAGCAGCTGCTATGTTGCCTGCAGCGAGTTCAATACGCTGTACGTACATACAAGGGTGGAAATACGTACCTAAGAACGCGGCACCCAATGTATCATCCAGCGACAACTGGGCCGTGGCCATCGCGCAAAGGCAAGAGCAAGTGTCGACCGAGGAAGACGCCCAGCGAGGCTACGCCAGCGAACTCGACGCAGGATGTACTTATGCTCCCCAGGGAACGAACCGGGGGGCCTCTCGTGCGACCACTGACAACCGGGGCTGCCTCAAGCGCGTGTGAGCACATCCTGAGTGACTGCGCAGCTTCATCCACATGAGAACCGGCAGAGCCGCGGGGACTTATGCGTGGGACCCAGACTCTCGATTCTCCCAGAGCGAAAGGGCGAAAGAGAGGAAGAAAGGGCGAGTCGCCCCCAATTAGAAGCGGAGAAAGCCTGCGATAGGTGGAGCTCCGCGCATATATAGACACGACACACGCTGGTTTCAATTAAGTTTGCCCGGGAGTGAGAGGCGGCAGCACATGGTGATAAGACACGCTTACCGGACAAGTAGAAGCACTCTGCTTGTGCCCGGGTCCGGCAGGGACTTCGAGCAGCCAGTCCATTCGCGTGTAGGCTTCGTGCGCGATGGATCAAAACGCTAAGAAGGCCGAAGGCAGAACTGCAGATAGTTAGTCTCCCGTGTTATTATCACGCACTAGTAGCGGTCTTCGCGGCAAAGGCATCACTGTCACTTTGGTGTCTGTGTGTGAGATCAGGAGACTCACAGTTTGCCACAACGTCCTGCAGTACCGGTAACAAGGATGCTCTTGAGGAGGCGGACATGCAGTACGGTTCACTCCGCTCTGTCTGTCCCCTTGGCGTACAGACATCGTGTGACTCCAAACCGTATGTCGGGGAAAGATCAGCGTTTGGTAACGGGGATCTGTGAGAAACGACTCACCAATCTAGACCTCTTCGGAGGGAGTGCCTCGACCTAGTGCGTTGCTAGGGTCAACAGTCAATCAGCGGGGGCTATTGAAGGTCACCGATACGTATATTTATATGCGGTTTCACATCGACAGTCTAATCCCAGTAAACCGTCAATCTCCGAGCTCGTTTCAGCGTACAGATGTTCCCTGGTACTGGCCAGATCCACTGATGCGCTTTGTGGGTGGTAGATTCCATTGATACCGAGCCAAACAAGCTGTAGAATTGAATTCGTTCGACTTGTGGGATCAACAGCCCAATGAGAGACGTGATTGTGCACGAAGTAATCATAGTTCTTCGGCGTGGTCACCTCGATCCTTCGCAAATCTTAAAAATTATTAGAAGACGCATTGAAAGGCCGTCAGGAGCAAGACTTACCCTACACTCCTGAGCTTGAAGTCGGGGTACGATAGGATGAGACCTTATGCAGGCAGAACGCATTTGGTCGAATCAACAACCGGCCTAGGAGTCTTTGCTTCCGCAGCATCGGCGTGGTGCTGCAGACCCCAAGCCGTCACCTCGGCCTCGAGCGCGGCGACACTCTCGCACTGGATGATGCCTTCACTGGAGAGAGCGCTAATGGCTGTGAGCAGCCACGTCCGACACGTAAGTGTGGGATATCCGGCGGGCGCTGTGTCGAGCGGGATGCCTTTCACGATGTCGTTCAGCCGGTCGTGGTCCCCGGGTGCACAGTACCCGATGCGGATGACTCCAAGCAGGAGAAATTTGGTCATGATGGAGGCGATTGGAACCTCATCATAGTGCCAATAATCGGAGCCCACGTCGCTCTGTATATCCATCTGGTAGCCCCCGCGAGTGGAATCGCAGTGGTGGTAGAATGACCAGTGGTATCCCTTGTCGGGGGAGGGGTCTCGAATTGTGAGGGCGATGTACACGCCGCCGATAACCAGACGTTGGTCAGCTACCCGTTTCTTGTCTCGCTTATGCATTCAGCTATTAAGATCATGGATATCAGCATGAAGCGTCTTCATAAGCTTGAAGACTGGTACTATGGCCACGTACCCTATTCGGTATATCTTCTGTGGACATACGTCAACACACAACACTGAGCAAAGGCAAAACGTACGAACATGACGATGTCTCAGACTCTCACTAGACAGTATTAGTAGACAATAGTAGAGTACGATGCCAAGTAACAGGCGTACTAGTACGGCATCACATTCCTTTCGGACTCCGCGTCTCTCACTAACGCTTCCGAGTTCGAAGCGCTTCGGCGACCACAAGTTATAACTTAAACTTAAGCGACTTATCCAAGGAAATTTTCAGGAGGTTGACGACTGATACTATGTACTTGTACTAGAGTTGCAACTTCGTTGCCTACTCTCACGCGTCGATAGAAATAGTAATATAATCGTTACTCTAGTTGTGACAATGCCGCAAGTTCCTACCCAAGGACTCGCACTGCTCGACGCTGGCATTCAATGCGTGGCTTGCCTTGACATTCTCTGCAATCCCCCCAGATTGACCGGTTATCGACCGTATATAGGTGGCTCGCCTAGATTCACACGAAGGCTCCCCACGCGGTTATAATGAAATATCAGTCATCCAAGCCGGCGGAATCATACAGCAACAGGGGTATCATTCTAACTGCAGCGAGCGAGGGTCCTAGTTCCATAGTAGGGATGTGGTGCGATGGAGAGCGTGGGGAATATACAACGCGAGACGGACCGTAAGTTGGAGACGCACAACGAAGGGATAAGGATATGGAGCGCAACGACATCAACGAGTAGCAGCTGCGACAGTCCTCGAGCAGGAACGCCGACCTAACCAAGGGGTATGTACACCTGAACTGTCCAAGCGCGGTCAACAGCACCATAAACACACGACACTCACTCACTCCTCCTCGCCCTCGTCCTCCTCCTGGATCCCGCGGAAGGCCGGGCCTGCCCGGCCGGGAGGCAGTTGACGTCTTCCGCCTCGCGAGTCCGCAGACTGCGCCTCGAAGACGTTCTCGTTCGGGAGCGGCGAGCTGCGTCCCGCTGGCGAGCGATTCGCCTTGCCCCGGTTTGCTCGCGGCGGCACAGGGCCGACCGAGAGGTTCGCCACAGCTGCCGCTGCCGCGCGCTTGCTGGACGCGCGCGGGGTGACGCTGCGCGGTGCCGGAGCCGCCTCCGCCTGCACAAAGGTCGTGATTGTGCTGCTCGCGGACGAAGGCATCTGTCCGAGGCCGCCGACGTACGCCGGGCTCTCCTCCTCCTCGTCCACCCAGTCCGACTCGTCGCCCATGCTGAGCGACTGCCTGCCAGAGAAGACGTCGCGGATGCCCGCGGGCATCTCCGCAGGATACACGGCTAGCACCTCTATCGCGGGATGCGCAGAGCGGGTCTGCCAGCCTGGAGGCTCGAGCCCCCACGATTTCTTCCAGCTTGAGCGCCCGAGCGAGTTGAGGTACCCCGTCCCGCTCGGATTCACGAAGGGGGTCTGCCGCTTGTGCGCCACGAACGTCGCAGCGGCATGGGTGCGGCGCGGTGTATCGTCCAGCGACCGCCTCACTGCGGGCTTGTGCGGCGAGCTGTTCCTCCTGCTGTCCGTCTCTGAGAGGTCGTAGATCGAACCCGGACGCGAGGAAGCGCGCGAGTGTGCAGAGGACGCAGAGTTCGAGCGTAGATGCGGCGGCCGATTCGAATTGGTGGGCGTCATCTGGATCTGGCGCACCACCCTCGTCGACGAGCCCGAGCCCCCGCGGCGATGGCTGCCCTTGGGCAGAGGCGAAGCCGTGCGACCCATGTACATCGACCCCGCCGAGCTTGCTGACGGCGACTTGCGATGCCGTGGGTGATTTACGAAGCTTTGGATAGAGCTCGGGCGCGACATGAACTCCTCGCGCTCCGAGTTGGGTGTGTGGCTGCCGAACGACCGCCGACTGGGGTCACTGCGCTGCCGTGAGACGGAGGCTGAGTACGGTGGTGATTCGACCACTGGATACTGCATTGATGCTGATGACCGTCGCGAATTCACGCTGCTCGATCGTCGAGATGACATGGAAGCGCGCTTTGCGCGGTTGGCCGCCTTGTTGTTGCGACCTCCCGCCGCCTTCCCGCGCCCACGGCCCTTGACAGTGCCGCCACGTCTTTGGGACACCGGGCTTACACCGGGACTGCCGAGCGAGTTGCTGTGAGCGAGTGCCTGCGCCATAACCGGGTCCTCCTTCCGCTTGCCCTTCGGGTCCTCTCTGAACCAGCGTTGGAACGTCGAGAGCAGGCTTGCGCGATTCCTATGTCCTGGCATGGACTTGGTCCCGCGCGACGGGATGCTAGGGAGCGAAGTAAGGGTATCTGCCGGCGAGCCCGTATCCGGAGGCGGCGACTGTTTGCCCGCCATGACCCACGGCGAACCCATTTGAGTCGGGGGAGGGTTGAGCTCTGTTGGAGGTGGAGTAGACGAGAGCGCCGCGTCCTTGACAGCTCGCATAGGCGGCGTTTTCAGCTTGCTCGACCCGCCGCTCCCGTGCGACGCGCGCGGCTCCTCCGTGCTCGCGGATCCGTTACCGTTCTTCTTCTCCGCCTTCTCTCTCTCCTCGCGCTCGCGGCGCTCCCGTTCCTCGCGGACCGCCTCAGCCGACTTCTTGCGCACGAGGCCGGCGGCTTCTAATGCCGTCGTGGCGCGCTGCATGATGCTCACGCTGCCGGAGCGGTTCTTTCGGCCCTTGGAGCCCTGATTTTCCTTCTCCTTCTCCTTCATGCTTCCGCTAGGGGTGGAGGGAGCTGACTTGACCGCCAACGTGTCTGATACGGAAGGCGATGGGGAAAGCAGGCGTGTGGGCGAGTGGTCGCGGGGAGGGGTGGCCGGACGCCTGGTAACGGGCACGGTAGGCGTTGCAGGGGTCAGCTGGAGTTCCGGTGCAGAATGAGCGGGAAGCAGCGCATGCGGGATCGGCGCGCGAGACTCTCGGGTGCGGCCCAGGGACCCGCCCCCATTTCCCTCTGTGTGGCTGTCATCGGCAGTGTGCGAACGATGCTGCGAGCGTCCATGCGACTTATCCCGCCGTGCTTCAGGGGTACGCGGCTCCTCATGTGGTATCTCGGGGGTTACTTCCATGGGTGCAGGCTCCTCATGCATCTCTGCAGACGGCTCCACGGCCGGATGCGATGCTGTCTCCTCGGCTGCCTTGCGCTCTGTTCTGCGCTTGAGCATCCACCATAGCGCGCCTGTCGCGTCGCATGCGTCATTTAGTACGGAGTGGACGATCTGGCCGGTGTCAAGTCCCAACATGCTCATCGAGTTTAGAAGGTCTCGCTCGAGGGGAGTGGAGAATATCAGCGGGGCGGGAGTGTGGAGGAGAGAGGAGAAGTCCTGTGGTGGTAGAGGAATACTAGACTTCTCGAAGTTATTCGGCCCATGTTCGGAGAGGGTGGAGGAAACCGAGCGACGCTTGGTCCGCGCAGGCGTACGGGTGGGATATGCAGGTGGGATCTTGGTGTTGCTATCGGTGCGAGTAATAGGTTGACGGGTGGGTGTTGAGTCGACAGGAGGGTCAGAAAGCGTGTCACCCTCTTCCAGTACAGTATCGGGCTGAGAGGTTTTACTGGATGTGGGCGGCTTGCCGATGAGCTTCTTCAACGTGCTTTCACTTGCATTGCTGTGAAACCCTGAAATGTCCGAGGATGGCGGTTCGGCGGAGAACTCGTCAGGAGTAGTCGGAGCGGATGAATAGAACTCAGAAGAAGCGGAGTGGAATGTAGCATCAGAGACTGAAGATGCAGAAAGAGGTTGTGGATAGAGAGATGTGGTGGTCTGTAGCTGCATAGGAAGAAGAGGCAGGCTTAATTGAGATGAGGTTCGTTTCGCCAACTTATTGCCGACAGTAAACCAAGGATGAGTGAGGATTTGTGCAATGGTGAACCGTTCCGTTGGATCCACGCGCAAGATGCCCGATAGCAATTCGCGCGATTCTTTGGATCTTTCAGCGTTCCGGCGTCATGAGTCCATGCAATTACACTCACCATCCGAGAGCCATTCGGGATCTTCAAACTCCCCCTTGATGACCTTGTCTCGCATGATACTTTCATCGTCGTCGTCGAAGGGCAAAGTACCAGTCAGCAGCGTATATAATATAACGCCGAGGGACCAGACATCAACCTCTGTTAGGACGGAAGTATAAGTAGCCGGTCACGATACGTGAGGATTGTCAAATAAATTCGCAAGCACCAGCGTGAAGAGGATGCGAGCTAGTTCAGCTTGTTGTGTAGCATGACTGTTCACTCGACCAATTTGCGGACGATTGGCTCTGATCCCTTCATATGCGCGGAGAGAAGTATACTATCCACATGCCGACGGGGTCACTGGGGTAAATGCCAGGACCGGATGATTGATGCGCGAAGCAGAGTGTCCAACATGGTCCGTAGTGCGTAGCATCAAGCCGCACCTTCGCGACCAGGATCCATCACAGCATGTTTGGCTCATATCCAGTTCCGCACGGGTATCTCACCCGAAGTTAACAGCAATGCGACTCACCTGGACCAAGGTACTTCTTCGCTAAAAGCATCTCGGGCGCCGCATAACCCGTTGTGCCACAGAACGTCTCCAGAAACGATCCGCGTTCGAACTCCCGAGTGAAGCCAAAGTCGCCCAGCTTGACGCGACATCGCTCGTCCAGCAGCACGTTCTCGAGTTTCAGATCCCGGTGGACGATGCCTTTCTCGTGCACATATGCGACGGCCAGACACAGTTGCCCGAAGAGAACGCGTGTTTCCTCCTCGCTGAGCCGGCCCTTCTCCGCGAGATAGTCGAAGAGTTCACCCCCAGAGCAGAGTTCGGTGACAAGCCAGATGTTAGCCTCAGTTGCGATTACTTCGTAGAGTTGGGTGACGTGCGGGTGATGCAGCTGGCGGTGGTGATGAATCTCGCGAGTGAGTGCAGCAGACATGGCTTTTGGTATCTGCTTGATTGCGACGCGGGTGCCGGTCAAGCGGTGGACACCCATCCTGACCTTGCCGTAGGTACCTTCACATCCCGCATGGTAAGGTTATGGGGATTTAAGATTATTTGGTGGAGACAAACCTTCTCCTATGACCTTCCCAAGAGTGTAGTTCCCGACAACTCTGATTTTCTGAGAGGATAGTTCTTTGCCCAGTTCATTATACGCGGTAGCAAGTTGGGCTTTGTGGTTCTGAGCCTGGGAGACAGAGCCAGATGGTTTGTGTCCGTTGGTGGCCATAGCGAGTCATGTACAAAAATCGAAAGGAACGGCGGAGGCAGATGGGCCTGGTAGTGTACAGAAGAGAGAACCGTGTCCGAGAGCAGGAGGTCAAAGATTAACGTCGCGCGAACACACACTCTTCCGGCGCCGCCATCCACAACGCGTGATGGTGACGTTTGTGACTACGTGTAACTAGTTGTAACTATTCGTCACGCTAGGCCGACGTACGTGTGACGTACGGGCAGGGACTCTGACCAGGGTTCGGCCTCTTCGTAAATTTTTTGTCTTCCGTCTGGTTTTTTATGCAGTCCTCTCACTTTCCACAGCCTTGACCTTCTCAAGTTGATAGCTGAAGGGGAAAATTCACTATCACAGTACTTATGAAAGGCAAAGGATTAAGCAGCGCTCTTGCCAAGCTCTACTACCCGACTAGTCCTGTACTAGACTTGAAACTTGAGACTTGAGCTTGAAGCTTTGACGGCGGGGACGGCATTACTGACGTTTAACGACGATGCGCGTGCCGCATCATGTAGGATTGCAATCGTATATCCGTAACGGTGTAATGATACATCAAACTCCCTAAATCCAGCGGTACAGTGCGTACATCTCATGACGCACTCATGATGCGTTCGATCTCCAGCTGCACCCTAACGCGCGCAGCAATGCCTTCGGGCGACTTGCCGCCGATGAGACGTCCCTGGACCCCGTGGTAGCCGACCGTGACGCCCTCGTACAGCAGCGACAGCAGCCGAACCCATTGCTGACCCCACACTTCGCGTGCAAGCAGCCCTCCCACGTCTAACGCAGCTGAGAAAGCGGCTGGCATCAGCTGTCGCCCGGCAGCTAAGAGGAAACCGCTTACCGTGTAGTACACTCGGCGCCACGCAGCTGTCTAATAGCTGGGGGTCCTTGAGCATCCGCGAGAAGACTGTCCAGTATCGCGGTAGCCGTACCACCGGATCGAGGGGCTGGTTTACCGGCGTCACCAGGATCCGGAAGTACACCCGCATGATGCCAGACACCCGACTGGTATAGTCCGCGAGGCCCTCGTCTTCACGGTATCCTAGCGCCTTCCGTCGGCCCTCTTCGCTGAACGGAACACCATCGACGTCCTTCGCAGGAACGACAATGGGGATCGGCCAGCCGCCGGCGCGCTGGCAAAGCTTCGCCCAGAACACGTCCGCAAAGCCGTCGA
Source organism: Lenzites betulinus (assembly GCA_022264855.1). NCBI lineage: Eukaryota > Fungi > Basidiomycota > Agaricomycetes > Polyporales > Polyporaceae > Lenzites > Lenzites betulinus. Next base: position 219,740 of record JABYQU010000040.1, on the reverse strand, counting down.
GAACACTGAGCAAATTTGTTGTCACTTGGGCGAGCGGAATCGCGCTGCGCTTCTCTGCAGTGACTTCTATCTCGGCTTGGAGGAGGATTGACTTGGCTAGAGAGGAGAGAAGGGCGATATATACCGGTGGAGGGTGAGGGTTGAGAGGGCGGACGATCTCGATAATTTGTTGCGACTGCGTAGCAATAAATCCCAGAACTCGTTCATGTTCACGGGACAGATGCTTACAATCTTGTTTATGGCTTGCATATCGTTGGTCAGTTGGCCTATCTTGGGCGTGATAGCCCGGCGGCCAGCACTCCAGAGAGACTTCAGAGCTTTATCCGACTTTACAGTCTTCATCGGACCATTCTTCAGAGCCTGGGCCGAAAGCGTCAGGGCATGCGACGACGGTACGGTTGTAACACTTACCTTGAGTGTGTCTCTCGCGCGTTTCCAGTCCTCAAACGCGGTTGTCAGACCCAGGGTTTTGCGTTCCTGCTCCTCAGCACGTTCGCGTTCCTCCCTCGCTCTGTCTGCTACTTCCCGTTGTCGCCTCTCCTCATTCTCTTGCTCCTGTTGTTTCCTCTTGGCTTCCTCCTCGGTTCGTTTCCGCTCCTCCTCCTGACGCTTCTTCTCTTCTATCACCTTTCTGATCCTCTCCTCCTCCTCGCGCTTTCTCCGCTCCCCCTCGAGCCTCACTCGCAGCTTCTCCTCCTCCATCTTGATGACGGCGTCTATCCGCTCCCATAGCTTGCGGTCCCGCTCCTTCCACTGCGAACGCAGTAGCTCCTCCTCTTGTTGCCTCTTTAGATTTATTTCAGAAAGCTGCCGTTGAACCTCCTCTAGTTGCTGTTCATGGATGGCCGCGAGCTCCTGTTGAGCCTTCGTGCGAGCTTGATTTCGCTCTTTCCGCTGTTCACTGCGGTCTTGCGCGTGGTGTTGCCGTGCAACACGCTATCTTAGGGTTAATATATAGATAGATTGTGATAGGAGTCTGGGCTGTTCGACGCACGAAAGCTTCCTGACGCGTTTCCTTCTCCCACTCCTCATACGGGTCGCGGTGGTTAACATGCAATCGAATGGACGCCACAGCATCTTCCATGATGTGCTGCTCAGCCAAGGGCCGATTCCTCCTAGGCTTCCTGTAACAGCGTGTGAGAAAGCCGTGTGGGTCGTACGGAATGTCCTTACGGCGGGGGTGGGGGTACTTCGGATTCCGACGCGTAGCAAAAGGAGTCGGACGACGCTACGCTCGCCTGATCTGAGTCCGACTCATCTTCGTCGGATGATGGAGGAACTCCAAACGTAGATCGTGAGCGATACTGCCTGTGGGCGCAACATGTCAGCATCCATTGCCACCCGTCGGATGACAGAACGAACCTCCTGGATGACCGCGGTGGGGAGGGTGATGCTGAACGGGGAGCAGCAAACTTCATGATGTCGGAGACTGAGCAAGCAACACACAGATGTTGCAGTCACCGGTATGTGAAAAAGTGAGGCAAGATTCGAGTTATGGACGAAGAGAGGGACAAACGTAAGAGTCCTGCATGCGACGCGAATGGGCAGGCTTCCGCCACAACGTTATCCACGTGGCGTGCACGTGCACGTGAATGTGCTTCGCGCCTTTCGTGCAAGACGCGAGCCGCTTCTCCTCGTTTGTCCCTTCCCCCAACCTCTGCAGTTAGCTCTTACCGCTATCACGAGCTGCATTGTACTCTGCGTGGAGTATGGCAGAAAGTTTGGACAACCATCGACTGCAACTGCCCACCGAGCTCGTACGAGAAGTCGTACAATACTACGCACATGTCATTGAATGGCGTAATGCGGACATACCAAGACAAAGCTACAAGCCCCGGTGGAGTGACTATCAATCTCTCATACTAGCTTCCAAAGTACTGCGACAACTGGCGCTTGAGACTTGGTTTGAGGTATTCTACGCACAGTCGTCAGACGATCTACAGGACGCATGGCCCGAGTTCAGTCTCTGGACAAGGTGCGCACTCTGCACTTTACTATGTACTCCAGACCCTTAGTAATAAATTACCCGCGCAGAGAACTACACTGCGTCGAATTAGACACGGACCTCGAGAGTCGTCCTGTGCAATGGAATCTCCAAGCGTTCCGTCGCCTGGACAAACTCCGAGTTGACTTCGACGCGACTAAGTCCAACGCGATGCTTCTCATGCGTTTCGACCACCCGCGGGTCGTCGTCTCCCAAATCAAGCAGTTAGAGATATACGACCTTTCCTGGCCCTCTCCTATGATGCTTCGACTCGTTGGCGATGCTTTCTCCGGCCTTCACACCTTAAAGCTCGCTCAGGACCTGGTGTGGTGCAGTCTCTGCAACATCTGTCGGTTTGCGACGTTTAAGGACCACCCACCGGAAGAAATCGTATACGAGAAGGTTGTCGGCCTGCCGGTGAGCTCTCTGCGCGTGCCTCCAGCATGCACCCAATAACACGCATCCTAAATGTTTAGCAATACTACGCGGTCAATCTCATGTCTCTCACACGGTTACACACTGTCCAGCTGACAGTTGGATACGGGCTCGGGGGTACGACGTCCCTGTGTCCGAACGACGATATTTGGACGGGCGAATGCGACGCCTGTATGGACATGATGTTTGCGACATGGCTAGGGTTCAAGTCGGAGTGGATAGGGAAGAAAAAGCTCCTGCAGGGCCCCCCCTCATTGAAGTGCGTCCGTTGGCGCTTCCGACAGAGAGACGCAGCGGAGGTTATCACCGATATCGTGGACGAGTCGGACGAAGTAGACGATCCCACAGGCCAGACTGAAGATGACGATGACGGGGATGACGATGATGCTGGCGACGACGGATAAACACCCTCGCCCAGCTAGAATAGATGGTTAGGCCGAAGGTACGCTAGCTACATCTCTTTGGAATGGGCGACGATGGAGTACAGCGTTAAAACCGTCCACAGTACAATCCGGACTTCGGCAATCCCTTGCCCCGACATCCGCGTGGAATATACGGCACGAGCTTGCGACATATTCAAAGGAAACCAACACTTCCAGGCTTGTTAATACCAGTCGTGAGTACCGTGAGTAACCTATCCGTCGGTGCTAGGAGCCATGTACTAGTGAGTTCTGTAGGCTGATAATACACTCGAGAGCAGCGTGCCCCATTGTACCTGCACTCTCATGACGCAGGACCCCAACAGCCAAACGGACGTTATGCGATTGGTCCGCACCAACGGTGCAACATTTGGCGGGGACCACGCCAGTCACCTTCGCCATTCAACTCTATCACGCCCCTCGCGCGCACGTCACATATACGCCTGGGACGTTCGCATCGGAGAAATACTCAATGGAGCCAGAGCGCTACGAAGACACTGCTACAAGGATCCTACACCATACAGTTCCGACATTCCCTCGATTCATTGTTATACAGGTGTGGTAGTGCATCTTCGCGCGTGCGCTACTTCGTGGCGTGCGCGGCATCGTGGGGAGGCTATTGTATCGCAGAGTGAGTCAACCGTGGCACATGGGAAAAGGCTTGTCGTACCGCAGAGGTGATGCCGAGGACACGAGCGAGCGCGTTGAACTCATCGTTGGTCGGGGTGGACGCGCCGGTGCAGACTGTCGACAGCGCCGTCATATGAGACCAACTAGGATGAGGTGTTGGGAGCGGGATACTCACTGTCAATGACGTGCTGCTCGCTCTTGCCGATTGCCGTAGCGATCTGCGCGTAGGACATTCCTAGGAAGTCGCGATCAGCACAGATACCTCGGTGTCCGAGTATTCACAAAGCCGCCACACCCTTCTTGTCCTTCGCAGCAGCAAGAGCGGCGCATTGCGGGTTGGGGGCCATTGCGTTCGAGCGTAAGTATAGGTGAGGGTCAAAACGGGTAGGTGTAAGGCGAGGTCGACGAAGAAAGCAAACTTAGGATTCGACCCCACATCTCCCCCGCACTTATATAGCAGTGACCATGGGAGCAGAGCAATCCGACTTGGGTGCCGGGCTCTGGGGATCAGATGAGCGATTGTGTTATCGAACATAATCTTATCCGACCGATGCGACAGAGAGTCACTTGTCCGGTCCTGCGGAGTAGTCGCAAGTGCCGGACAGATTCCCAGCCGCATGAGTGGGGAGCGGAGGGACAGAAGAGCGCGATCCGCACACAGAGGTGGGTCATACTGCGGATATGGACCCCAGAAGGGATTATTATTGATAGTCTAGATGAGCTCCCAACGAGGCCGACGAAGACCGTAATAAAAGCATGCCAGACGGCGCGGCCCACCGTCAGAAACGGCCTATATTAATGTCTAAGGCCTGAACGTATCCCTGGTTCAATGTGGAAAATGGCTACAGACGTGCAAGAAAACAGCGATTGTCACTGTAGTGTCTCCCGAGCCGAGCCGTTTAAGGAGACCCATGAATGATCGCGCGGGCGAGGTTCATCGCGCTACCCTGCGGTGTCATAGTAGACCGAAGGTATGTTCAAATATTCGCATACTAATGCATGCGATGTCCGGGCCAGGGGCCCGCGCCCGCGTACCATGGCAAAAAGAGCCACAAAAGGTGTTCGAAAAATCATGGCAAATCCACTTGGTGAACACCAGCCAAGTCCACTCGTCACTCTGATCAGTTTAGGTCGGTGCCGTGAACGCGTAAACGTTCGAACTTTGAACGTTACTGAGAAACGCTCATGAAGGCGCGCGCGCGGAAAGCCAGGAAGGCGCACCGTAACTCAAACATGTCCAGCCCCCATGCTCTGCGGAACAAAATTCTGGTACCATTCAATCAGGAGATACCTGGGAGTTGATATATACGCCCCGATTGGCTTGCTAATTTATGCCTCGCAAGATATTGTCTCGCCGCCTTCAAGCGCCTGTTGTTCTTGGAACTTCAAGGCGACCGGTGCCGGTACCGAGGCCTTCTCTGAACCTCTCTCGTCTCGAGAGTGAATTTCGAATCCGGCAGATCGCTCGGTGCGCGATCTATGCTGTATTCCGAATGCTGTCTGCGTCGGTGGGCGGACGCGGATGACAAGGGAGGACATGTCAGAATATTGAAGCCCGGCGGTGTTGGATGACTGCGGTGCCTGGCAGTGCGGGGTGCTTGCGCGTGTTTGGCTCGAACGCTCCGCCGTCTCTCGTCACCAGCCGCGCCCCCTTGCGCTCACGACCACCACCTCCCCTCACGACCATCCACGCTGCACCCTACCTCCTCCCTCTAATTCGGTCAGTCGCTGCTCGCTGTCGTCCTTCGTGTCCTTTAGCTCATCTGAATCTCCGTGCGACCCGCAAACACACCCGCAACAGTCATGTCAGTGGCTTTCTCTATCGCTACGCGCTCTGAACGCTTCCTCACGTTGCTTGGATCATGTCTGCTACAGGTCTGAACCGTACGACCCCTATTTGCCCCGTGGAGGCTCTTCCTCAAACCCGGCTGGACCCGCGGCAGGCGGAACCGCAAAGACGGCAGCCATTCAGGCCCAAATTGATGACACGGTCGGGATCATGAGGGAGAACATCACCAAAGTCGCTGAGCGAGGAGAGAGACTGGACCAACTGCAGGACAAGACCGGTGAGTCTCCGTGCTGACACACAGTGCGTTGCGGCGCGTGTTGCGTCCGGTCGTCCCATACCGCGGTGTTGGATGCGCACTGGCTTGCCGCCGCTGCGCGCTGTGTAGCCGCGAAAGGCGCTGTGGCTGATGTCATGTCCTTTTACAGACAATCTCGCCGTATCTGCCCAAGGATTCCGTCGTGGCGCCAATCGTGTGCGCAAGGTACGTGATTTACGCATCGTCGTGTAAGATGTCGCGTCTGACCCGCCTCGTGCTTTAGAACATGTGGTATGTGTTCAGATCCCTAAAGAATGCTATGACGCTGAATGATTTCGAAAATCAGGTGGAAGGATATGAAGGTTCGTCGACGCGGGTCTTGCATGGAACGTCGCAGTCCTGACCCTTCCTTCTACAGATGAGGCTCATCATCGGTGTCGCTATTGCGATCATCATCATCATCATTGTCGTCTCGGTGGTGAAAGCGACAAAGCACTGATTGCTCCTCCCCCTTTACTCCCACCCCTTCCGTGGCCCCCGCTCCGACTCGCCCCGTACATCTTCACCCGCTATGGCGGGGGCCATTGTTGTGTTATATCTATGCGCGCGGTCCTAATTCCCAGTCGGTCTACGCTTCTCGGTGCGGATTTCCATGTGTTCGTAGGTTTCCAGCGGACAATACTGCATGTTTCTTTCTCTGCAGTCATGCTGCAGCGCGTGTGCTTGCGTATGCGTATGCTTGCAAGCACGACCTCAACGGACCGAGTCCACCCGGTGCTCTGGGATGCAAACCCCCTCATCCATCTCTCTTCGCGTTAGCGATAAGGTGGCCGTGTGTTCTCGCAGTGCGGTAATTATAAGCACGTTGTGGCGCTCTGGCCCGCCAGCTATTTTTACCGCCTTCGTAGAATGCGGCGTGCGGTTCTGGATTGCGAGGTGAGTGCGTCCACGCCAGGGTTCAAACGTTCAGAGCGAACAGAATCGGTTCCCCAGTGTTCGCGGGACATCAGAGTGACCAGGTGCGAGCCAGGGTATCGCACGAAATGCCCGCCTGGGCGAGGAATGCAATACTTGGCTCCAGCTGGGGAGTTCCACACTACGTTGACGTATTGTTGCCAAGTTGAGTTTCCCGCGCATGCAGCCTACCTGGTTTGACCTTCCTTCTCGCAACTGAGAGCACTTGCTAATGCGCACCCAGTAAGTTGACTTGTAGGGTGCGAACTCTCAACCTCGAAACCTTGTTTCAAGTGCCATCGTGCCGAGCCTCTTCCTGACCTCTTCCTGACCGCGCATACTCTGCTTCACAGCTCTTTTGCCTTGTCTATTTACGCTGTGTGTTTAACGGCGATATCCACCGGTGTCCGCGTGCCGACAATGTGCAGGGAGTGAGCCCACTACGCGCATATATGCACTTGCGATCGTTGCACAAACGGCAATATATGACGCACCCACAAGCGCGAGTATTAAGTACTGAGTACTGAGCACTAGACTCTCCCTCACTTAGGCCTCAAGGCCTCATCGACATCGGGCGACCAGGGACCCTCGCCTGGCATCTCGCACGCATCTCGCCCACGTTAATGTTCGTCCACGACATGTTACTAATATATCTCACCGCTGATTTCACTCACGCTTGCTCGAATTTCCTCAGTGTGGTCATGGGACTCCAGTTCGGGTCCAGTCTCCTATTGTGTCGCCGAGCTCTCCTAGTACGCATACACCGATATCCGTCAATCCGCTATCTGCCAAGCTCGCAACACGCTCCCGGGCCCCTGTGAGATACTGTTCAATTTTCCTTCCTATCCCTTGCCGGGCACATGCAAACGCTGTCGGCTGGGTTCCATGCGGTTTGCAGGCTTTTTTGTTCACAATACATCGTTACCAGGTCCGCACTCGGTGATGGATCGATGTTTCCCCTCTCATCGCCTAGTGCAGGACGTCGAACGCGGCCCTACTTGTAGACCTAGAACCGTCCCAGGTATACCAGTAGGGCAGTGCGGCTGACCTTGTCCGAGTCGAGTCAACCACTCAACTCCGAGTCGGACCATCCATGTGTAATGCATGTAGCAAGAGACCTGGGCCATGGCAGTCTTCTTACCCGTGAGGATTGCGCAGATCAAGATGTTTCAGGGAGATTTCATCGATAATCGTGTCGAGGCGCGTTATCTGAGGTACAAGGCTGCCTTGAGGACAGGATCTTCTCCCTCCACATGGGCGCGAAGCCTTGAGGTGAGTAGACGCATTCCATCATATTTGTTGAAAAGATGAGGAAGACTAGCCGTTGACATCTTCTGCGCTCGCACGAGGCACAAACAGCGTGTTCAGAGGCGTCTGAATGTGTCTTGTGGGCACGGCAAAAAGTGCCGTAGTAGTCGGGTGACGCGATCCTTCGAGTGCTTCTGGTACCGACGCACGGTGGTTCTACACAGCATGCGGCTCTCCTGACTCCCGCGTATTCTCCTCGAGGAAGCGTCGCCCCCGAAGGCGCAGCCCATGTGTCTTCCGTGTGGTTACAACGAGGTTTGATGGTTCAACGAGCGGCCTACCGTGAGTAGATGCAGAGTCACTTATTGTCAGGACCGTTCTGCGCACGGGCCGAGATCGTGGCCAGACAAGGATACTATGTCCCCAATCCCGCACCGGGCGCTGTGTTCATCATATATAAATGCTTGATAGTACGATACAGCTGCCCCAATCAACTGCATAACTTCCAACATAGCCGCAATCACACCAACATGGACAAGTTATCTTTGGATTCCCAGACTCCGGACGTCGACACCTTGTCCACTGTGATGATCCTCACCCCGCCGGTAGATTTCCACAGCCCGGATGCACTGGAGATCTTTGAAGTGGTGGGTCCTTGCGCCGCGCAGAGACCTTAAACTCCTGAGTCGAGCCTGACACTATGCATGCACCCACAGTCTGATACTCTTCGTCTCAGGACGCCAATTCACGACGGTGCTCCTCACGGTCGTTACATAGTGGAGGACGGGGACAAGCGGTTCCTCTTCAGGTTCTTCAAGGGCGACGACATCAACCAGGCCTTGGCTGATGCAAAGGCAAACCTTGCGCGCACCGACAGTGAAGCTCAACAAACTCAGCGTGGGACGGACCCGCAGCCTACGGGTCAGTCCGACGTGAATCTTGTAGCTGTTCCGGGTGCTGCAGTGCTCTCTACGTTTGCGGTGAACACTTTGCGATATTCTTTGACATAACGGTAGCTGATATAGTGTCTCGATCTGTTATCATTAGAACACAGCGCGTGCGACAGTGACCTCTGCCTTCTCAGCACTGACCAGCCACAGCGGAGCCTGGGGAGCTGACCACGCTCCGCCGATCCGTTTTGGATACTCTCGCTTAGGCGAGCGCAGCAGCACACTGCGAGAAGGCCCTTCAGTAGCTCCTATAGCACAAGGACCCCGGCAACAACCTCCTGCTGAGGCCCAACAACCTCCCGCTGAGGCCCAACAACCTCCCACCCAATCTCCAAATCAGCAGCGTCCCTCTCGATCTCAGAATCGGCAGCCTGCCAGTCGAACTCAGCAGCCTCACGCCCAGCCTCAACAACCTCCAGTGGTCCAGCAACCTCTTGTCATATCCCAGCAACCCCAGGCCTCTGTTGCAACCCCGGTGATGTCCCAGACTCCTCGTGTACTACCTTCTCAAGCTCCTCGAGCAGCGGGGAGTGTTATGGGATTTGTACATGGCCGACATGCCAACTCTCTCATGCCTATTGGATCCATAGATCAAACGCAACAAGGTATGCAGAGATTCCTTTCGATTCAGCCGGCTTTGTAGCATCACGCTGACGACTGTCTTTTATATGTATAGGACTTTTTTATTGTGTAACATTGGTGAGTATAAGCATAGCTTCGCACTTTCAGTGCACCAGGAATGTTGAATTTACCGAGCGATAAGACCCTTGACCCGACCAAGCACCCCTGGAACACAAATGACGAGTTTATTTTGCCTGTTGACACAGGTATGTGTTCTTGAATATGATGCATTGTTACCCATCAGAGCATGAAAATTGAATCTCGTCCCTGCGCTAAGGTGACACAGCAATGTGAGTCGATGCATGCTGCAATCTGCGCACAAGCTGTGCCAGGAATCTCACCATTGGTTCTACAGATGGATATATGCAAAGGACTTCTTGCGCATCGCGGAATACCGTAGGGATCCTACCGACTGGCCATGCTCCAATATCGACCATACCAAGCCCATGGTAGTGGCTTTGACAAAGCCAGACCGTGACGGTACACATACGCTCCACGGTTACAACAGGAACCGCAATCCGTTTGCCGTGAATGACGACTGCTCAGATGAGCTGGAGGGTCTGCAATATGAAGACCACACCGCGGTGTGTGAGTCATCACTACGATCTACTACCACATATGTGTCACGGCGCATTGCTTATAGAACATTGCTTGGTGTCAGACACACGCTGCTTTGAGGGCTTTAAGCTCACGACAAATTTCCCGACCTGGAACTGGAAGACCAATACCACTGAGAACAACTTCACAGTTGCGCTGTCTTGTACACTCGCATATGCAGCGAACGAACGCATGGTGCAGACAAAGTATGATGGAAACCTCGGTCTCGGTCTTCCTAAGTACGTCATTCACTGAGGCCAAGTTTACCACATTAGTGGATGTACTAGAAAACTTAGCTGACCCACATGTCATCCTTAGGGTTTCCTCGCTTTTCTCAAACTCACGGAGCTCGATTGAGGGAAGGCCCTTCACGGTATGTCACTCAGCAGAAGTTACGATATTGTGTACTATATGGGTGATCTGTGATAACAGGAATGGTACGATGCGATCAGCGATCGCCGGGTACACTCAGTAAGTCTGGTTGATGCTGATGCCTGCTGCATACGAAAAGCTGACGAATGACATAGAGCAGGGAGTTCTATCTCCGCCTGATATCCCCTCAAGTTTTCGACAAGTGCCAGAATGCGTAAGCAGATTTCATAATGTCACATTGTCGCAATATCAACTTATACTGTTACGCTCCTATTCACCTTATTTCAGACACAGTTTCATATGTTTCAGCTCACAGTTTCCTTGCAACCACGTGCCGGAATTTACTCCACCGCTACAGCTGAGCATGAACAATCAGGACTTTTTATCATTGTCTGTGGGGCCCTGGAGGGAACTCGGCCGATGCTGGGACGTCAACTTGACGGGAATGTCGCTACAGGAATATATGCTGGATAGGAATGGAAAGAAGCACGACATGGGGCAACGAATCACTCTGGAGCAACTCAAGAAGATTGCGCAAACACAAGTCCTTGCTGAGCCACACCACGAACATTTTGGCAGATACAAACAGCCCGTTCAAAAGCTTGGTCTTTCAGTGACCCTCGATAGTGGTTCGTTGCCAGCTCTATGTCTACTCGCAATATCTGCCTTTCTGACAAGTCAATTTATCATAGCGGCGACTTCCTCGAAACTGCCATGGCAGGTTGTTGATGAACTGGCTGTGAAGTGGCTGAACAACATCCCCCTTCCACCGCAGTCGTCCATGCACACTCATCCCTACTATGCTCAAGGCGCCGAGAATTCGAGGGACCTCAAGAGATGCGACATCATCTTCACTTTCTACGACCACGGCACGAGTCATGAGTATGAGTTCCGCTGCCCGTCGGAACCGTTCCTCTCCTCGATGTGGCCGGCATGTGAACCCACCGATGAGATACTCTCGTCCGCCGAGCGACAAGAAGGTATGGACTATGCACCGCTCTCTGCCCAAGCAAAGCGCTCGCTGCTTTGGGGTGTGAAAGGACGATGCGTCTTCGGAATGGTGCGTGACACCCTTGATAACTGTGAGCCGCAGACGTTAACAAGTTGAATTATGTCGCCAGAATTTCCACTGGGCAGCGATTGTGCATTACGTCGGGCCGAAGTTGCAGAACGGCCATCACGTGCAGGCCCCGTATGTGCGCTTGGCACCGCAACGAGTTTTCAAGTATGACGAAAAGGCTGGCAAGTATACGACCCTCACAGAGAAGGACCTCGTACTCGACCCAAACTGGCCACATCGCCGCTCTACTTAGGATCGAGCGTCGAACTTCAAGTCGCAGATCCCGAAGTTGTCACCGTACATGTAGTGTCATTGTCATACGTCTCGATTGTACATACACCCCTGCACTCCACGTCTCTCCCAACCATCAGCGCCATAGTACTCACATTGCCTGCCACTGTCACGTATGATATATGGTTATCAATCTGGATTACGTCAGGTCACTCTAGGGGGGGTTGACGGCTCAGAACGATTCAGCATTCACGATGCTCCGGCTCAGCGACCTTGAATATATCGCCATTCATCGCTAAAGATTGGGTGTTCGGAGTCTCTGTGCAGACATTGAGCACGATGCCCGGGCAAAAGGACATAGACGGTGTACGTACAGATTATGCCTCCTTGGACGTGGTTCGTCCTTGACGCACTCTCCATTAAGCAGATGGAATCCCGCCCAGGTACTATCTGGACCGTCGTGATGAAGAAGATCAAGATGTTGGATTCCCACTATGGTGGTGATGGCGCTTGCGCACTCGAACAGAGTTGGATGGCTGAGTGGTGGTTTCGGGTGGTCCAACGTGCGATGTGTTAACGGCCGTTCCATGTGCCTGAAGTCGAGGTTGAGGCGGAGGAACCGAAGTGACCGAGTCGTCATACTCGCTAGCATCTGGGAGATATGCTCCTGTGTCTCGATCAGCTTGGCACACTTTGGCACATCGCGCCTGCTACGTGTACTTACGTACGGCACAGAGACCTCATCCCAGTCGCTCCGATAGCGATGGATCTCCAATTGTTTCAAACGCGGGTATGCAGTAGCGATGTGACGAAGGAGGTCATCATCGGCATCGTCTGTGGTCATGTAGACTACCTCTAGACTCTCCAAAAGCGGAGTGTTCATGCGTGTCAAGAGACGAAGACACTCGGATGCCGAAAGGACTGGTGCCACAAAACGTAGAGCCACGTCTCCGCGCAGGGGGTAGTATGCCCTCGGCCAGTCACGGAGTGACAGGTGTACGAGATCGACGCCTAAGAACGAGAATATCGCGTCCTCCGGGTCAGGGTACGCCACGGTGAGCGAACGGAGCTGCAGGCGCTCGCAAGCGACAGGGACCGCGGTGCCGAAGACTGGGGCACGAGAGTGAGAGGGCGGCTGAGCGAGCTCTATGGAGAGGCTGTGTAGGCGGGGCATGCGCGAAAGCAAGATGGAGATGATCGACTGCGGCATAGAATCCCCATACGCACCCCTGAGTCGCAAGTCCGTCAAATTCGGCCACATGCATTGGCACATCTCGCCCACCGGCGAGGCGTCAAGAGGAATATAGAGACGTTCGACGGTCTCTCGGATTGCGAGAATAAGCGGAGCAAGGCCTCTGGCTTCTGCAGCGTATTCATCGGCAAGCAAGTGGGTATGAGGAAATCGGTTGTTGTACGGGCGCTCCTTAAGTTCTCTCCAAACAACTGTGGTGTAGGAGAGCGTGGTGAGAGGAGGACGGGGGAGGCTCCAGAGGGCGCCAGGGATAGGCAGAGTATCCTTGATCCAGCCTGCATACCGATTCGGGACCAGCCATTGCGAATCTGGCATAAATGTCAAGGTAGAAAGGTTGGGGAGCTGGAGGCACCGTTCTACCACAAACCAGGGGACTCCTTCTGCCGCTGCTTCAAAGGTTATGGAGGTGAGAGATGGGAGGTAAGAGAGTATGGAAAAGAACTCCGAGGTGTCGTTGGTCGGCACGTAGTGACCAGCTAGCGTCAAGTGTCTGCATTGACAGCTGTCAGCGCCCCATAAGTGAGGAAAAGGTATTAACTGACCGTACGTGGACACGTATCCCCTCGGGTGGTATTTGAGGAAGCCAGTCTGTCCAAGTCCCACATCGTTGAAAGAGGACGGGTATGTAGATACGTCGGAGTTGCTTGGAGACAGAGGCAAGACTGTGACGTGCGGACGAGTCGTCAAGGAAGCCGAAGATGGCATACAGTACATCTTCATCCAATGTCTCTAGAGTAGTGCTGCGAATCCGATAGTGTTCAGCAGATTACAAGAAGAGGCGAAGTTGACTATACTCACTGCGGAGCTGCAACTGGTACGCTCGGAACAGTGTCTGATGCCGGCACTAGCCAGCGAAAGGATCTAGGGACTCGGAAGGTAAAACGACCCATTGCGAGCAAAAGAGGTTTGAGTGGTAGCACACGATATGGAGAGAGTAATGGGGCAGTCGGTGTCGCACAGAGCTGAGACTCAGAGAAAGCAAGCTGCTGTAGCCTGTGGCGTCGCCGTTACGGCCAACTGCGTCCAGCGCCTACTGATATGGGGCACGTGGCAGATTGGGCGTCCAGTAGTGCAGTTTCGAAATGCGGGCAAACACCTCAGGCTCCACACCGTCCTCCACATTAATCCTCTCTCAAGACACCCGACGAGATCAACATCATGGTATGTGTTGCATCATGTTCAGCCCGTGCTATAGGGCGTGCTCCAGGGAATTACACGCACAGGTTGTGGATGGATGGCTTGACTGACACTTGGATGTAGCCCCCCAAGAAAGTCAAGGCGCCCAAGGAGGAAAACACTGTCTCTCTAGGCCCACAGGTTGCGGAGGGCGAGCTCGTCTTCGGCGTTGCGCACATATTCGCGTCTTTCAACGACACCTTTGTACATGTTACCGATCTTTCTGGCAAGGAGACCATCTCCCGTGTCACCGGTGCGTCTGGTTGCTCCTGTCTCTCAGCGCAATCATTCATATAGCCGGGGAATAGGCGGCATGAAGGTCAAGGCGGACCGTGATGAGTCCTCTCCCTATGCTGCCATGTTGGCCGCCCAGGACGTCGCTACCCGCTGCCGTGAGGTCGGCATCACTGCTCTCCACATCAAGCTGCGTGCGACCGGTGGTACTGGTACGAAGACCCCTGGTCCCGGAGCGCAGTCTGCGCTCCGTGCGCTCGCTCGTGCTGGCATGCGTATCGGTCGTATCGAGGACGTCACCCCCATCCCCACCGACTCTACACGTCGCAAGGTAAGCATTCGAGGAACTTTACAGACACAAGTGCTGACAGGGTCATCTACTAGGGTGGTCGTCGTGGTCGCCGTCTGTGATTCAGCGTCACAAACCGCACAAAATATCATATCCTGGGTTGCTGCGGGTACATGTTGTGGAGTATGGTAGTTGTCCCTATGGAATGATCAAGGTCGCCGCTCGACGCGCAACGGGTTCTTTGGCCTGCGCAAAGACCTGCCCCGTGGTCGATGCACATGTTTCTCAGATACTGCCTCGAGTGTGCTGCTATGCTGTATCGATATGTTAAAGTTGCGACCTTCTCAGGGACGTAGTGCCAAGCGCTGAGCGCAGTGCCGAGCTCATCGTGTGAATTTGAGCGCGATGCTACGCGAGAAAGTCGCGAGAAGTGTTTGGAATGCAAGCTTGAAGCGCGCGCCCACTTACCTGGTACTACGAGTTGACGTGCACGTACGCTCTTCCTCTATTGCATGGAGCTCAAGGTCGTGTATCGTGGCCTGCGTCAGGTCTCCGACTGGGCGCTGGGCTTTTATTCTGAAATATACGTTGACGGCCAAGAAAACGTACCTGGGGACGGTCCCGTCATCATGTGCGTCTCCTGCTCCTAGCATTCCTGCTGCTATCATCTGTGCTTGTGCGCTGCCTCAAGAAACAGCACACTGACCAGGCGATGTTCAACACAGCACTCCATGCCATCACAATGAACTTTTGGACATCGCTACCCTCTGTGAGTACCTCGCCACGCCACCTTCAGCCATGATGTGTGACGCCACCGCTGAACACAACGCGTTCGCCGTCGTTTGCCAGCCATAACGATCCCGTATGGCCGCCCAGTATGCTTCTGGGCGAAGTCGACAATGTTCAAAAACCCCCTCACGGGTGCCATCCTCCTTTCGTCCGGCAGCATCCCCGTTGCGAGGAACCCGAACAGCACCCCCGCTCCGGGTGAGGAGCCGTCCGCGCTGCATGAAGCTCTGTTCCGCGACACGTTCAGGGCGCTGGACAGGGAGGAGGTTATCGGTGTATTCCCAGAGGGAACGAGCTACACCGAGCCCGGGATCGTGCAGGTGAAGGATGGGGCAAGCCGTGCCGCGCTCGAGTATGTGCGTTGGGCGAAGGAGACCCGCGGCGGGCAGGGCAAGAAGGTGCAAATCGTGCCAGTTGGCATTGTCTACACCGACAAGTCACAATACCAGAGCAGGGTGAGTGTTGTGTGCGTTCAAGCACGTGGAGTGTGGAAGCTAACGGGGGAGAATGTGATTCATAGGTCTGCGTAAGGTAAGACGTTCCGCTTCGTCCGCACGTCAAGCCTTCTAATGACAGCACAGATGGGGGAAACCTATCGACGTTGAGGCTTTCGCTGAAGAGCTTCTCGCTGCGGACTCGGAGTCGGGTCTTGAGCTAGACTCTCGGTCAGTGATCAAGGCCTTGACAGCGGAGATCGAGAAGCGGATGCTGGACCTGACTATCAACGCCCCAGACTGGTGAGTATTGCATGCCCGCATGCAACTCGTTAGTGGGTCTCACAAGCAGTGGATTGCATTAGGGACACGCTGCATACAATTGAGGCTGCTAGAGACATCCTATGGGACGACAAGGAGCACATCGACGGCTCACATTTCGTTTGGATTTCTCAAAAGTGCGTCTCCCACCCCACCAAAAACTCACCATCCTGACGGCCTTTCTACACAATAGCCTCATCAGCCTCTTCACAGACCCCCAGGCGGCACCCTCCGTCACGAAAGCGAGACAGTCTTTACTGAAATATCATTCCCTGCTCAATTACTCCGGCATCTCACACGCCTCCCTCTGGGGCATCCTCCCGGATCCCGCCGTGCGCCCAAGTCGTATACATGCGCTCGGTATCTTTGCACGCCATGCCCTGACCACCGTGTTACACCCGCGCTTCGCCCTCTTCCTTCCCGCACTCGTCCTGCACGTCCCGGCATACGCGTGCGGGCTGCTCGCGGACCGCCTCTTCAGCAATCGGGACTGGGAAGAGACTCGTGCGCAGTTCAAGGCTATCTTCGGCGGCATTGCTGCCTCTGTCGCGTATGCGGGCGTGACCACTGCCATCGTGCGACAGCTCGTTCACGACACCCCCGGAATCTTGGGGAAGGTGAAGACTCCGTCGTTCGCAACGCCCGCGCTGAAGGCGCTCTGGGTTGCCGGGCGCTGGTTTTTCGTAGGAGGCAATGGGCTGTCTGGCAGAGCGAGGGCTGCAGCGGGCGTGTTCGGCATATTCTACGCGACGAGCTTCGTCATCTCGCGCTGGCACAACTACTGGGTCGGATGTACGTGCCTCTGTTTTCCGCTACATCCGGGCTTTGCGGCTGACACGTCCTCCGGTCCCTAGCGAACTACAGACAGTGAGTCGCAAGCGCGATTGTTTCAGCGACATTGAGCTAACGCCCTCCGCAGACTGAAGCGCCTCTTCGCGTCCTGGAAGGTCTTCGTGGGTATCCTCTCGCCGCACTCTGGCGACCTGCAAGGCGACGCGCTCGCGCCATACACCGTCCCCTACATCCCGCCGCCGAACCCGTACATCAAGCGGCGCAATGCGGAGAACGCCACCGAGCGGGCCCTGCTGCCGCCCGCCCCCTCCGTACCTTCCCGCAAGCTGATTAGGCCGTTAATGGAGGCGCGGTCGGAGGCGACCCGCGCGCTGTGGTCGTTCCTCGTCGACTCGAAGTTCCTCCGGGGCCTGGTCACCGCGAAGATGCGGGGCGAGGCGTGGATGCAGGTTGCCCCAGCCACGTAGGAGTAGTGGCGGTGGTAGCAACGGCTCAACAAAAGCAAATTCCGGTTTCCATTTCCTTCCATGTAGGGTATGAACGGGTACGCGTACCAAAAACTAATGCTATCGGAACGTCATCTGGAGAACATGGGGGATAGCGTATTCGTGCGGGAGATTACAGCGACGGGGGACTCGAAGGTAGGTGGACGGCGAGAGAAAACAGCAAGAGCAACGGCAGCACAGATATCAGGACAGAGCGCCTCCAGCAGCATCCTACAACATGCATCATCTACGGCAACAGCGAATGCGACTGGGAAACAGGAGAAGGGACGAAATAACGGAGGTGTAGAGATAGAAGCGTGCACCCAGGAGATAAGTAAGATATGCGGTACAGAGATCCGAGGAAATACGGAAACGTTGAGCGGCAGGGGACAGAGATACATACTACCTTGGGTTTTCAACGTGAACAGACTAAGTGGGAGAGGTGCCCTAGCGGTCACTGCCTCTCAAGAGCCAGGAGCCCCCGAACAGGCCCCGACTCGAGTGGCGGCTACTGACCGGGCGCGGGGCGTGGATCCCGGCCGCAGCCTGGCCGTTGCTGTCGACGGCAGAGGACGTGCTGGGCGCTTCGAAGGAGAGAAGGAGACCGCCGGTGGCGGCGAAGCCGTCGTTCGAGTCCATCAAGCCCATCGAGCCCATCGAGCGCGGAATGGACTCATGGCTGCCCTGCGACCGCCCGTCGGAATACGGCTCGACAATGGGGGCGTAGGACTGGCTATGGGAGGGCTCCGCTGGGCGCGCGGTCGAAGACATCCCCATCTGGTCGTTGAAGTGGACGCTGGACGCGGTCGAGCTGCGGCGAGCCCGCGGGCCAGAGCCCGAGTCGTGCTGCGAAGTCGCGCTGAGGCTATGGATGCTGTCAGCATGGGAGCCCGTGGAATTCCGGCTTTGAGGGCGGGCATGCGGGGCGGGAGCGGGGTTCGATGGGATTTCGGCAGAAGAGTAGCTGCCGGAATAGTGCGTTGGGGGCCTCGAGGCGTACAGAGCGAGGCCAGTCCTGGGTCCGATGTGGGCATTGGAATCGCGCTCTG
Source organism: Lenzites betulinus (assembly GCA_022264855.1). Lineage (NCBI taxonomy): Eukaryota > Fungi > Basidiomycota > Agaricomycetes > Polyporales > Polyporaceae > Lenzites > Lenzites betulinus. The sequence continues at coordinate 201,373 of JABYQU010000040.1, read as the reverse complement.
AGATGTGGCGGGAAGCAGAGGACCGGGAGCTGCGGGTATCGCTTTGGCTGTCGCCGACCTGGCGCAGAGAGCGGTTAATGTCTTCGAGATCCTGGAGTCCGGTGACGACCTGTCGCGAGCTGCTTTCTCGCGAATTCGTGTTCAAGAGAAGGCCGGACAAGGGTCCTCCACGGGATCCCTCAGATCGGTTGGAGATCGAAGCGGTGTCGACCGCGACAGCGGCAGGCGCAGGGCCCAAACCAACGAATTCGGGTATCGATAGCTGGTCCACAGAACCAGACAGCCCTTCACTCCCGTGGGGAGTCGGCAAGTTATTCAATTGGAGGGGTAGACTGGACCTCCTGCTTGACCCACCCCAAGAGGGTGCCGGAGAGGGGTCAGGTAGTTCCTCTGGAGGCTGGGTTTGGACCGCTGGACGAGCCGTAGTTGACTGGCCCGGTTCGGCTTGGGGGACGAATCTCAAAAGACCACCCGTGTCCCTCTGTGTCGTGCTTTGAAAACCAGGCATACCTGGGCGAGAGCTATCCATGGGGATAGAGGGACCAGCGACAGCTTCGATGGACGCAGGTCTGCCCGACGCGTCTTGAAGATTACGGAAGAGCCCAGAGCCCTCCCTCGCGGTTGAGAACATAGCTTCCTCGTCCTCCCGCTGGATGATTGTATGACTGGGACCTGCGATGACCTCCTCCGGTACTCCGCTCAACTGCAGAGGGTTGGGGACCGGCGATGAGCCAGGTCGGACCCCTACGCCTTTCCACACTTGATCCACTAGCTCGGACGGGTCCTTCGCGATTACATACGGATGACGGCTGTCTGTACCCCGCGCACGGATAGGCATCTTGTCTGCCTGCTTCTGTGTGACCCACTTGATTCCGTGGCCCGGTACATACGCCTGGGCATATTTCGGCCCCGGGGCAGGCCCAGGATGCCAGTGAGACGAGGCGCGGGGATTGTGACGTTCGACCAGCAGCCGCGCATCGCGGGGCATATATGGCATATGAGCAGTCGCGAGCTCTACGGGTGCCGGAGGCGGTGGCGGCGCTGCAACCCCAGGGCCAGACTGGGTAGCAGCGGCGAGTGGTAAGCTTTGAGATGGGAAACCTCCAGGACCGCCCGTCGGCCCATAGTTCGTGATGATTTGATTCTGTACGGTGGCGCGAAGGTTGTCTTGAACTCCCCCCCAGCCGGCGGGCTCACCCTGGCGGGGACGACAATCGGTGTAGTCGAACGGCCAATCCTCCCCGGCCCACATGCTCAGGCCGGTTGCGGGGGGAATGGGTACGGCAGCTGAGGCGCGAGGCGTCGAATCGTTGTCTACGTGACGCGGGAGCACTCTGGCTGAAGGAATGGCACCGGGGACGATGAGATGAGGGCGTCGCCTGTTTTCTTGACGCATCTCTTCTCCTGTGCTTGTGACGCGGTATTTCGATCGCTCTCCGGGGGCTGGGGGTGGAGGGATCACTTGGATTGTATCCCTACGAGGATGATCGGACGACCCCTGCGCCTGTGTGTTGCCTGCAGCGGCAGCGACTGCCCCAGATGGCAAGAATCCTGGCGGCAACGGTGGGATGACCGCTGCATCCTGTAGGCCTGCCTGCGAGGTGGCGAGGATGTTCGACACGATCGGGTTCAGCTCAGGAGGCCGAGGGAGCGGATTAGATGAGTGAGTGTAGCGCCTCAGCTCCTCCTGAAGACGAGTGTTCTCCGCGCGAAGAGCATTCATCTCTTGCTCTGCCTTTTGGCTCGCCTGTAGCATGTTTCGTTCCACGACCATTGCCATGCGGATATCCTTGTCTTTCACGGTGACGGACCGTTCATGCGTAGCCCGTAGTGTGCCGAGTTCCTTCTTCAGCTCCTCTTTCTCGATGTGCAGGCCCTGGAACTGGTGCAGTGCGGTGACAGCTGTACGTAAAGGATGATCCTGGGGGATGTGGCGTCACTACACTGAAAATCCTGACGCATCGCTACAGACACAATCCGCTGAAGCGGCATGTACAAATCGTTCTACTCACCTCGGATAGATCAGTTGGCCGGAGAGATCGCGAGAGCCACGCGTTCACACTGTCCACAAGAGCGTTGATTTCTTCCGGGCTTGTCCGCGGGTCGAAGAGGACTGCGATTTGCTTGAGGAGCTCGAACTCCTCTAGCATGGGCCCAGCAAGCCCAGAGCCGTCTCCATTGACCTTGTCGACGTGCAGTTTTTTGATACGTTCTGGATTGAATGCTTTCCGGCAGAGTGGGCACTTCGCCCGATTCACCGACCGTAGACAACTATCAAACACTAGCATCAGCACAGAACGCAACCGTAAATCCGTTCGGCCCACTCGAGACAGAATATATGGCCACACTGGATGGCATGCGGCGACTTCTCAGGAGTCGCCCAGGTATACGGGTCAAGGCAGACGTCGCACTGTGACGACGGGTGAACAAGCAGCATCGCGGACCGCCACCTGCGCTACCGCTAGCGCTGTCTTCGGCGTCGCAGAGATGGCCTCGGAAGGAGTCCCAGAGACAGAACGGAAACAAGAAGAGCGATCTGAGAAATATGAGCGTGAGGTTTTGAGTCAAGAGCCATCAGGGCGACGCTGTGCCCCAAATTCGGAAGGTACTGCCTCCAGTTCTGCCTCCGAGCGCGCCAGATTCACAAGCCTCGTCCGGGCCTTGAAGCTTGATGCTCGATGCGCTACCCATGATCCACTAGTCAGTCATCGCCTGCTGAGCACTGCCAGACGGGGCGTGCGTATGAATAGACCTAGCCGGATAGGCATGAGTCTAGGTCTCGATGTTAAGCTTCAGGCAACTGGCATAGGATCCGGGGACTAGAATACATGCATCCATCGAGGTGGACTAAAGTGGGGGCTAGCATACACTGATTGTGGGGATATATCATAGGAGAGACACTGCGGCGACTACAAAGCAGCCTATGACTTCGCCCCGCAACGGTTCAAGCCCGCTCCGCAGAACTGAGCCAGGATGACCCACAGAAGCACCTGCATTCGCGTGGACGATCAGCGAAGAAGCAGCGATATGAACCACGGTACGTACCAGCGCTACCACCACACTGAGTGCAAGAATCCGGGTATTCTTCCACCACATGCTTCGCCGCACTGTCCTGGCACCGCGTCTAAACGCGGTGGCCTGGCTCGCCATGTTGTCGGTCTTGTCAACTAGCAACTCGATTCGCTCCCCCCTTGACAAGATTTGCTCGACGTTCTGCACCATTATATCCTTTACCTGCGCAAGTTCAGCCTGCGCACGCGAGAGCTCGTCTGTCGGAGGGCTCGTGTTATACTGAGTGACAAGCTGGGCGATCACGGGCCCGAAAGTCCCTTGCTGAGAGTATGCCGGGGGATCGGAAGTGGACGACGAAGCCGCAGGCTGCGAGGTGAACTTTTGTTGCAGCTCGGCGAGGAAAGTGAACGGCATGCGTCTAGTAAGGAATGAGGCTCAGAAGTTGCAACAAGACGTTATATAGAACAATCACGCACCTTCCTGCAGCGTCTTCAGCCATTACCAGATACGTGAAGCCTCCCTCGGAGATATAGTGGAAAAGGTACTGTTCCCAGACATATGTAAGCTTGCTATTGTTCGGCGGTATCTTGGATAGAATCGTCTGCGTCGCTAGAGGGTGTGACAGGTTCAACGTTCAACGTTCACATCCTACTACACATTGTGTGGGAGACAGCTTGCCTTGCGAGAAATCCCGCTGACCGGCCTGGTGCTCGGCCAAGATAGTGGACCCCTTTGCTACGAGGGCGTGTATCTTTCCAATGGCTCGTGAGGTTCGGTAGAGAACACTGCGGATTGCTCGCTCACCAAAGACATTTCGAGGTAGAAGTGAGAGGACTAGAAGAGCGGGGACTGGCAGTTGCGCACGAAAGTACCCGGCAGCGCTACTGGGCGCTCGTTACCATGTACGTCAGCGTCACAATGGTGACCCAAGGGTGACACTAAAGAGCACGTGCCTATCACGGCGGCTTAAGCCCCACGTGGCGCAGGTGGACGTGGAGATGTGCTCTCAGCTGCTGGACTTGCCAGCACACGTCCATCTCTTCTCCTGCCGCCGCTATGGTATGTCGTCCCAAATGGTTGCATGATCCTTGTGCAAGTGCGCTGAATACCTGCCATGTGTCTAGTCCGACTCCGAATCATCTCGTAGCAATGGCCGTCCCTCGGGTGCCGTCGGGAAGCCTCCTGGTGCTCAGATTCGGTATGCAACGCACTCTATATAGTTGCTACCTCTCGCTCACTGGTTCACATCCTGTGGAACATGTATAGTCGACGAGCGACTGGCTCGCAGGTCTCGAAGCCCAACTCTACGCGTGCCGCAGGAGCCGGCGGTTCGTCCAACACGATGTTGAAGCTCTACACGGACGACTCACCTGGACTCCGAGTGTGAGTACATATACGCATGCACGTTCTGAGCGTGTACTCATCACAGAACTTTACCGCTGGCCTCTAGTGACCCCTTCATTGTCCTCGTCCTCTCCCTCTCCTTCATCGCCTCCATTTTCTTCCTTCACATCTCCGCCAAGATCATCCGTGCATTCACCAAGTAAACACATCAGGTTCAGGCTGCGCAGCTGCCATACCTCGGGGTCTGGGTGTTCAGTTGGAATCTACGAGTGCTAATGGACAGGAGGGACGGCCTGGCTTTCTGCTGTATTGGCTGGCATATATTGCGAGGGGAACACCCGGTACGACGTGTCCGTTGTATTAAAACTGGTGCTCTTCGGAGCTTCGCATACTACTTATCTTATTCACTTCTTGTTCTCAATTCTGGGTACTTGGCGTGCATTCCTTCTGAACTCAAACCCCGCTTCAAATAGACCTCCGACTCGATGATATCGCGCCCGAAACTTGCCGTCACTCCTCACCCCGTGGGCAGGTTCTTATGTTTCTCCGACGTTCCGTTCCGAGTATAACCTCCGATGCAGGCAAAGGCATCCGCTTAGTCCAGCTACCGCAACGTCACAACAAACGGACATGTCGCCTCCGTCGCCCGGTCTTCCGTTCTCCTGCAACACGTTGAGGGTCACATCTCGTGCAGCGTCCGTGGAATACGCCTCGGGTCCTATATCACTCATTAAAACCTCATGGTGCCCGTCACAAGCGCGCCAGCGAAAACTGTTTCCCACCGCCAGACACCTCCGCTCCGTTAGCCTCATCCTGGGTCCGATTCGCCCCTCCAGAATTCCGGTATGAAGTCTGATACAGACCAGCCGCGTCCGCGCGCATTGCAGGCGTGCCACCGATAGCGGCATCCGAACGAACCCACCCATGTCCGACCGCTTCTTTGTCCAGCTTCGCACAATGGACTGCTAGAAAGCAAGAGATTGCGCACGGCGCGGACGTGCACGCCTCGAGGCCTACGAGCAGTACGTGCCCTGGCCTCTCGCGGTCGCCTTCGGTCCGCGACATCTGGTCCCGAGAAGGTTTCAAGGTTCAATAACGATCTGCAGGACGGACATCCTCTGCACCCGCACGGCTGAAGTTGAAGCAGCCGCGCGTGCAGGGCGCATGGTCACTCGGGTGCGCGCAGTTTATGCGACAGACAGAAGAAGATACCAAGTGCTGATGCTGATATTGCGATGCATGTTGTGTGTATGGGGTTCTTGACAGACAGCGGGCGGGGCGTTACAAGTACAAGCCGCTCATGGGGGGCGCGGAGACGGAGAGGGAACGCTGGCAGACAGAAGTCCGAAGCCGAGGACATAGATGCTCCGAGGGGTCTGAGAGAGGAAGTCTGGAAACGCTGCGGCGAACACGAATGTGAATGCAGGGGAGGCGGTGAGAAGGCGAAGCGGGAGCGGGGGTGGATGCAATGGGATGGGGTGGTGGTGGCATATGCGTATAGTTAGGATACATTAAACCTCGCGGAGCCCGCTATGGGAGGGTCCGCGGTGTGCGTGCGTGTAAATGCGTTATTGGAGCTGGAGACCGCGGGAAGGAGAGAGAAGAAGGCTACGCCGAGGCCGGCGACGCCGCCTGTCTGCTCTTGCTGCTGCTGGCGATGGAGAGAATCGTACCTGGATAATTTAAGGGATGGCGAGAACGGACACGGGCCACGAGGACAAAGGGCCGCCGCGCACGTCCCCGGGCACACGCTTGCGCATGCCGGGGGTGCGTTATACGTGCCCACCAGTGCGTATTTGTGCCGGGGGCATTGCTAGAACGCCCAGTGAAACGAGACTGTTCGAAACGTATGGTCCGAGACTATGAGACGCGCGGCGCGTCCTGCATTGCGCGCATGGTGCGGGTAAGACCCGACTGGTAGGAGCCGGCTGGGGCAAGCCCCATTGCTGCGGACTTGCCCTTGGAAAGGGAGCCCGTGTCCGTCGACTGCCGCCGGACTTGTGCGGGTCTCGCGGGGGACGCTGGGGGAGGCGCCGGGGCGTAGATGGCGTGCATGGGGGGTGCAGGGTCCCGGTCACGCGTCGCGGTCGCGTGAACGAGTGGCGGATGAGGAGGCATTGCAGACGCGGTGGACGAGGCGCGGGAGCGCTCGTGTTGCAGCGCTGCCGCGCTTGCAGAGGAGATCGGTGGCTGAAGTCTGTGGGATTGCACGCCATGTTCTTTCTCCAGGGCCGACGCAGAGTACGGGTGCGAAGTACTCGAGACGGGCGAGGGGGTGCGCGCGGAGGAGTATCCACTCGGAGCGATGGGCCGAGCGCGGTCTGACGCGTCCGAGAGCGTCGGCTTGCGCGAAAGGCCAACACCAGAGGAGGGCGCCGGGTCGTTGAGGACCTCCTTGAGCAGCGCCAAACGCTCCCGACGCTCTTGCTGCTCCCTCGTTTCGGAGCTGATCGTCGGTGGTGACATGCGGACGGGTTCTACGGTGCGAAGACCGAGGGCGTTCTCCGGGACACGTCCGACAGAGTTTGAGACGAACTCCACCGGCCGTGAGGAGTACTGCAGGGCGGAAACATTCGGCGAGGAAGAAACACTACCCATATGCACGTCCAGCATGCTGCGCGGGACGGAAATTGACATCGCATCGAGATCAGCTGAGGTTGAGGAGTGGCTCCGCGAGCGATAAGCTGGAGACCGCGACTGGATAGGGATCGCGCGAGGGGCAGAGAGGAGACTGGAACTCTTCGGGCACCTGTCGTCGTCTGAAGCGCCGTCGAGGTCGTCCGTGAGTGGTTGGAAGGTCATCAAGCCCGAGGGGAGGTCGGGGATAGAATGCGGCACAGGCGAGAGTTGGAAGAAGCTGTCCTTGCCGACGATCTGCACCTTCACTGCATTGGCAGTGTCTGGACTATCCTTGAGAATGGCGACCGGCTCGGCCTTTGCGCTGCTGAGGTCGTGGAGGTAGAAATGCCGGCCTTCGATCGAACGGGGTAACGGGGGTAGGGGGTTGCCCTTCAGTTCCTTCAGCTCGTCCGAGAGTTGACGGCACTCCGCGGAGCAGTCCTCAAGCTAAAAATGCATGGTTAGCCGAGGCGATCTCGTGAGAATGCATGAAGGCCTCGTCATGTACCTTACTACGAACAGCGAATCAGCGGATATACGGAGTCTTGGGAGCAATGCGAACTCACACTCTCAGTTCCTCGCATTCATCGCGTAAGCGAGCGTTTTCCTCTTTGAGCGCGTTCTCAGCGCTGAGGAGGAGGTCCCGCTCCTCGAACGATCTCTGCTCGAGTTCGTCGTACTTGGCGGCCGCTATCTGGCGCTCTTCCTCAATCTTCGCCCTCAGATCGGAGCAATCTTGCTCGACGTCTGCAAGCTGCTGCTTGCCCTTGAGCAGTCGATAAAGTAGCGTATAAGTGGCCCGCAGATCGGCATGCTGCAAGGGAAGGTCAGTCAACCGACGCTCATGAAGTCGCGGATTGGCGCACATCGTCGGGCTCTTGGGTGCTCAACCAAGGTTTGAGTTCCGATTGCACTTCGTACAGGTCGGATGCTGTTGCACCCCCTCTGATCATGCGGGTGAGCTGCGTTTGGAACTGACGAGCGCGGTCGACGGATTCCAAATCGGGAGGGTACGAGAGCGGAGTAGATGAAGGCAGCGTCGCCTTATCGACGTGCAGCCTTCGCACATCGTGGTCGTAGAAAGGGGTGCGACATAGAGGGCAGCTAGGTCGAACTAACGACTGCAGACACCTATGGTACAACGGCGGGCTGTGAGCCACGCGGAACAATGGCGGGGAGGGGGACAAAGGCAACCCACCTCCGACAGAATACGTGGCCACAGGAGATGACATTGGGCTCCCTGGAGGCGGTATAATTGTCGAGACAGACGTCGCACTGCGAGTTGGGGTGGAGGACGAGCATGATCAATGGTGGGACTGGACCAGCGCGGGCGCGGGAGGCGGAGGGCGGAGGAGCAGACGGGTCTGGGATAATAAGGTGCTGGCAGGGCCCGGTCGCCTAACGAACATCGCGTGCCGGCTAGACCATGTACAAGCAGGACGGAAAGGACATGCTCAACGTCCTGAGCACGAGGCGCCGGGGGATCGGTCTTCAATCTCTCGCATCCGTTCCGCATCGACATCACGGTGACGAGCCGTGTTAAGTATATTGTTACCGAGGGTCCGGGGCGCCATCGGGACGAACAAAGCCGGGAACGACCTGTGAGGGAAGTGACCTTTTGATAAGAACGGAACTTGAATCCAATCTTCCCAGACGCTATTCGTCCACAGGAACCATCGGAGGAGCCCACCCAGACACTCTTGGGTTCTCCGAAACAAGAAAAGCCTCGGTGGAGTGCGTGTGTGAAGCAGGTGATCGGCTCCCGGATCGAGCTCCCTTGGTCTTGCAAGCCTCGTGCGTTGGCGGCTTGTACCGGAGGTGCAATGTATGCAAAAGTCAGGCGAATGACGAGATATGCCTGCCTGCACCGTGATGATACCGCCTGGCGCGATGTTGCGCACGACATTCTTGACGTGGAAATCGACAGTGCCGCCGCTAGTGGTTAGTAATCGCGCCGATTGTACGTAGAATTACCATAGGTAGGGCGCCTTGACGGCGCTGGCGAGTATTATGGGCGCCAAGGGACGTATTGATGTGCCGGGGATGGGTACAAAACCAGTCGTGCGGCCGGGTGACCATCAACAGGTGAATTGAACTTTGGTTCGGCCGCGACAGTGGGTGTATGCACAATTCAGGTGTTCTATCCCAGGATTAACTGTATGATCGGCCCGTGTGGAACTTCCTGCAGGCTTTGAAGAAAGGTCCGGGAGTAGTCCCGGGAAGCGCGCACGTGCACGAGAAGTGTTCCTAGAGCAAAGAACGGATGTCCGGGTAGATTCTGCAGTGGAAACCCAGCGGGTGATCAAGTGGCGAAAATGACGACGAAGAGTAGTTGATGTTATTGCCGCGGGAGGAGAAATGAGATCATAGGGCCTTGTGGCGGAGTCTGGAGAAAGAAGGGCACGTTCGTGCGGTGCGAGAAAGGGGGAACAGAGAAGCGAATGTACGCATCTTGTGTCGTAACCGGAGTGCTTAGAAGGCACGGGCTTCAAAACTCTACTGGATCATATCCGTAGACGAAAGGTTGAGAAGCCGGTCACTCATCTGGGAAGCGAACTCGATAGCTCGCCGTGGTGTGTGGCAGAACTGTCCCTGTCTGAACCTTGATCTGACCTGTGCATACTACAAGATCCAACAGAACGACTCAGCGGCCTGGAAATCAGAGATGAGCGCGATCTATGTATGAGCGATAGACGACTCTCACCGAGTTCATACTGAGCTCCGAACTGCTGGCCTACGAGCTGAGTGATCTCGGACAATGGGCTATACTTTGCATCATCCAATCGTATACAATCATCACATATATCCTGATAGAAGAGGAGAGGACTATAAGGCCTGTCCTGTTTGTGAGAGTGCTGAAGACTGCTGCTGCAGCGCCGCCACAATCCTCGGCGCAAAAAGTTTGCTACCGTGACGTCACGCGCACGTGCCTTTGCGACAATTTTTGGTAAGGTTCACTGCTTGAGCTTCAACTTGTCTTAGTCTATGTCTATCGTTTTCTGCCAATCGCAGGTCCTCTCAAAAAGTCCCATTCATCGCGGTTCATGTTGTTCTTGCGACCATCGCGCGGAGAGACGTCCAGATTCTCTTATACTCATCGTGTACAAGACTTGGATTCAACCGCAATTCCATATCTTATCATCACTACCAGCTAAAGAAAATCAACTTCCTACGGTCCCCTGTAGAACTTGGGCTTGGTGTAGTCGGTTGCGTTAACACTTGCTGCCCATCCTTCATTCGGCGATATCTATAGTCGAGAACAGATAATACACGACCTGGGGGCTGAAAGTCTGCGTACGATCACGGTCCCTCTCTCACCATCTCCCACATTGTCCCTACCGATGGATGGCCAGGCGAGCTTTGCGAATCCGTCTCGTTCTCGCAGATGCTCATGGAGTTTTTTTTGCAAGACCATATGCATTCTAGCTCGCTTTCTAATGCACTACACTTACTAGTGCCGCAGTTTATGGTCTGTAACAACTCGAGACGGGGGTTTTACGGGCTACAACCTTCCATGGCGTTGTTTAGAATGTCGTCTTCCATGCCCCGGATCAGATAAGACGTCCAGACCTGCCCCCGATATTCACGGCCATCGATGACGTTCCGATGCTCATTATCCAGCAGACAAGATATCCCCGGCGCGGTATCGCGGTCCGAGCGCGCTCCCCTCGGTGCGCGCCCATATCGCGGGCTTCAAGCTGGCCCTGAGCTGTACGCAAGCCAAGAAGTCTAGCCAGTGTTCAACTCAGCGCCGCGGCGGCAGCAGTTCGCGAGCGACGATAGCGGCCGTAACATACCTATGGCGCTCGACCTGAGTGCTCATGCGGACAGGTGGTCTACCTTCTCTCGATCGCGACCCGCTCCCTGATGCGTTGTTATCAGGGCCCTCTTTACCATTCACGATACCGCAGAGCAGCCTGTGATGCAGAATGTACGAGCAATCCGCCGCGGGGCCATGGGAAAATTGCGAAGGACAAGGCCCGTGCTCCGACACCCGTCACAGTCCCGAAAGTACGGTGAGCTGCTGGGACCATCTGGGCTGTGTTGAGACCGACCAACAGCAGGCCCCCGTATGGAACACGCGCAGGAAGGCAGGCGTACCTTCCTCACCTTGGTCGAGCCTGCACAAAAGCTATGGGAGTCAAAATATTCCTGCCTGTGCTACCTAATCCCACCTAGCAATCCCCGTGGTTAACGGCTTCCTCACACTGTGCAAGTGGCACGTCTGATCATGACGCTCTCCGCTGCCAAGTGCCCCGCAACCGCCCTCACGCTAGGTACGCTGGCAGTGCCACTCCAACGAAGATTCCAGGGCATCCCTCGCCAGAAGAGAAGACGTTCATTCCCCGAGTCTAACCTCATTCACACCCGTCCGGCCCGCGCCCGCGCCCGCAACGTCCTTCGGCGTTCAGGCCCTCATCCCAGCTCCCCTCGACGCCCGATGAATGCCAGCGCAGAACAGCGGCCTTTCCGCCGGCTTCGACGCGGCACGCTCCACGTCTTCGTCGACCGCATCACACTGCGCGAGAACCGCCGCAAGCGCACGACGCCCGCCTTGCAAGGTTCACCGGCACGTCTGCGCCTGCCCGAGCACTCGACGCCGGCCGGAGTGCAGATCGTCTGCGGGCAGCTGAGAACGGAGGACGCAGCACGATCGCCCGCGCCTGCGTCTCGCGTCTCGCAGATGAATGCGGATCGACGCTCGCAGAAAGCGGGCCTTCCGCGCGCAAACGGCAAGTCCCCCTCAACCACGGTCGCACTACCTTCGTCCCCTGCCCGACATCGCTGGCAGCGGGCGGGAAGATCGATGGAGCCTCGAACGCCCGGGCACCCGTGCGCAGTGCCACCCCCGCTGCTGGACTGCATCCCCCCGCTTCTCGCCGCTTCTCACGGCCGGGGGGCACGATACATCGGAGCTCGGGCCCTTCGAGAGTGCAGGGGTGCGCAGCGCGTTCGGACGACGTTCCTGTTCGCAGGCGGCAGCGGTACTCCACTCGCGCCGTCGCGCAGCGAGCAGCGAGCGCCCCGGCCCTAGGCCTGCGCTGTGTTGTCACCCCATCATGCGCGTGCGTGAACTTGGCAACCCCTCGGCGATATTTGCGCTTCCCGCGGCAGCTCGCAGCTCGGGGTGGTCAATGTCCCCGCGCGGCGCGCGGCGACACGTGAGGATGACGCGGGTCCAGTACACAGTCCCCGCCCGAGGACTCAATTGGCACGGCTGGAACTGCCCTTCTCTCTCCCATCGCCCATCTCTGCGTACGCACCGGACTTGCGAGATAAGGCTCGGGCAGCGCGCGACCTCAGACCTGAGCAGTTGTTGCTATGTGCCCTGATTGTGCGTACCCACACCGATGGTGGTGCAGACGGCAGCAGTGAGTGGGAGCGGCCGCGCGGCGCGTGGAGGTATGACGGTACATGTGAGCGGCGTTGCGCGGTTCGTCTAGCAGAGCGGGGAGGCCCCCCCGAGTGCCGGGTCTCGACGGCATACGCTCGGGGAGGCACCTGACCGCGATTCTCTGCCCTCGGCCATTATTACCGCAGAGTGTGATCAGGGACAGCTTGGAGGCAGGTCTGGGACAGCGGCCAAAGAGAGATGCACTGCGGCGGAGAGTCGGGCATTCTAACTCTGACTCTGGGTGTGCGTGGGTTGCACTCGGAGCGACGGTGCCAGAGAGGCCAAGACATGTGGTCTGCGGCCGCAGGCTGCCAGGGTTCGACGCAGCGATGTCGAGATGTCAGTTGACGAGACGAAACGCGCGGGTTGTAGACAGCAAACACAAAGCACCGCAGTACGTACGTACAGCTTGTAGACCACTTCGACAACACGACAGATGCGACAGGCTGCTACTTGATCCAGGAAGAGTAGTTCTGCGAGGGATAGGGGTGCGAAAGCTCATTACTATGCGGACGGGAAGCTACGGACACAATGCACGGGTAATGCAGCGGGGACCGCGAGGACTTGAGACGGGGCGGGGGAGTACCGAGAGGTCGAGGACGGACGATCATTACAGATGATACACGAGCAAGAAGGGTGGTACAACCGTAGAGAGGGAGCGTATGACGGGGTGGAGCATGGGTATGTGCTGCGGTGAGGCAGGAGAGGGACGGCAAGCTGGGGGGACGAGAAGAGTCTCATGCAGAGCGGTATGTATCAAGGGACGCTGTGCTGGCTAGGAGAGTCGGGTGTGGGTGAAGGTGATGCACCAACCACCACATCACAAGCCCTGTATCTGCACAATGAGAAACTGCTTCTCGTCCTGCGAAATTAACGAGGGTAAGCATATGTTAGTAGCCGACACAATGTGAAGACGCACCATGAATTGTTCGTCTTGCAAGATTGGATGGCAGGTCAGTATCAAAATGCAACCCAAATTAAATATATTATCGTACCTTCTTTGTCGTTGTGGAACTCCTTCAGGAACTTCAGCAGCTTGTCCTTGTTTCGCCGAAGGATAGTTTCTATCTGTGGAGGCTTCTTGGGATTGGCCACAAACACCTAGCCGAAGGAATCACGCTTAAACCGAGCGGTGTGGCATCAACATGCGGGTTACCCACCTTGAACACATGGAACGCCTCGAATTGGATGTTCTTGCTCTTGTCACGCAGGAGGTTCATCATCATCTTGAGATTCGTCTCGTTCGCGATGTAACGTGTCATTACGTTGAAGTTCGCACGATCCAGCAGGATCTCTCCGAGGAGCTTCAACGACTGCCGCTTGGTGACGTAATTGTTCGAGAGGATAAGAGTCGTGAATGACGAGAAGAACTGTGCAAGCCAAAAGTGAACATCAACCGCAGTTCTAGACAGGGTTTAGGGAGACATACGCGATCATAGTTCTTGTCGAGGTACTCGGCCACCATGGCCTTGTGGCGGGTCAGGGTCTCCTTGAGGTTGGTGTACGCATCACACGAGATGCCGAAGGTCGTGGTCTCGATGTAATGTGGGAACTTGTAGAACCTGAGGCGCGACGTCACAAGGCGGCACAAAGTCAGCGGATCCATCATCACTCACTGCTCAGAGTACAACAGAATCTTGGCTAAAGGCTCGTGGCGTAGCATTTCACGCAGGATCATGCCCGTGTTGAGCGCGATTTCCTCGTTGCTGTAACCCTCAAACGCGGCAAACAAGACATCTGGCTTCTGAGATAGATATTCCACGGTGGGGAAGCGGGAGCCAATCTGTCGCCTCAAAATATTGTTGAATATCTGAACCACATCCTTGCGGGGTTCAAACTCGAGCTTGTGGATGTTCTGTATCAGATGGAGTAAAAGGTCCGTGTTGTAGGTCTCTTGGGCAAGCTGTGCAACTAGCTCTGGTAGTGGATCTACGGCGTTGAAAACGGGTCAGCCACGCGCGTTGAAGGGATCCCTTCACAATCATGCGTACCACCATCTCCGTACAAGATCGACTTAATCTGCTGCAAGTTCTTCCCCACATCGTCATTTGCCTACAGCCCGCGTTCAATGCAAGGGGCCGTGGGATTCAAAGGGGCGTACCTTTCTCCTGACCTCCCCGCCGGGCGGTCCAGCCTCCAGCCTCGGAAGCGCGTCTCGAAGACCACGGACAAGGTCTGGGGGAGTGCGGGGCTTTGTCTTGAAGAAGTTCATGGTGATAGTGCCCGCACTGTGCTATTCGTAGAGGGCGACGGTAGGTGGGAGGAGTTCGTGCCAGAGGGAAGCGGCAGGCGGTATCAGTACGTCACGGCAGAACTCGCAGAATGTTCAAATAGGAATGGCAGGTGCGGATTCCGTCAGCCTGATAGCCAAGGCAGTGCCCCTGTGAGGCTGACAAGTGGCGCGCAGCAAGGGATGTGCTGCAGAGACTTGTCTGAGACAGATGGGAGGAAGAGACGGTCGTTGTTGTGGCTAGCGTCGTCGTCGATAGCTAACCACCGTTGCCCAACACTGACAGGCCAGCCACCGGCATAGTCACGTGCTTCGCTACAGACGCGGTTTCATGGGCGCTTATGTTCACCTAAAATGTCTGCAGCCACCGCGGCTGTCTCCATCTTACGTTCCAAGTAAACGCGGACGGCGAATATTCTTGTAGGTGGATAACCTACGCGCGGATATAGGAGTTTGTACCAGACCTCGGAGAGCCAGCGCGCACGTCGTACGCGCGTACGCTACTGAACGTTGAACGGGTAGCGGGCCGGGGGACATACTGCGTCATGTATTTGCGCGCAGTGCCAATTTGAGCGCGGGGTGATGGACGTGTCCGCCGACTCTGCCACCTCATCTCATCTTACGCCGTCATCTGTCCCTTTCATCCGCTCTTCTCTCTACCGTTCTCTTATTCGCGTGTACTCTCGCATTCCCGCCAAACTCGGGTTGCTTGGAAATATCTCTGGAGACCTGTTCCAAATTTCTGAAACTACTTTCGTACACAGCACTCTGTCATGTCCTCTATCCGTTACTCGGTCATCGTCCCTGCGTTCAGGGAAAACGGAAACATACGCCCGCTCGTTAGCCGCATCTTCGGCGCGCTCTCGCAAGTAAACTCGCCTGTCAACCCGAATGAGGTCGAGGTCATCATTGTGGACGACAACTCGCGCGATGGCTCCGTAGAGACCGTCGACACCCTCCGCCGCGAGGGCTACAACGTCCGCATCATTGTCCGGACAACTGAGCGTGGCCTGAGCAGTGCAGTTGTGCGCGGGTTCCAGGAGGCGCAGGGTGACAGCATGTTGTGCATGGACGCGGACCTGCAGGTGAGTACGGAACCCATTCGTTACCCTCAGAGATGTTACCGTGCTCGTTACGGTGCTTCGATCTGTGCAGCTGAATTATTTTCTGACGATGTTGTTCAGCACCCCCCAGAATATGTACCATCTATGCTGGCATCCATGTCTCGCACAAAACAATTCGCGCTGGGAACGCGGTATGCAAAGGGCGTCGAAATCGACGAGGGATGGCCTCTCTACCGTCGTGTCATCTCCTCTGGTGCGCGTATGCTTGCTCTACCCCTCACCGCTGCGAGCGACCCCATGTCGGGCTTCTTCGGCATCCGCAGAGAAACGGTACGTTCACGCTGTCGCCGTCCCTTCCCGCCTCTGCATCCCGTCAATGATCTGGCCCTGACGCGTACCGCGTGTCCCTAGTTCCTGAAAGCGCGCAACCTGAACTCGGATGGCTTCAAGATCGCACTGGACCTGCTCGTGAAATGCAACATCCCCTCGGACGCGATCGCGGAGGTCCCCTTCTCCTTTGGCGTCCGCGCTGAGGGCGAGTCGAAACTTACCGGGAAGGTCATGATCCGCTACCTCGAGCAGCTCGGGGAGCTGTACTGGTACCGCTTCAGCGGTCTCATCATCTTCCTCAGCATCCTCCTCTTTGTGCTCTTCGTCCTCCTGGCGCGGGCTTTCCTTGGCGCGTATGGCGGCTTGGAGGGCAAGGCACAGAGCAAATACTGAGCCGTTCGTGCCGTCGCTGGCCCGATGGCGTTCTCGCGAGTGTCGGAAGGGGCGGGGTCTGTACAAGTATGCGTAACGTTATTCTTGTCTCACTCATCATATCCTCCACGTCCCGGACAATGTTTATACCTTTCTAGTATCGGACTATCCAGGAACCGCCACGAAGGTCGGGCCCTGTAGGGTCGGACGTCTGGCATGTGGGTAATGGACAGCCCCACATAGGACGCGCCGTCTGGATTTGTCTGCAAAACTCTCCACGATGTCAAGTTGGCTTCGTGGTCAAAAGTAGCGCGCGCAATGGGAAGAGGAACGCCTCAGCAAGTATAGCGCAATCCTGACGGCGACAACGCTGAAAAAACCAGAGGGCACCGTGCCGCTGCACACGAAACTTGCAACAAATTACTCGCCGCTACGTCGACTTCGGCATTTACAGTCGGAGAAGCGGTCAGAGCGCGTCCAGGTCGTTAATCTCCGTGTTTCTCGTGGCGCCTTCTACCAGCCATCAGTCGAGAGCATGGTGGATAAATTTTGTCGACGATCCAGCCGCTTCCAAGTGTGTAAAGCCGACTCGAGTGTCAGCACATCTCAGCGCCGACTGGCCAGACTGCCGCCCCCAAAAGCGCGTAAGAATCATGGCACGCTGACCACAATTCCATCATTTAGAGCATCCCCGCAGCACACTCACAAGGACGACACCCAACATAGACGAGTTCTCGAGCATCTGGGCACGTCCCCGAAGGTTTCCATACGGACCAGTACGTAGTGAGTACGTCTCCTCTTGTCGATCCGCCTACCATTCTGAGCGCACTTACGCCACCCTCGACCGCCCCGTTCGTCCCCCGACGCCCCGACCCTTCGAAGCACCCGCTGCTGGCCCCGGCATCGGCATCTTGTCTGGCATGCCCTAAACCGTGGACGTACGACTGCACTACCCCGCCCTTCCGTCCATTTTCCACATCACCACAAGTATCTTCGGACCCACCCCCGGCGGCACGTTGGCGCGGCGACCACACGTCCAATAGACCTCCACTCCGGGCGCGCCGCGCAAAGAACCAGGGGCCCTTTCATCGTTTTGCGTCAGAGTCCTTAGCAACCCATCCTCGCGAGCGGCCGGCTTCAACTTGCCTACCGGTCCAGGCGGACGAGTCAGGGTCGACAACACCTCCCCGAGCGATGCCGCTGACAGTGGCAGGCACCGAGGAATTCACGCTGCTTTCTAGAGGCAGATCTTCACGCCCGCCCCTTGACGTTCGGGCACCCCCCGCTGTCGTCCCCTGAAGTTTGCGGGGTTAACGTGCATTGTCCACCGCCCCCGCACACGCTCCCGCTTGCGCTGTTCCAACTTATGCCCGAGGACCGACATGCCGTACACACCTCCCCCTCTTTGTCAGACCATGCCTAATCACGCACGAAGCGTGCACCCCTCGTCGCTCAGCGCTCGATGCACGCCTACCGGCTCCCCGGTGCTCACTTCGACCCAAGTGGAAGTATCTTTTGGGCGTTCACCATCCAGCCTGCCGGTCGGTAGCGTGACCATCCTGAATGCCGACCGCCGTCCAGACCAATGTGAAGACGACGAATCTCCGCGAGCCTCGAGAACGCCGCGCGCGGCCGTCGCAAATGAACACACCCGATTTCGCGCGCCCCGTTCCCTGGCCACGGACACTGGCACGTCCCGGGACCTGGGCAGCGGGCGCGCGCCATTATCCGTATCCGTACGCGACTCGAGCCGAGTCCGACTCTCAGACTCTGCGCGCCCGGTCGGCGGTGCCTGTCTTCCCCGCTCGCCCGTCGGTTCTCGGTCTTCGGCGCGCGGTGTTCGGTGCTCGGAGCTCGGAGGGCAACCGTAAATTTAATCGCTGACGGTGAGTGATGGCGAGGCTAACAGCCGGCCGCGTAACAGCGCGCACAGTTAGGCGGGACGTGCGCATGTGAAGGGCGGGCCCGGGTGTGCCACTGACAATGACAGCAGCCAGCAGCCAGGCCCACAGTGCCCCGGGGCGGCCGATTGGAGGGGGGTGCGTTGCTACGACTGCGAGTCGGCGAGTCGGCGCAGGCGAGGTACGGTATGTACGTTGTCGAGATTTTGGGGCGGTCTGGGCTTTTTTGTGCCTGGAGGGAGGGGGAGGTGAGTCAGAGGCTACGAAACCACACCTCTCTGAGTCGTGTTCGTTTGACCTGACCTGTCTGCTTGTGGCTGACTCTTTACCCAGACAGGTAGACGCAGAACCGCGACACGCGACACGTAGGAACACTGGCAACCATGGCACTCGCCGCGCTCTCCCCGCACCGTGGTCCATTGTCGATGTCTCCACTCCCCTGATACCAAATCTCGAGCTTCGAACCCCGTACCCCGTATTCAATTGCCCATTCCTCCCCAGGTGCATAAGCCACACCGATTGGCCACGCGGCACAGAAGCGTGCCTCCCGAGTGCCCATCTCCATCCATTCCCATTCTCCGTGGCACGTCACGGTCGAACGACCCGTCGACCGTCTTCCGGCTTCCATCGTCTGATTTCATTGTTGCTCTTGCTCGGGGACCCAATGACGGCCGACCCACCCCATGCACGCAGAACACTCAAGCCACGAGACGTGACTCCCAGCACCAGCAAGAAGAGGAAGCACGAGTCTCCTCGGCATCAGGATCAACAGCCCGCCCGGCAAATTTCGCGTGCCCGAAGCTGCTCCTGTCAACGTTCAATGTCTGGTGCCCGAGACTCTGAACCCTCAAGCTCAATAGGTGTAGAAGGTTGAAGCTCGACGCTCGAAGCCGCGGAGGACGGGACGTGCGAACCCGGCGCGCTCGATCAAGACTCCCCGCACATCTTGAGTCTCGAGTGCGTCTTCTCGCCGTTCTACCGTTCTCCCGCTACGTTGTGCTGGCGTGCGCGACCCCTCGACGCGCTTCTCTCCGTCGGGAGAACGAACACGCTACGCCCGCGCCCTCGAACCTCGATAAGACGGACGCTCGAGCCCCTGGAGAAGACACTGGAAGACAGCGGGGACCACGCGAGCCCCCGTCGCGTCGACGCGTTCTGATTAACCTTCGCGGCCGTAGAGCGCGTCGAACACCGTCCACGGTCCACAGTCCACCGACCGCCCAACCACAGAACGGAGCCGTGACATAACGCAACAGAACAGAACATAGAACACAGAACACAGAACACACAAAACGCAGCACCGCCGAACTCCGAACTCCTCCGCGCCTCCTCGCTCGCGCTTCGACGCGCCACGATTGGCCCGTGCAACGCGTGTGTACGACACTGTACGGCACGCGCGCGCGCGAGCGCGTCGACGCCCCCGTCCCCTCCCGTCCCCAGGGTCCACCCCGCTGCGCGCGCCCGTGCCCGGGAGAACGTTCAACGATCTGACATCTCGGACGGATGCATTCGGAGTTGCCCCACACGCTAGAAGACTAGAAGGCGCGGCGAGAAGGGCAGGAGGCGGGGACCGATATGTCCTAGTCTCCCCCGCAGACATCGTAATGGGCGAATAGGTGCGGGTACTGAGTACTGAATGGGTGCAGTACAATGACGTGCCCTAGTCCGCTCTAGTGTATGTGGGTATTCGAGGACCGCTCTGCTGCGCAGCGTCGAAATGATAGATCATATCATACAATACGACATTGGTGCGTTCGCTGCTCGCTGTTCATTCGTGCAGTCAGAATCAGTCGGAAGTCGGAACACGCCAATGGCCAATGTCAGAACGTTCGCCTCCGGGGTTCTGTCGCCCGACGTGCCATAAGCCATAACAACATCCGTCCCGCGGCAAGCGGTCATCATATCAGAACACAACGTGAGCGTTGCGCAACAATATTGGCGGCGGGAGCGGCGATGGCCATCACCGTGGTCCGTAGCCGTAAGTTGGCAGTAACGTTCTGTGGGCCCCCGCCGAACAACAGAAAACAGCGAACAACGCGCGTGGCCATGGGGGAAGATGCTGATGATGTGCGCGTCGGACGTCCGCCCGCTGAATCGCCGGCGGCGTGGCGCCCCATTCAGTCCTGTGAATTGGTGCAAGCAATGTATGCAGGACGTGGATGCAAGCCTGCCAGATCCGTGTATACTTGTGGGACGCGACGTGTGGATCTGGGGCGGACGCGTATCTAGGCTCTCAGGCTGTAAAGTGGACTGTGAATTCCACTGGGCACATAAAGTGCTGTCACCGTCCCCGTCAACGGACAGTCGCGCCGCGTACCTGCTGGGCTGTAGTCGACGTCTGTTATTCTGTTATGCTGTTATTCGCCAGCTGGGGGGCGAGGCGGGGCGAGGCGGGGGGCGTTTGTACATATATAGTGATTCTAAGCGGCAAGCGGCGGGGACCGTGAATCACTGAATGTCTACTTATACGTGCATCCGTACGCGGGTATATGGATATACACGCGTGTACGCTCCCGTAACTTCGAAGCTCGCGTTGCGCAACAGACGTCTGACGGCGCTGCCAGTGCTCGCGCATCTGCCGTCGACATCAGATACACTGTCTGTTCGTCTGCACCTCCCGTGTACCTCCGGCCCACTCCGGACGTTGCGCATTGACGCGTCGACGCATCGACGCATCGACGCATCACGATTCACGGCGCACGATCTCTCTCCGCGA
Organism: Lenzites betulinus; assembly: GCA_022264855.1. NCBI lineage: Eukaryota > Fungi > Basidiomycota > Agaricomycetes > Polyporales > Polyporaceae > Lenzites > Lenzites betulinus. The sequence goes on along the minus strand of JABYQU010000040.1, from coordinate 180,390 downwards.
GTCCGCGTCAGCCCCGGGCCCATCAGCGTTGACGCGGAGGAGTCGGAAGATCACCACGGTTCATAGTCCACCTGCATGCCTGAATCTCATGGATACAACTCGACGATCGCGCCTCGGAGGATCACTGGCACCACGTACGGTCTACCACACGCCCGAAATCTCCACTCATCTTGACGATCGCGACTCGGAAGACCACCACCACAAGCCCGAAGTCTCAATCTAACGCTCAACCACTCCGTTCGATGGTGCACCGGTGGGTGGTATGATATTAGATGATCGCGTCGAGTCCGGGATGTGTGGCGCGCGGGACCGGGCAGTCCGGGGCGGCGCGTCCAAGACATCCAAGTACCAGTCGGGGAGGCTAGCCTATAGCGTAGAGATTCAGAGCAAATAAGGCACATAATACAGCCTCTCGCGGGAGAGCTCAGAGTTAAAGGGAGTCTCGGAGACTCGGAGAGCGAGCACAGGCGCCGCCGCGATCGCGCGACTCAGAGTAAAATCGCCGGTCTGAATCGACAGGGGGCGTGGCGCGAGCCAAGCTCAATATACCGGCCAGCCCATAAGGCTAGAGTCGGCGGGGCGGGCGAGTGTGCGGGTGTCTGAGACGAGTGAGCACCAGGGACCCTAGAACGAGCAAATAAAGTGCGACTCGCGCCACCCGGGCGGTGCGTGTGGCGGCGGCGGCGGCGGGACGCGCTCCACCTTCCCTAGTGTGATAGTATGTGAGTCGGCGTTTCAACGCGAACAGGGCGTGCTGGGGCGGGCGGGCGGGTGCGACAGACAGTCCGGCGTTCAAGTTGACGCGGTGCACTGGAGCCTCAAGTTTGAGAGACGCGAGACGCGCGCGGGGTCGTGGGTCGAGACTGGGGCTTCGGAGGGTGGTGCGCAGGCGCGGCGGGGGACGCGATGTTGGCCTGACGACGCGCTGAAAGGCCGGGAGGGATGCTACATGACTCGCTATATTCCCACACCTAGCACTACCTTATTCTCGAGCATTGAAACGGCTTCGCCGTTGCACGTCCGGACAGCTGTTCGCGGGGACCACTCCAAAACCCCGCCCCATCCCTATACTACGTAGACGGCCGTCCAGGCACTACTTGATGTACCCTACCTTGCTATATACCCCTTGAAACAAAAAAAAAAAAAAAAAAAAAAGAAAGGCCGGGAGGGACGCGTCGAGCCCGGGAGCGTCGGCGGAGGAGAGCAGGACGGACGGCGGGCGGGTCGGGGTGGGCCAGGGGCAGGCGGTGCGGGTGACAGCTGGGAGGGCGAGGACTGAATGGAGGCCGTGATTGGAGCCTGCGAGGGGTCGCGACGGAGCCCTCCATCACGCCCTTCCTCGCCTTCGCCTTCGCTCGCCAGCAGCAGCACGAGCGAGTGTATTGCAGATTCCGGCCGAGGAAGATTTGGAGAACACCGCGGCTGGCGTTGGGGGGACGCCCTCCCGTAAAGCCCAGGAGCGCGCAGCCCGCTATGGCACTCCCGGCGGCAGCCAGATCTCCCCGCCGGATCGGCGGCGCGCGCGGGCACCTCCTGCCCGATGCGGGCGTGCCTGCAGTGCGCATAATGAACGCGCGACGGGAGAAGCAGACGCACGGCGGCGGGCGCCGGAGCACGTCCTCGGCTCACCGCCGCCTGCGAGGATCAGCGGCCCACGGCCTCCATTCCATGAATTTCCCACTCGCGCTGCTCTCGCCCAGGTCGACGACGGGAGACAATACTGGGTGTGCACCGCTCCGCGCACCCAGCCTGACACACAAATGGCTGTTTGTCTTGCACGCGCGGCGAGTCCGCCCTGCACCGCTTCCGTCGCCGCTGCGCCCTCCCAGCGAGTTGTGCTGGTGGTGGCAGCCCGAGGTGCCCAAGCCGGCTCGCGCTGCTCGCGTAGCGCTATAAAGCGCGTATCCCGCGCCGTGGGCCAGCCCTTCTCTCATCGGTTAAACACCCCTCCTAGGCGCGCATCCTCCTCCGCCCCTCCATATATCTCTCCCCACTCCTCCCCGCCGTCCCCCACCTCGCCCCTTCCCGTACGTACCCGCCCTCCGCCGCCGCCATGCCCCTATCCCTCGCCGACGTCCCCGAGGAGATCCTCGAGCGCATCCTCGCCCTCCTCCTCATCCAGTCCCCCGAGCCCTCCGTCCGCCCCTCCTGGCACCCCTACGCATCATCATCATCATCATCCTCCTCCTCCTCCGCCTCCTCCTCGCGCAACGCACCCCACGCGAGCGTGATCTCGCCCCTCCTAGTATGCCGCGCCTGGCTGCGCATCGCGACGCCCATCCACTACCGCCACCCCGTGCTCCGCACCCCGCGCCACGCCGAGCTGCTCCTCCGCGCGCTGCGCACCACCCCCGCCCTCGCGCGCTGCGTGCGCAGCCTCGCCGTGCACGCGACCGCCCCCGCGCTGCGCGACCTCGTCCCGCTCTGCGCGCACCTCCGCGCGCTGGACGTGACCGTCGACAATGCCGACGCACTTCCGCCCTCATCATCGCAGGCGCGCGGGGGTGAGAATGCGACGACGGGGGAGCACGACGGGCGCGTGGTGGAGTTCTGCGAGGCGTTCGCGCGCACGCGCGCGGTGCGGCACCTGACGATCCGCAAGAACGCGTACTTGACGCAGCCGAATGCGGTCTATGTCTTTGAACAGCTCGCGAAGGCGATCGCGCGCTGGCCCAAGCTCGTGAGTCCGCGCTTGCGTGTTTTTCTCTCTCTCCGTGTCATGAGGTTTTTCTGCGTGTGATGGGTGTGCCCCGTGGATGCGCGCCCCGTGGTGCTCCTCCGTGCTTCATGTCGACCGTCCCGAGCGCGCGCGGGCGCGATGCGGCCCTCTGGGGTGCTGCGCGCGCACCGTGGCGCGTTTCGACGGGGCGACATCATGCGGTGCTGTGTCCGACACCCTTCGTGCGCGCGCCCACGCGCGGAAGGGCCGTCATAGACCCGTAGGCACGGTGCGAACCTTGTCGCCCGGCGTCGAACTTACGTTCGGCGCGGATGTGTCTCGTCCTGTCTCGTGTCTTCCTGGACTGGAGTTTGCGTCAGATCATGCTGGACCCTGAACCCTTGCTGACGCGCCCATTTACGTTCGCAGGAAACAGTGGAGGTCGCGTTCCGGCTGAGCCCGTCGCCAGCCGCGAGCGCGCTCGTGCAGGCCCTCGCGGCCGCGCCGCGCCTGCACACGCTGCACACGCAGCTGCCCGCGGTGTGGAATACGACGTTGCTTGATGTGCGTGTTTCTTTTTCTCTTTTTCTCTGTTTTGCTCTATCTCTCTCTGTCTTGTTGGGAATTCGTCCTTCTATCCATCGCCATCTCCCGCTGTGCATCTCCCGCCATCCCTATCGCTATTCGTACTCCTATTGTTCCCGCTGTCGTTCCCGTCTCCCCGCCCGCCGTCCGCGTTCTCCGTGCTTCTCGCGCTCTCCCACCCACGTCGCGTCGCACCACTTTCCACCACCTCTCCTCTTCTACCCCACCCACTGCACGTCTCCCGTCCCGTCCCTTCCCCACCTTCCCTTCCCCGCGTTCTGCACCACCCGCCCCACGCCATCCCTCTCCGCCCTCCCTCCCCCTCTTCGTTCCTGCCCCAGAGCCAGATCCGTAAACAGACACAAGAGCTAACCAACCACCCGCCCCAACAGATCGCGCAAAACCCGTCCCTCGCCCGCATCGCGCTCACCCCCGCGGCCGAGCACGCCGGCGCGCACCTCTTCCTCGCGGAGGCGCGCCGCCACCCGCGCCTCGTCGCGCTCATCCGCGCCGGCGCGCCTGCCCCCTCGCCTTCTCCTTACTCTTCCGCCTCTCAGTACTCCTCCTACTCCCCATCACCTTACACACCGGCAGCCGGCCAGCAGATCTCGTTCTCGCTCGCGGGCAGCGCGCGCGCGCGCGCCGCGAGCGCGGTGATGGGCATGGGGCGCGCGCCGGTGCCGGTGCCCATGCCGGTGGCGACGTGGGGGTACGAGCGCGAGGGGCCGGTGCCTGCGTGTCCGCCGTCGTACCCTGCGCGCCCTGGTGCTGGGCCTGCATCGTCGTACGCGCACGGGCCACACCCTGTCGCCGCGCCGCAGTACGCCCAAACGCCCGGTGCGAGTCCGTACGGGCACGGCGCATACGGTGGCAGCGCGCCGCAGACTGGCAGGGCGAGCGGGCCCGAGTACGCGCAGGTGCCGGCGCCGCTCGCAGTCGTGGCGCAGGGCCAGGGGCAGCGGCGTGCGCAGGGCAGTCGGAGGATGACGGCGGCGTGAGCGGGTGCGCCGCGCGCTTCAAAAATATTTCGGGGGACGAAAAAGTGAAGTGAAGAGAAGAAGATACGGACTACGACGACGACGACGACGAGTTCTTGTGATACATACCGCGCCCCCGCTGCTGACGACGCTTTCTTGCTTGCCCCGCCCATGATACCACCGACGATATCCTGCATAGCTACAGTGCGTAGTGCACAGTGCGCGTTCTGCCTCTCGTGACGATACGGACCTTTTTCGAGCTCGGGTTATGGCTGTACATGTGTATAATACTGCATAATTTCCTTGTCTTTCTGATTCTTCTGCTCCAGCGCTCTCGTCCCGGCCCCTCTCGCGTCTTTCTCTCGTCCCAGTCCCAGTCCACCCTCGTCCCAGGTCCCAGGTCCCGTCCTCGCTTCCATTTCCCCGCCGCGCCGCAAACCTCGCCTTCGCGCGCCCGCGCCGCCGCCCTTCTTCAGCGTCCTTCCTTCAGCATCAGCTTCACTTCCTTCCTTCTTCGTCGAGTCAAGCCCCGACAGCCCCCGAACTACCCCCGCCGTCGCCATCCCGACGCGCGCCCGTCGCCAGCGCGACCGCGTCCCGGCCAGGCAGCTGCATTGTTTCTGTCTATCCACCACCGCATGGAGTCGCGCCTTCCAGCTTCTCCCGCACATGGTCCTTCTCTCCCAGTTTGGATTCCTTCCCTCGTTCTTGTCCTCGCTCTCTTACGTCTCCCGCATCCCGCGCTTTCCTTGTTCTGCTCTCGCACCCGCCCCCTGACGACGCATACCACATACGTAGATACGTACGTACGTACGTACGCACGAAAGCCCCCGCCGCCGCCCCGCGCTATACCCGCTCGATACCTGTGCACGCCCGCTGTACATGGCACGCCTCATACCCCATACCCCCCACCCTCTTTCTTTCGGTTTTGCGCGCGCGGGCGCGCGCTTGCATTCGTTGCAATAGACACTCGTTCGCTTTTTGTGGGACTCGGAGTGCTGGTTCTGAGTGCGAGCGAGATGGGACGGTGTCCGTTACGTGAAGCTTGCGGTACGTACACACCGTAAGTACCTACGGCGGATCAAAGCTCGAACGCGTCGGCACCTCCCAAGCCATTGATTTGACTCCGAGCAAGATGGGATCCGGATCCAAGTATTGTGTGTATTGTGTGTAGTGTGCGGTGATAGTACACGGCGTGTACACATGGCACTTACAGCATATCGGAGTTCGAGCATGGCAATAGCTCCTTCCAAGTTATTCACCCCTGAGATCTCCAAATGAGCGCACCCATGGCCATTGGTGCGACGCCTCACTGCGTGGCGACGACCGCATCCCTCACTGCGGCTGGCATCGCCTGCTGCCTGAAGCATTCGAGCAAAATGGGATCCTTCCCTTGGTGTGATACACGACGCGAAGCATGCGCGACACATGGTACGTACACAGTACAATCCCTACGCCGTGCTCAGTCGAGCCACACAAAGCTCGAACGAGTCGGCACCTCCTTATTCGCCGCCACCACCTCCAAATCCGCGCCCCCACTCGTGCGCTTCAGCACCACGACGCCCGCATCCCCCGCAACACCCGCCGCGACCAGAAACGCGCTCTCCCCGTCCGTGCTGAGCTCCATCCCGCGGATCTGGTCGAGGCCCGTGAAGACGTGCTTCACGAAGCGCAGCGCCGGCTCGACCGCGTAGATCGCGATCGCGTCGCCCCGCGGGTCCTGCACGCCCACGTTCCGGTTCGACACGTACAGGAACGGCTGCGTGAAGTTCGACCCGGGCGCGGCGGACGCCTCCGCGAGCAGGATCTCGCCCGCGGCCATCGACGCGCCCGCCGGGAGCCCCGGCGGGACGACGGAGAAGTTCGCGGTGAGCGGCGCGTCGGATGCGGAGCTGAGCGCGGGGGAGGCGGGGATGGTTTGTTGGGTGAGCGTGGAGGAGAGCTCGTGCACGGTGTAGAGCTGGTCGCCGCGCACGACGATGTGGCGGGGGCCGCTCCCGGCGGGCTGCGGGATCTGCCCGGTGATGTTGAATGCGCCGGGCGCGCCGGTGGAGGCGAGCCGCCAGATCGTGTCTGCGCCCTGTGCGTGCGTGAGGCGTGGTCAGCGCGAGGCGAGGTAGGGTTGAGGGAGGGGGAGGGGGACGTACCAGGTCCGGGACGAGCACCTCCGAGCCGACCTCGAGCGCCATGTGCGGGTGCGACACCGCCGCGGGAAACGTGATGAGCGGCGCGCCCGCGGTGAACTCGAGCGGGTCCTCCTCGGTGGGGATCACCAGCCCGTTGCCCGAGCCAAACTGCAGTGCGGTGAGCGACGCGCGCGCTGATACAGCATAGACACAGGTGTGGTGAACGTACGTTCATGACGGCGACCTCCCCGGTGGAGAGCGGGACGGCGAACGCGGGCCCGTTCCCGCCTGAGCTCGTCTGGCCGATCGCGGCGGTGAGCGAGCCGTCCTGCTTGATGACGAACGACTGCAGCGCGCCGTCCGTGTTCTCGTTCGTCGCGCTGTGAGGCAGGGCGCAGGCGCGACTCGGTGAGCACTCTCGGTCCTAAGAGGCTAGGAGCAGAGCACAGGGACTCACTAGAGGATGCTCTTGTTCGTCGGGTGCAGGTCGATCCAGGACGGGTTCTGGCCCGTGGGCGACTGGCCGAGGAGCGAGAGCGTGTTCGCGTCCGAGTTGAAGAGGTACGTCGCGATGAACGTCGAGTATCCGCCCGCGAGGATCGTGAAGTTAACCATGCTTGCTGGTGTGCTGTGTACAGAGGAGGGGGGTCGGGGACTCGTCAAGAGTACGGGGTCGTCAGATTAAACAGGTCGTGCGTTAGAGTACTGGTCGTCAAGCTCGGGACACCAGGTCGCGAGTCGTGCAGGGGGCAGGAGGAAGGAGGGAGCCGGGGGCGGTCACCGAGGTGCGACTATATATCATTGGGCGGCACGGTGGGCTCGGTCTCGGGCCATTGTGTTGGTGATCGGGGCGCGACAATAGCCTTTTGAGGTCGATGGGCGTCGTAATGCAGGCGGTTTCTGCAAAGCATCATCAAGGATATGCGCTTTGCTGTACATAACCATCATGTATGCATCATAATGCATGGGCACCATCAAAGCTGGGCCAGTGGGGCGCTTAGTCGTCGTACTGTGCGATATACTTATAGGAGTGTAGGCGGAGCATCTTCAAGAAGCTCCAGCCTGACGTCCGAATGCGAACGTTGAAGGTGTACTTACGAGCAAACCAAGATGGCGGATATTGCGCCTACATGTAGCTCAAAGCAGGTAACACCTGAAAACAGAGAAGAACGAGCGAGTCAGCGGGACATCGAAGACGAATTCACTGCGAGACTATGGAACACGGAAAGACTTACTGCCTAAGGTGTCGGGGCTGGCCTTGATTACGTTGACGATACACTCGACACCAGGAGGGATGTCTACAAATTGGAAGGCATTGATGAGCCAGAGACGGACGCCATAAAAGTTGTAAGTATCTATATCAACTCCAAGCCCAGTGGGAGGATGGATTGTATACGGGCGCCTGACAGGTGGCTGAGGCTCTCACTGGCTCTCTTGGCTCTTGCTGTAACTTATAGAATCCCCATCATTGTCAGTACTGTCTCTGCATATCGTGTGCTACCATTTACAATCTGAATTCTTGCCACCCAAACATGGGCCACTTTCGCTTCCGACGCCTGAAACTCTTCCGCCGCTTCGCGCCAGCGTCGGAAAGGGCTCTGAGCGTGCCGGCTGCGGCCCCGCGGCCCTAAGTGTGGCCAACTTCGCCTCTTTTTGTAAACTACTGAACAGTATCGGATTCGCAGCACTACTCTGGAGACACTAGATGCTGATGTAATTTTCGTCATTCTCAGTTACCTTGAACACGTGTTTCCACGTTGCAATCTTGCGTCTGTCTCCAAACAACTCCGGCGTATGTGCACGCCCTTTCTCTTCCAATGTTGCCAGGTCCGGACGAGGACACTACCTCTGATACCACCTGACGCGATACGTGTTTATGTACGGTCAGTTAATGCACTTTACCCAGCTACCCATCTACCGGATGTTGACGGCCGTCAACGCAGATACTTGACACTGCGTGGCTACTACAAGCCGGAGAACGACACGCCGGAGTTCCTTTCCGTACTATATCATCTCCCATTTCTCACCTCCATAACCTTTGAAGCAGCGCCAGAAGGTGTCACTTGGTTTGTGGTAGAACGGTGCCTCCAGCTCCCTAACCTTTCCGCCTTGACATTTTCGCAAAACTCGCAATGGTTAGTCCCGGGTCGGTCTGAAGACTAGATCAAGGTTACTCTGCCTGCTCCTGATGCCCTCCGGAGCCTCCCCCGTCTTCCTCTCACCACGCTCTCTTACGCCACCCTCGTTTGGAGGGAACTGAAGGAGCGCCCGTACGACGACCGATTTCCTCATACCCACTTGCTTGCCGATGAATACGCTGCAGAAGCCAGAGGCCTTGCTCCGCTTATTCTCGCAATCCGAGAGACCGTCGAACGTCTCTATATTCCTCTTGACGCCTCGCCGGTGGGCGAGATGTGCCAATGCACATGGCCGAATTTGACAGACTTGCGGCTCAGGGGTGCGTATGCGGATTCTATGCTGCGGTCAATCATCTCCATCTTGCTTTCGCGCATGCCCCGCCTCCACAGCCTCTCCGTAGAGCTCGCTCAGCCGCCCTATCACTCTCGTGCCCCAGTCTTCGGCACCGCGGTCCCTGTCGCTTGCGAGCGCCTGCAGCTCTGTTCGCTCACCGTGCCGTACCCTGACCCGGAGGATGCGATATTCTCGTTCGTGGGCGTCGATCTCGTTCACTTATCGCTCCGTGACTGGCCGAGGGCATACTCCCCCTTGCGCGGAAAGGTGGCCCTACGTTTTGTGGCACCAATCCTCTCGGCATTCGAGTGTCTTCGCCTCTTAACACGCATGAACACTCCGCTTTTGGAGAGTCTAGAGGTAGTATACAAGGTAGACGATGCCGATGATGACCTCCTTCGTCATATTGCTACTGCATACCCCCGTTTATCAAGGTTGGAGATTCATCACTATCGCAACAGCGGGGACGACGACATAGTGCCGTATGTAAGTACACCTGGCGAATACCATCTCGGATGGATACGTCAAAGCTGACTCGACCACAGGAGCATATTTCGCAGATGTTAGCCAGTATGGCGTCTCGGTCACTCCACTCCCTCCGCCTCAATCTCGACTTCAAACATTTGGACCCGCCGTTAGCGCATCGCATGCCCCTGACATACAACCCCTTGATACCGCCTAAACGTCCAACCCTTTACGAGTGCGCAAGCGTCATCACCACCATAACAGGTATCCAACATCTCGATTTGCTCGAGCATGACGGTCCAAATAGTCGCTGGGAGAAATTCCGTCTGCTCAATGGAGAGTGCGTCTATGGTGATCCACCTATTGGGTGGCGACATCTGTACGTAGACCGCCGACGTCCTTATGTCTGAATACATCTGCACAGGGACTCCGAGCTCCCAATCTTCCGCGAAGAATGGCGATACATACAGGGCCGCTGACCCATACAAACTGTCGTGAGTTTTCAAGGTCTGGCGCTCCTAAATGCAACGACCTTGCGTGATCGACTCTAATGTATTCCGATGTCGACTCGCATCGGAGCTGTAGCAGCATCCGGTATGTCAGTACTATTTCAAGTGATACAGTCGACCTTGCCCACTTTAGACTGGCACATGCATGACACACAGCCCACCGGTAGTACCAGTTAGAGTGCGCACGCCGGCCTCTCACTCGGGAGTCGAAGGTTTACTGGTGCATCTCCGGAGTGAACGCTTGTTACAGGAGATGATATGTATAAATGCCCAAGCATCTACAAGACGTCGTAATCGATATATACTCTACCACACTAGTCGAGCCAGACGAAGCTCGTCCGCGTTGGCAGGTCGAGGTTCCTGTCGAGGATCGTCAGGTTCCGCCCGCCCTGTATGCGCTTCAGCATGATGACCCCCGCGTCGCCCGCCACGCCGCCCGCAATGAGGAACTCCTTCTCGGGCCCGCCGAGCTGCATGCCGCGGATCTGGTCGAGCCCGGTGTACACGAACCCGACGAGCGCCAGCTTCGGCTCGAGGCGGAATATCGCGATGGCGTCCCCGCGCGGGTCCTGCACGCCCGTGTTCCGGTTCGAGACGTAAATGAACGGCTCGGGGAAGCTCGGCGACGCCTCGGTGAGGAGGATCTCTGCACCCGCCATTGCGGCGCCCTGCGGGAGGCCCGGGGGTAGGATGGAGAAGTTCGCGATGAGGGGGCCGACGGTGCCGTTCGGCGCGGGCGGAATTTGCTGCTGGGTAAGCGTGCTCGAGAGCTCGTGCACGGTGAAGATCGTGTTACCTGTGTGCGAGTCGTGTGGTCAGACAGGCACGAAGGGAGTGAAGGTGGGAGCACATACCGCGAGTCGCGATGTGCCGGGGGCCGCTGCCCGAAGGCTGGTTAATCTGACCGTGGACCTTGAAGTTTCCAGGCGCGCCATCCTCGCTCAGTCGCCAGATTTTGTCTGCACCCTGACAATAACGACGTATCTTAGCATGCGGAACGCTTATACGACCCAAGAGCACATACAAGGTCCGGCACGAAGACTTCCGAGCCGTGCTCCAGTGCCATGTGCGGGTGGGACACCGCCGCGTCAAAAGTGATCACCGGATGATCCGACAGGAATTCCAGAGGGTTGCCTTTCTCCGTAGGGACGATGAGACCGTTGCCCGATCCGTACTATTCCAAGCCAGGCGCATCGTCAGACATTGCATGGCAGGAGAGTATGCATCTCTGCCTTACGTTCATAATGGCCACCTGCCCGGTTGAGAGGGGGACAGTGAACGCGGGGCTATCGCCCTCGGAGGCGATGGTATCAACCGGAACGGAGAGAACACCCTTCGGACCAATGACAAAGGACTGCAGACCACCCGACGGGTTCTCGTTTACGGCACTGCGGTGCGACATGAGTACTAGTCATGACGCATGGTGTAGGCACGGAAGCTCAGACTTACTAGAGGATGCTTTTGTTCGTGGGATGATGCGCGATCCATGAAGGGTTCGCACCCGTCGGCGACTGGTTCTGCAGCGTGAGCGCATTGGTGTCCGAATTGAACAGGTAGGACGCGACGAAGGAGGTGTAACCGCCTGCAAGGATAGTGAAGTTGACCATGGCTGACGTCGTTTACACGGGGCACTGGAGGGACGACACGTACGTCGGCGGACGGAGGGCCTTTTATGTACGGAGGATGGGCACACGGGGAAGTGCGACCATGCGTCCCCGCGTGCCGGCGGGTCGGTCGTCCGCGGTTCAAACGGTGTTGCGCCATTAAAGGAGCCGACTGGCGGTCCTCCTGATGCGACAATGGTCCACCCGAAGCTGGCCCGTGCCGCCGTGCTGTAAGGAAGAAGCATTCTCAACGGCAGAAGAGACCGACGCGAGGATACCATACGTCACATGCCCGACGGACGGCCCCCAGGGGTGGGGCCGTCGAGCCGGTATGACCTCGGCCGTAGGTAAATGGCACTAAATCTGATGCCGGAGGACTATTTTACCCGGCTCGAAGACGAGCATGACTGAGAGTGCGGATGGTTGGATGGCGCTAAGCAGAGAGGCCCGAGACTCATCCTATGTTTCTCTCCGTGCGATCGCCAATGTAGCATCAAGAAGCAGAGTTGCATTCTAGGATGTTGACGGTCCTCTGTTACCTGACATAAGCAAGGTCCGGGTCCCTTACCCGAGGCCAAGCCAAGCGGCCAAGACCTAAGGTGGGACCCGTAGAGGGGGGCGCACAACGCGCGCACATAGCTTAAGGGAGTTGGGTAGCTTATGCCATGGTATGTTGATACAATGAAACCATGAATACTCACTCGCCGAGCAGACAAACTTGATAGTTCGAGCCTGCGACAATAGTGCGAAGCGAGCGTCATACTGTGATTACAGGCTCTGCATTCAGCACAAGAAACGACAATGTGTAAGGAGTTTATAAGGTCGTACCAACTTATGTTTGGCGTGTAGTATGCCCAACCTCTGACGACAAGTCCAAACACAGTTGTGTGTGAGCTTGTCTGGTTCCATTGTTCAAAAATCGATCAGCGTAATCCTTCGGGAATGCGTGCATGATATCGTGGAAGCGGCATGCTATACCCATACATTTTGCGCGAGGGGGAAAGGTGAAAGCATGTATCATAACGAAGGAAGTGGTGCGATGCTAATACACTCAGCGGCCACCCTTGCCACCCTTCATCTGCTGCTTCGATACCCGAGGAGCGGTGCTCACGGGGCCACGAGCGGGCTGTAGCAGCGTATTTCAACAAGGTCAACTTTCGAACAATGTCGTGAAGACGGACCTTGGCCTTCTCCTTCTTCTCCTCCTTGGCCTTCTTCTCGGCCTTCGCCTTCTGGATAGCCGAGGTCCGGGCTTGCGCGCGGATGGCAGCAGTCTGGTTCCTCCGAGCGGCGATGGCAGCGAGGTCAGCACCGACAATACCACGCTGGTGTTTCACGGTGCGACGGGAGCGCTTCTTGGCGACCTCCTCAGTGATACCCTTCTTGTGCATGCGACGGTAGACCTGTGTCCATGCGATCTTGCGGGGGTTCTTGCGTTGGAGGAAAAGGGACTGGGACTTGGAGGTGGCGAAGCGGAAGATCTAGCACGAATCGTGTTATCAGCCATACGACTAGGAGAGACAAAGCGTGCGCACCTTGTTGTCTCCCCGCACGAAGAGCCGACCCTTGCTAGGGTAGATACGGAAGCCGGAGAAGGAGTCGATCTCGGTCTTCTGTACTCAGCGCGCGCATGTTCAGTTCCAGCTCATCTCCCCGTATGAATATGGCGACGTACCATCTGATGTAACAAGAGAGCGATAGGGAGAGTAGATCAGCATTGACGTTCACCAAAGACCAAGACCAAAAGCTAATTCGTCCGGCATCCGTTCCCCCAACATTCCATCCAGCCTCCTACTATGCCCAAACCGCCGTTTTGCGCCCATCAAACTGCTCCAAATCGACATGGGAATGCGATGGGACGATTCTCCGGCCCTAGAGAGTCCAAGTAAAGCTACTCACCTTGAATTTGCGGCGGCGGGCAGTATGTCGTAGGCGTTGTGTATACCCCTAGCAGATGTTCCCGCTTGCCACATGTCAAACAGGCACACACAGAGGCACGTGGTATTGCTGTTTTCACGCGCGGTGTCGCGGGCGCCTACTCCGGTTTTTTTCCCGCCATCTCGCGCTCTTGCGCTCGCTGTACCCTTCGGTTTCGAACGCCTCTAGCTCGCTCATTTCTCATCCAAACGGCCTAGTTCTTGGTGTTACGGAAACTGCGCATCTGCGCGCATCGAATGATATCAATTTCGTCAAGTTTCGATATGTTTCGTCCACCACCTCCCCGAACGCCACCTTCGGCGCACATGCTGCAACGGCCGGTCATTGATGGATTGTAGAGTGAAAATAAGTGGTGCTACGCTTGTAGGGAGGGCTCTGGGAGTGCACAACGGTATGTATGGACTCTCATAATGTCCCTGCATATGCATATCTGCTTTGCCTCGCCCTACCCTCCCACTCTACGTGCTTCCCCCGCGCGAGGGAGACGTTCGCCGTCCGCATCCTTACACCTCCAGCAATCGAAAACATAGTACAATGATTCCGTACACTTGGATTTGATTGCAAGACTGTCTTGGTTGTAATATGAACATATATTCGCCGTTCTCCCTGTTCATGAGTGTGAAGTGCACCCTCGGCTGTCAACGATGTGTCTACACTGCCCAAAACTTCAAGCAAGACATCAGCCTGCCCAAGATTATCCCTGGGGACTTAGTTGGAACATGGGAGCATGTGGAATCCTCCAGCAACACACGAAACTTCCGCGGTGAGCACAAACTCAGACGTCCATGCAACAGGAATGTGGACTCCCCCACTGCTAGTGATGCAAAAGTGATCCCATATGGTTTAAATTGAACATAAAGTACAGAGAATATGTGTAAGATGAGTATACATAAGTGTACACGAGGAATACATGAAGGAGACGGATAGGAGGACCAGGCCTACATCGAATGCATGCAACCTGATGGACGTGGGGGAGTGGGGAATGAATGCAACAGCATACCACATATTCTATATATCATTCAGCATCCACCTCACTAGCTGATTATGCTGCACAACATCTTGCACGCCGTTTACCCAAGCTTTTGTGCCGGAGGTGGCGTTCGGGGAGGTGGTGGACGAAACATATCGAAACTTGACGAAATTGATATCATTCGATGCGCGCAGATGCGCAGTTTCCGTAACACCAAGAACTAGGCCGTTTGGATGAGAAATGAGCGAGCTAGAGGCGTTCGAAACCGAAGGGTGCAGCGAGCGCAAGAGCGCGAGATGGCGGGAAAAAAACCGGAGTAGGCGCCCGCGACACCGCGCGTGAAAACAGCAATAATATCGTTAAGCGCTCGTCGCAGTACTGTCCGCATTCAAGCCTATTCAAGCTCATGTTGGTTAAACTTGGTTTATAGAACTACTACTAGCCAATGTCCACCGCCGTCGCTTGAATCCTCGCGATGCCGTGCCAGCTATAGATGATATAGTATTCCTCAATCTCATGAATCTGGTTTATGGACTACAGGAACACTTCTGCAGAGGTTTGTCCGCCACCGACACTCTCTCCATAGCGTGTGCGACCACCTGCGACCACTCAAATCTCAAACCTCTTGCGAAACGCAATGAGCTTCCGACTCCCTAGATCCTTTCGCTGGCTCGTGCCGGCATCAGACACTGTTCCGAGCGTACCAGTTGCAGCTCCGCAGTGAGTATAGTCAACTTCCCCTCTTCTTGTAATCTGCTGAACACTATCGGATTCGCAGCACTACTCTAGAGACATTGGATGAAGTTGTACTGTATGCCATCTTCGGCTTCCTTGACGACTGGTCTGCACGTCACAGTCTTGCCTCTGTCTCCAAGCAACTCCGACGTATCTACATACCCGTCCTCTTTCAACGATGTGGGACTTGGACAGATTGGCTTCCTCAAATACCACCCGAGGGGATACGTGTTCACGTACGGTCAGTTAATACCTTTTCCTCACTTATGGGGCGCTGACAGCTGTCAATGCAGACACTTGACGCTAGCTGGTCACTACGTGCCGAACAACGACACCTCGGAGTTCTTTTCCATACTCTCTTACCTCCCATCTCTCACCTCCGTAACCTTTGAAGCAGCGGCAGAAGGCGTCCCCTGGTCTGTGGTAGAACGGTGCCTCCAGCTCCCCAACCTTTCCACCTTGACATTTATGCCAGATTCGCAATGGCTGGTCCCGAATCGGTATGCAGGCTGATCAAGGATACTCTGCCTATCCCTGGCGCCCTCTGGAGCCTCCCCCGTCTTCCTCTCACCACGCTCTCCTACACCACAATTGTTTGGAGAGAACTTAAGGAGCGCCCGTACAACAACCGATTTCCTCATACCCACTTGCTTGCCGATGAATACGCTGCAGAAGCCAGAGGCCTTGCTCCGCTTATTCTCGCAATCCGAGAGACCGTCGAACGTCTCTATATTCCTCTTGATGCCTCGCCGGTGGGCGAGATGTGCCAATGCATGTGGCCAAATTTGACAGACTTGCGGCTCAGGGGTGCGTATGCGGATTCTATGCCGCGGTCGATCATCTCCATTTTGCTTTCGCGCATGCCCCGCCTCCACAGCCTCTCCATAGAGTTCGCTCAGCCGCCCTCCCACTCTCGTGCCCCAGTCTTCGGCACCGCGGTCCCTGTCGCTTGCGAGCACCTGCAGCTGCGTTCGCTCACCGTGGCGTACCCTGACCCGGAGGACGCGATATTCTCGTTCGTGGGCATCGATCTCGTCCACTTATCGCTCCGTGACTGGCCGAGGGCATACTACCCCATGCGCGGGGACGTGGCTCTACGTTTTGTGGCACCAATCCTTTCGGCATCCGAGTGTCTTCGTCTCTTGACACACATGAACACTCCGCTTTTGGAGAGTCTAGAGGTAGTCTACATGACCGTAGACGATGCCGATGATGACCTCCTTCGTCACATCGTTACTGCATACCCGCGTTTGAAACAATTGGAGATCCATCGCTATCGGAGCGACTGGGATGAGGACTCTGTGCCGTACGTAAGTACACGTAGCAGGCGCGATGTGCCAAAGTGTGCCAAGCTGATCGAGACACAGGAACATATCTCCCAGATGCTAGCGAGTATGACGACTCGGCCACTTCGGTTCCTCCGCCTCAACCTCGACTTCAGGCACATGGAACGGCCGTTAGCACATCGCACGTTGGACCACCCGAAACCACCACTTAGCCATCCAACTCTTTTCGAGTGCGCAAGCGCCATCACCACCATAGTGGGAATCCAACATCTTGATCTTCTTCATCACGACGGTCCGGATAGTACATGGGCGGGATTCCATCTGCTCAATGGAGAGTGCGTCAAGGACGAACCACGTCCAAGGAGGCATAATCTGTACGTACACCGCCTATGTCCTTTTGCCCGGGCATTGTGTTCAATGTCTGCACAGGGACTCCCAACACCCAATCTTCATCGATGAATGGCGATATATCCAAGGTCGCTGACTCGGAGCATCGCGGATTTTTCTGCGCCGCCAACCGCTCCTCGCCTGTAGAGCGATATATTCGAGGCCGCTGACTAGGAGCTATGTGAATCATTCTAAGCCTCGCGCTCAGGCTTATGATTCACTCTTCAGCATGCATCTACATACTTCACATAATATATTCGAGAAGTTATTGAAGAAGACAGAGAGAGTCGGGGCATACATGCCGTCTCTAGATCTGTACACCCTCTCCGTGTCCCGTGCATCTGGAATGTGAGGAGACCTTGGGTCCAAGGTTTTAAACTCCGCAAACGCGTCTAAACGCCATCATGTGACTAGACGCGGTTCGCGACTGTAGCCACAAGTTCAACGTTGACTTGCACCACCATCACGCCGGCGTATGCTAACTACACTATGTCTACCACGATAACCTCTCTCTTGAACTCGCTACATACACATCTGCAGTCGCAGACACAGCTGCTGCCCACTCTACATGCACAACTCGGTTTACCCCCTACTGCGCTACACGACGAGCTCTCAGCGCTACAGCAGCAGCTCGCACAATGCATCGAGAGCCAGATCGACCTTCGACGGAAACAGGTAGACGAATGGATGGAGAGATGCGGCTCTGTTGAAGAGGAATGCCTACGATACGGCCGAGCTCTCGGTGGTCACCTGAAATCCCCAGGGCCGAGCGTCGGTGAAATCAGGAAGGAGCAGATCCTACCGCGACGATTTGAGTTAGCTACCGATTTCCAGGAGAAGCTGAGGCAGGTAAGCAAGCTGTTCACGATTTGGACTTTGGAAAGCAGCACAATATGGAGCGTTCGCGCTCGACTTGAGGGGCGTTTGAGCAATTACTTGAAGTTGATAGCTACGAGAATGACTTCTGCGCGACTTTCACTGGATTCATTCTATTATTGTTTGATGCCTCGAAACTTAATATTCCGATGCTCACTTTGCTATTACAGCAATACCACACCAAACTGGAACAGTTGCTGAACCTCACCGGCAGAATCGTATCTCTCTCAAATACGCTTGGCTCCAATTTCTACACCCCAGATCTCGTCGAGCCTACTCATGCTCCCGGGGAAGACGAGTACGATCCTAGTGCTCATCGAGACGTCACACCTGAACGATTCTCTCGATTAGAGAAGGAACTGGTGCGAGGCAAGGGTGAAGTTGTGAGTGATGGAACTCGACCGCCTACCATTCAGCTAATTAGTCTTTAGTCCAAGCGACTAATCCAACTATCCGCCAACTTTGTACAAATCGACTGGTTGTACACCGAACTAGGGATCACACCTCCTTCTCTGGACGACCTCCCGTCCACTTCTTCTTCGACGCTCGGCCTCCCTCCTTCTCTGCCTCGATCGAGTTCCTCTTGTAGTACGCGGACCAACAGCTCTGACCCGTTCCTGTCTACGTCTATGTCTACTGCCGTGTCTACGCCCACTCCTGCTTCTCGACAGAAACCTCTTACCCCCCTACTATTTATCTGCGAAGAGCCACAATATCGCCCGACAGAATCCGACCACCAACGCGTATTTGCAAAGTTCGTCGCACGGATGGAAGAGTTGTCGGAAGAGGATCTTCCTGAATCGAACGTCGCGGTTGGGCTGGAAGGCGTTGAGCCTACGCCTGCATTGATGGCTTGGGCTGAGGCGACTCGTGCAGACCTCGAGGAGATCAAGAAACGACGCGAAGCACACATACAGGCTATGTATGACCAGCTTGAAGCACTTTGGCGACGGCTGGGCGTGGTCGACGCCGAAATGGACGCATTCGTTGAGGCGCAGCGCGGTACAACGGACGCCACTATCAAGGCATATGAAGACGAGCTAGAGCGGATGCTTGAGCTCAAGCGCGAGCGTATGGGCACTTTCATCGAGAATGCCCGCACGGAGATCACCAAACTCTGGGATGAGCTCATGGTCGGGGAGGAAGAGCGAGCAGATTATGCACCCTTTGCCGATGGTGAACTCTTTCTTCTTCGCTATACATATGCGCTCCTAACTAATGACGACCTGCAGACGAACACACGGAGGAGTTGTTGAATCTTCACGAGGAAGAGATCAGGCGTCTGAAGGAGGAACGACGAATGAAAGGGCCCCTCCTCAAAAGCGTGAAGAAATATTTCGACATCCTCGATGATGAGAAGGAGCTGGCGGCATCAGCAAGCGACCAGAGCCGGCTGCTCGGGAGAGGCTCGCGAGATCCTGGACGACTCCTCCGAGAAGAGAAGATGCGCAAGCGGGTCACGAAGGAGAAACCTCGGGTGAGTCTATGTTGCATGCACGGTATTCATATCGAGGCCCGACGCTGACTGGTGCATATAGTTGGAACAAGACCTTTTTGTATCCATACCGGCATGGGAAGCTGAGACTGGACGAGCTTTCCTGGTGCACGGCATGAGCATGCTCCAATTGCTCATGGAGACTATGCCCGCCGCGGACAAGGAGAATGGCAACAAACGGGCCGCAGGACGTGCCGGCTCCGTTCCTCCGCGTGCGACCACTCCTGCAAATGGTCACTATCTCACAGCCCCGAAATCTGGACATGGCGGTGCGAGCAAGTCTGGCGTGGTCACTCCGGCCGTTCGCCCTGCATCGAGCCTATCCAACTCGCAATCCGTTCCCAATAAGCGACAGCGGCTTGGTGAAGCGACCTCTACCCACAATAATTCCTCCCGCGCGCCTCTCAGTAGCAGCCGTGGCGCGCATAATAGAGTTGCTTCACCTACGAAGATTCCCCTCCCTGGCAAGACACCAGTCGGCATGTCCTCTCTTCCTCGCCCCGTTCCCATCGCCATGCCTGTACCCAAGCCAGGTTCCGTGCACCATTCTCTCGGATACGGACGTGTTCCCTCGGCACAGCAGCTCTCGTCCAGCGACTCCTACCAACCCGGTACCCGTGCGACGTCGTACATGTCTTCGACATCAACAACATCAGCGACATACAACAGGGGCTTTGGATCGAGCTTGACTTCGACCGCTGCGGTCGTGGCGAAGAAAGCGTCTCGCGCCAGGAGGGAGAGCTTCAAGCCCAGACCGAGTGTCGACGAAGACTGGGCAATGGGTGTGGGTCTCAGCGATGGAGCAGGTGGGCGCCGCTGGGCTGGTCTCGCGGGCGCGGTGAAAGAAGAAGACGAGTATTGAACGGAGGGAGCCATTGATTGCATGTCTGCTTTCTTCTGGTCCTTTCGTGACTTATATGCGAACATATCTATCCCGACTCCTCGTATGTTGCTGTATGGTTTGTCTTTGCACAGTTGTCCGTGACTTATTTGGATCCGCTACGAACCTGACGCCTTCTTACGATATATGTTTTGGATGTTTGTAC
Organism: Lenzites betulinus; assembly: GCA_022264855.1. NCBI lineage: Eukaryota > Fungi > Basidiomycota > Agaricomycetes > Polyporales > Polyporaceae > Lenzites > Lenzites betulinus. The sequence goes on along the minus strand of JABYQU010000040.1, from coordinate 160,260 downwards.
TTGTAGACTCGTTACTTTAGCTTTCGACTGAAATGTGATTCAGAATGACCGAAGGCGCGCAGTGCAGTTACAGGAGCCGCCCGCCGGACCCGCACGATACGGAGGCGGTTGAGTCCGGCATGTCACGTCTACGGTAAGTCACATTGTACCAGCCATCGTGACTGGGGTCTTTGCCTCAGCCAGCGATCACGACACGCTGGGGAAGTGCAGCAGCTACAAGTGCGGTTATGACATGAAGGCAGTATACGTGCCGTTTTCAAATGACCGCACTCCCAAGGCTTCTTCTCGAGCATTCTTAAAGGAACAAGAGTCCGACCGATGCTCGTACCAAGGCCGGAGAGGCGATGTATCTCATAGGATAGAGAGTGAGTTTTTCTCTCCGTTACGCATTTGCAACGGCGCCCGATGTACTATGCGACCGTCAGAAAGAGGTAAGTACATGTTGGCACAGTTGCCGCGCATTCACTGTTGACTAGGTATATCTAGACACCTCCAGCTGGATGGCATGGTGAAATGCATGTGGTGCAACTACACAAACGGCGGTCAACCAACCGAACAACAGTACTTGTGTGGCCGACGGAAGCACCCAAACACCGGTGCTCACGTTCAACCTGATACACCATTGGTTCGTTTTCACCGGCCTATCACAGTGATGTATGAGCGGGTCCGTGCGGCATGCGGGGCAGCCGAATACGACCGGTGCTCAACAAGCTGCACGGGGTGTTCAACAAGCTGCACGGGATGTTCAACAAGGAGCACGGGCTAGATGAAACCAACCAATGGGCGAACACGCGCGATCGGTCAGCCGGCTGGCAAATCGGTAGCCTCTCCCAGCCTCTCTCCCAGTTGCCTATATATTCGCCCCCCTCTTGTGACCCTCTCCCCATCTCCTACCGCCACCTTCTCCCCTCTGTCCTTCTCTCTGACGACGTCTCCTCTATGGACCCTCTATCGCCGACATCGCCATGGTTCTGGGTTCCTCTGGGCGCTGTCGTACTTACTGTCTCGGCTACCTTTCTCTTTCTCTGTTTCTTCATGCGCACGGACGCTTTACTATCTCTGTTCCGTTTCGCGTCTTCGGATGCCCATCATTTCTTTGTTTCGCGTCTTCGGATGCCCATCATCTCATTTTCTTTCATGCGCTCGGACGCTTTACTATACCTTTTTCTTTTATGCGCTCGGACGCTTTCATTACTACTTTACGCGCTGGACGCTTTCTCGGTGGTTTCATTGCTTTCGATGTCGTGGCTCTGGGTCTTGCCTCTCTCCGGTCTCTCTCGGGCCTCGCTGGGTGCTTCTCTGGGAGGTCATACTCCGGGCTCGAGGTATGTATGATCTTACAGCTCCTTACCCGACTTCGACCTCGACTTCAACATCGACATCGACCTCAACATCGACTCCATCGCAATCACCAAGCTTCCGACGTACCCATGAGCGACGTTCACCGCCAAGAAGTTCTACCTCGACCTACGCCCAGCCGACCGCCAGCATCGCCGACTTCGACTCGACCCGACTTCGACTCCCGTCTCGACCTCTGCGAGCTACCGGCGCATCGACCCACGACGTCCACGACACTCCAAGCTTTCGACCTCGCAACGTCCGCCGTTTCGCTACCAAGCTTGTCGACCCCCAACCCCCGGCCCCCGCCATCTCAAGCACGACTTGACTCGCCTCGACTTCGACTTCGACTTCGACTCCGACCGCCTCGACCTCAACGCCAGCCTCGGCCTCCGACATACGACTATCGACCGCCAGCACGGCCGACTTCACCGCCATCCGACCTCAAGCCTCAAGCCGACTTCGACTTCGACTTGATTCTAGGCGGCCACCCTCCACCTTCGACCGACGCTCCGCCATACGACATCGCGATCTCCAAACCCGACTCTCGGCACCCGACATTCGCCACCAAGCCCTCCGACTTCGACCGTCCACCGCCTTCGACCGTCCATCGCCTTCGACCATCCACCGCCTTCGACTATCCGACCTTCGACTCCCCGGCACGGCTGCCCGACCTCCCAACGCCACGATATTCGACCGCCAACCCGACCGCCAACCCGACCGTCAACTCGACCGCCAACCCGGCCGCCATACGACCGCCATACCGACCGCTAACCCGACCGCCATACCGACCGCCAACGATCTTCAACGCCTCGGCACCGGACGCCACGACTAGTTCCGCCAACACGACGCTCGCCTCGACAAGTTCACCTCGACCTTGGCTATTCGACCGTGCAAGAGCCTTAGGCATGGAATCAGGTGCGTCCCGGGGGAGGGCGGGCACCGCGGTGCCCGTCCTGGCGCAGACCTCTTCGTGGTCTCCGGGATGAGTACCTCCGGCCTCCGCGCCGGGGGGAAACCAACATGCGCCTAAATTTCTCTTATTATCCTGGGTCTTCGTCTGTGCGTGCTGACCTTCATAGCCGATGCACTGGGGCGGAGCAGACCGAGTCATGTTGGGAAAGGCGGGGAGCAGTCGGTGGGATTGGCAGGGGACGAGTGGTATGGCTGGACACTGCAGTCTAGTGTGTGGGTATGTGCAGTCCTTCTTGCCAGGAAGACGCGCGCTGACTTGGACTTGCGATGGTGGAGCGCGTCTGGCGAGACGCGTCCCTTCGATTTGGCCTTGTATCATGTGATCGCGTCAAGACACCCCCGCCGCGACGCAGGGCAAGTCGCCGTACGATGGAGCCATCCCAGCCTCCGACCGAAGCTGCACGCTCTGCGACGATGCTCGTGTCCTAATGAGGTCGAGGGGAAACATCGGGAGGTATCATTACGAATAGGATCATCCCTAGTAAAAGTGGGATTGGTACAATCAATATACTACGATGATACATATGTGCAGCAGTCCGTGCGTCCGGAGAGGAAAGCCCGTCTAGGTTCTGTATGCAAGTCCGTGTGTGGTATCCGGCGCCGTCTACAGCCGCGGCGTTTGGGCGCGGCCCTCGGGGGCGTACTTCGCCTGCCAGCGGTGCATCAGGAACTGCGCCTCCCACGATGCGAAAGCGGAATACGCTGCTCACCATCTCGTTCTCCTTCTTCTGGAACCCGCACTTCTCGTAGAACGCTACACATGCCGGGCAACGAGTTAGCGATGTGCGGCGTGCGCCAGGAACAGATACCGAGAGAGGGGGGATGGAGTGGGCGACGATCGCGACTTACGTATGTTGCTATCGCTGCAGTTGAGGATCGTCTTGTAGCACCCGCTGTTCTCGCTGATGGCGGTGAGCGCGTGGATGATGCGCAGCCCGAGCTTCTTGCCCTGCTGGCTCTTGTCGACGGCGATGTCCTCGATGTGCCCAACGCAGCCGAGCCCGCGCAGGAACTTGCGCTCGATGAAGGTGGTGCCGACGGCGACGATGCGGTCTGACGGCTTGTCCATGATGACGATGGGGTAGTAGGTGCGGGGGGCCGCGCGTACGGCCTCGAACTGCGCGCGCCAGGCGTCTTCGCCGGGGTCTGTGACGACGGTGAGAACGGACAGGACGGCGAGGTGGCCCCGGTGGTAGTCTGTCGACGCCAGTGGGCGCAACTACGACAGATATTCAGAGGTTTGTTCAAGGAGATGCATAGAATACACATACGTGGAGTTCAGCGGGGAGCTGCTGGGCGACTTCCGTTGGAATGAGGTCCGCGGAGAAAGCGAGGTCGAGCTGGGCGTCAGGCGTGAAAGGCATGGTGGATATTATCGTTGCTGTAGAGGTGTAGTCCGGGGCAGATGAGACAAGAGACAGTCTATGTCGAAAGCGAGGAGGGAGACTTGGGGAGACGGTGGAGAAAGAGAGGAGACGTATGAGACGGAGGAGGGGTGCCCTAATTATGGGTCGCGTCTCCTTGCCCTATATGGCTTAGCGCCTCGCGTCGGTGGCTGTCCGCGCCCCGCCGGCGGGCTGTCCTCGCTTCGCCCATGGCAATGACCTCCATCCCGTCCTGTTCTTCGATTGATTTTGTACATTATCGCATACGAGTGCCTTGGTGCGTATGAATGCTTGAGGCGCACATCGCGTGCTGATAAAAAATCTTGTACTAGGATTGTTAGAAAAAGTACGTATGTTGCGTAGATTGGCGGCACGCTCGTAGGTATTTAACCGCTCCGTTAAAGCCTCAAATGCCGTACATGCATAAGTAGGCTCTTGTATACGCTCTTTGAATGTAGTACAAGGCGGTTTAGTATTGCGGTACTGGGTAGGAAAAGCGCGGGGCAGGTTATCTGGTATGAGAACGCGACGTCGGCTCTTGAGCTTGAGCTGCATGCACCGTAACCATCCGCACAGATCGTTTCCCCAAACGTCCACGTGTCTTTGCAGAATAAGCACGTTCGCGGGACGCCGTGTGTGGCACACGGGAACGATCAAGGCCGATGACCGTCGAAGAAAATCCCGAAAGACACTCACAAGCCAGGGAATCCGATCACCTTTTTTGGTGTATCCCATCCCCCGTGCGGGGGCCGGGTCGCTCCGTTATAGGTATTCAGATGGCCACCAGCAACCTAATACGTCTCTATCACGTATAGTTGCATATCTGTTCGCACATATGTCTATGCTGGATTGTGCTGGATCAGCATAAGGGAGTGGAAGCTCACCGGCCGCCGGTCCGCCAAGGCTTCTAAATCTCATGTGGGCATCCCCGAGGACCCACTGGACTGTCGCGTAAGTGCCGTGGAAGGGCGGCGATCAACGAGCGGCGACCTGCTTGGGCAGCTTTGGTCCTGGGAGGAAGAGGGGCGGAGAATGTGAGGGCGTACAAAAAGCAGGACTCGTACACCGAAAGGCGTTACCCGCTGCTTTTCCCTTGCAAACGAGCTACCTCCCGGGGACCCGCTAGTGATGTCAGGACGGGTTGCTATCATTACTGGGGCAGCGGAAGGCATTGGGCGGGCGGTAGCCATCCGGCTAGCAAAGGACGGGTTCAACCTCGGATTGTTTGACCTTCCTCGCGCACAGGAGAAGCTTGATGATGTCGCACGGGAGATTCGGGCCACATACGGAACGCGCGTTACGAACGTTCTCGGTGATGTGTCGAAGGAGGAGGATGTGAAGCGACTCGTCGAGGTGGTTGCCGAAGAGCTTGGAAGCGTATATGCGGTGTGTGCCATCGACTACAGTTGACGCGACTGCTTTTTGAAAAAGAGCCAGATGATCGCCAATGCGGGAATTTGCATCAACGCGGTGCTGCACGAGAGTGGGAATTCCTACTGTTCCTAGTGATTAGTATTGATGTATCCACAGCGACAACGGAGGAAATGGAGAGGCTGCTCAACATCAACGTCAAGGGGACTTTCTACAGCTTCAAGTATGCAGCGATTCAGATGATCAAGCAAGGAACCGGTGGACGTCTTGTCGGCGCCGCATCCATAGCTGGCAAGAGAGGTATGAGCTCAGTAGGCCCATTTGAAGGCAGTACTTACACGGTCGCGCCTTCAGGTTACACGGAACATGCAATGTACAGTGCGTCGAAGTTCGCGGTCCGCGGGATTGTTCAATGCGCCGCCATGGACTATGGACGATACGGGATTACCGCGAACGCGTACGCGCCAGGCGCGTGCGAAACTCCTCTGCGTACGTCTACAGTGGTATGGTCCTGGGCTCGGGCTGAGCGCGCGCTCCTGGTGCAATTGACTCGGACAGTGACTGGCGTCGATGAATACTTTTCAACCAAGAACGGGGCTCCTATGGGGACGTATAAGCAACAGGTAAGTACTAGTTATTGTCCAAGGATTGCGACATAGCTGAGTCCTCTATAATTCGGCATTGCAGTTCAGAAGTAGCAACGCCCTTCAGCGAAATGCAACGCCGGAAGACATCGCGAACCTCGCCGCCTTCTTCTTGTCGGACGGTGCGAGTTTCATTACCGGTGGGTCTTAATTCTGAGTATGAACAAGTACGACCGGCAAGCTGACTCATGAGCTCACTGAAGGACAATCCGTGAGTTTAATAATAGTGATATCTTTATGATAAGACACTCACGTTTCATAGTACTTGGTCGATGGAGGCACCTGCTTTGACTGACTTGACTCGGAGAACTTTTATATATGGCCGCGTCGATTGAAGCGTCAAGCGTCATGCTTGAGCTTGCTCGCGTATGTACACAATACAGTAGTATCGCATGCCACTGTTGTAAAGTTGTTACGATGAATGTGACCTGTGCATAAGTTTTGACCATGAGCGGAGCTCGAGGACTTGATCAGACGAGCCGCCGGACTGTGTGTTTGCTGTGACTGTTGGCGTCAGTCACAGGGAGACGCGACGCGTCACAATTACTTTCGGGAGGGCGCGCGGCGGGTTAGCGCCGGGTGTCCGCAAGCTTTCGCGGTTAGCACGCCGGCTCGTAGCACTCTCTTTCTCCCCTCCCACTCTCACCTTCTTACGATGGCCAGAGGGTCTTATGGCTCTTTTAAACGAGGGGGCCGTGCAGGCTCCCGTTCTGGCTTTCGGGGCAACAACACTTCATTTCGTGGCCGAGGACGTGGGCGCGGTCGCGGCGGCGCACCCGGCGACGCGCAATTACAACGCGACGAAGAGGGCAACCAGCTCGCGGAACGCTTCGAACAAGTGAAGACGAACGATGAGGTCGACGAGAAGCTGGGATTTGCACGCGTACAGGAGGGGCCGGCGCGGGAGGGGTGGCTGATTAACATGCATCCGGTGAGCGGTAACGCACATCGCGTTTTCGATTGAGTTTCGCCTGACCATGTCCTTAGACCCTCATGAAAGACGCGGACTGGCCTAGCGGAAAGGCTGCCGTGGACTTCTACTTTATTCAAGATGACGGCGGTATGTTCAAATGTACACTACAGTACGAGCCGTACTTTTACATTGCTTGCAAGGTATGTCTTGCCTTCACCGCCTATTCCAATCTGCGTCTTGCTAGGTCAAGCGAATTATTGCTTATTGTTATTATTGCAGAGTGGCATGGAGACTGTGATCGAGGAATGGCTCATGAAACGTTACGAGGGTGCCATCTGCCGCATAACGCGGGAGAGGAAAGAAGACCTCCAAATGCCCAATCACCTCATGGGGCACCGCCGTTTATACCTCCAGCTCCACTTCCGGAACGTGTCGGACCTTCTCACCGTCCGACGAGATATCATGCCGCTGGCTCTCGCGAATAGTGCCAAACTGGACGCCGTGGATGCCTACGCGGAAGTGGTCAATGCTACCGCGGCTGCCGCCACAAATATTGAGCTCGAGGGCGAATGGGCCGCGGACGGCGACGGAAACATCGGCGGTTCTTCGCGGCATCCTGGAGGCCGCGACAAGGACCCGCGCGAGGGCATTATCGACATTCGCGAGTATGACGTGCCCTACTACCTACGAGTGGCCATGGACAACGACATTCGCGTCGGTCTGTGGTACGCCATCTCGTTCACCGCGGGACAGCCGGGTTTCAAGTTGCTCCCGGAGCGCGTGAAGCGTGCAGACCCAGTCGTTATGGCTTACGATATTGAGACAACGAAGGCGCCGCTCAAGTTTCCAGACCAGGCTATCGACCAGGTCATGATGATCTCGTATATGATAGACGGCCAAGGTTATCTCATAACAAACCGCGACATCGTGAGCGAGGATATCGAAGACTTCGAGTACACTCCGAAGGAAGGCTACGAGGGGCCGTTTACTGTGTTCAACGAACCTGACGAGGTGCGCTCACACGGCAGATGGGCCTGACCAAATGCTCACCGCTCACAGGAAGCAACTCTTCGACGATGGTTCTCACATATACAAGACGTCAAACCTACGGTGATGGCAACGTTCAACGGAGACTTCTTCGATTTCCCCTTCGTGTGTGCCCGGGCGAAGGTGCACGGGATCGACCTGTTCCTCGAGACTGGCTTCGCGATAGACTCTGAAGAGGAGTTCAAGAGCCGTACTTGTGTCCACATGGACTGCTTCCGCTGGGTGAAGCGCGACTCGTACCTCCCGCAAGGCAGTCAGGGCTTGAAAGCTGTGACAACTGCGAAGTTGGGGTACAACCCGATAGAACTTGACCCCGAGCTGATGACGCCGTAAGTATCCTTCCCGCAGCTGTCGGGTACAACTCTGATGACACTCCGACAGTTACGCCATGGAGCATCCCCAAATTCTCGCTCAATACTCCGTCTCCGATGCGGTGGCGACGTATTACCTGTACATGAAATACGTGCATCCATTCATTTTCTCGTTGTGCAACATTATTCCACTGTGTCCAGACGAAGTGTTGCGTAAAGGAACTGGCACCCTGTGCGAGACCTTGTTGATGGTTCGTCCCCTACGCATTATTTGGGTATCTGCTCCTAAGGATTTTCGTTTTGATAGGTGGAAGCTTTCCGAGGAAGTATCATCATGCCTAACAGGCATGAGGACTCGCATGGGAACATGTACGATGGGCATCTGCTTGCTTCGGAAACGTATGTCGGGGGTCACGTCGAGGCGCTAGAGGCGGGCGTATTCCGGAGCGATATCGCGACGCACTTCAAGATCGAGCCTACCGCTGTGCAGAAGGTGAGGAAGTCGCACTTTACGCAGTAACAATTATCTGACAAGCCGCTAGCTCATCGACGAATTGGACGCCGCATTGCAATTCTGCATCGTGGAAGAGTCGAAGTCGTCGCTGGAAGCCGTCACCAACTACGACGAGGTGAAGGCCGGGATCCAGACGAAGCTCGAGGAAATGCGCGACAACCCCCAGCGCATGGATTCTCCGCTCATCTACCATCTGGACGTCGCCGCCATGTACCCGAATATCATGTTGTCGAACCGGCTCCAGCCTGACTCTGTTGTCGACGAGGCTACCTGTGCGGTCTGCGACTTCAACCGTCCGGGGAAGGAGTGCGACCGCTCCCTGACATGGGCGTGGCGTGGTGAATTCTTCCCCGCCCGACGAGACGAGTACAACATGATCAAGCACGCGCTCAATCAGGAGACGTTCCCTCCGAAGAAGCCCGGCGCTCCGCCACGCAAGTTCGTTGATCTCTCAGAGGCAGAGCAGGCGGCCCTCCTGGAGAAGCGGTTGGGCGACTACTCTCGCCGCGTATACAAGAAGGTCAAGGACACGAAGGTCGAGGTGCGAACCTCAATCATCTGTCAGCGCGAGAATCCGTTCTACATCGACACCGTGCGCCGGTTCCGAGACCGGCGGTACGAGTACAAGGGTCTACACAAGACATGGAAGAAGAACCTGGACACCGTGGTATCGGAGCACCGCTCGATCGCGGAGGTCGACGAGGCAAAGAAGATGATTGTGCTCTACGACTCGCTGCAGCTCGCGCACAAGTGCATCCTGAACTCATTCTACGGGTACGTCATGCGCAAGGGCGCGCGCTGGCACTCGATGGAGATGGCGGGCATCACCTGCCTGACGGGCGCGACGATCATCCAGATGGCGCGGCAGCTCGTCGAGCAGATCGGGCGGCCGCTCGAACTCGACACGGACGGAATCTGGTGCATGCTGCCAGATATATTCCCGGAGAACTTCAAGTTCCAGCTCGCGAACGGGAAGGCGATCGCGTTCTCGTACCCGTGCACGATGCTGAACCACCTCGTCCACGCCGGGTTCACGAACCACCAGTACCACGACCTCGACCCCGAGACCGGCGAGTACGTCGTGCACAGCGAGAACTCTATTTTCTTCGAGCTCGACGGGCCGTACAAGGCGATGATCCTGCCGTCGTCGAAGGAAGAGGACAAGCTCCTCAAGAAGCGCTACGCGGTGTTCAATGACGACGGCTCCCTTGCGGAGCTCAAGGGCTTCGAGGTCAAGCGACGTGGAGAGCTACAGCTCATCAAGATCTTCCAGAGCCAGATCTTTGAGAAGTTTCTGCTAGGGACGACGCTCGAGGAGTGCTACGCGGCGGTCGCGCAGATTGCGGACCGCTGGTTGGACGTGCTCTTCAGCCATGCGGACGACCTTGCGGACGACGAGCTCGTCGAACTCATCGCCGAGAACAGGAGCATGTCCAAGACGCTCGCCGAGTACGGCGGCCAGAAGTCGACGTCTATCAGCACCGCGCGCCGCCTGGCCGAGTTCTTGGGCGACCAGATGGTGAAGGACAAGGGTCTAGCGTGCAAGTTCATCATCTCCGCGAAACCGATGGGTGCACCGGTCACCGACCGCGCCGTACCCGTCGCGATTTTCTCGGCGGAGGAGAGCGTCAAGCGCACGTACCTCCGCAAGTGGCTCAAGGACAACAGCCTCACGAACTTCGACCTGCGCTCGATCCTCGACTGGGAGTACTACATCGACCGCCTCGGGTCAGTCATCCAGAAGCTCATCACTATCCCCGCCGCGATGCAGAAGGTCGCGAACCCCGTCCCGCGAATCCGTCATCCCGACTGGCTTTTTCGCCGCGTCGCAGCGCTCGAGGACAAGTTCCACCAGCGCAAGATCGACCAGTTCTTTAAGACCGCGCCCGCCGAGGCCAAGCCTGCGGATGGCGACGGTGGAGATATCGAGGACATGGCGTCCCAGCGTCCCAAGGGATTCCGCCCCCGCGTAGGTGCGGTGTACCGCAAAACCCAGCGGAGGGAATTGACTCCGGATGAGAACGCGGAGGACAAGGCTCTAGCGGGCCCACTGCCGGATCCGACGACGAGCTATCCCGCTTGGTTGAAGGTGATGAAGCGGCGCTGGAAACGCCGGCGCGGCGACGTCAATCCGGATGGTACGACCATGCCCGCGATGTTCCGCGGGGTGCGTACCAAGCAAAGCACACACTGGGACGTCGTACAGATACGGCAGAACAAGAAGTCCCACCGCTATACACTCTGGCTCTCGATCGACGGGACGCTGGCGGCGGTGCCCTTGCGCATTCCCCGCGAGTTCTATATCCACCTGAGAACAGCGCCGAAGGAGGATCAGTTCAACCATGAGATGTATCAATGCGAAAAGGTTGTACGGAGCTTGCCTCGGGATCGTCCTTGCGTCAACCTGTACAAGATCACCGTCAGAGAGGACGTCTACGAGCAAGGCCACGAGCACTTCATCGACATCACGAACGACCCGAACGTTGACGGTGTTTATGAATTGCAGGTGAGCAAGTGGACATAATTTGGGGTAATGCGACTAGCTCACTCGCATCTTAGATACCATTGGTTATGCGATCTATCCTCAGGCTGGGGAAGACGTGCTCCAACGAAGACAAGACCCTCTCTTTGAACCGTGCCGAAACGGTTGGTTTCGATCTTCACCAGCTGGCTCGTTCGAGGCCTTCAGAGACGAAGCGTCAGTACCTTGACCAAGGGGCCGCTGGAAAGTACATCTTCCTCTACCACGCCTGCGCCCAGAACGCTCCCGTGCACGTGTTTGCGCTGTTCATCCCCGGTGAAGTCGTGAAGCTGCACATCGTGGATCCTGCCACCCGTCGTCAGCCGATCCCCCGCCTCAGCGAGGTCTACGCAAACCACCTTGGCAAGTCCGAGGCTAGTCCTAGCATCTCCTACACATATCCGGACGACCTGGAATTCACCTCGGCATACCACGGCAGCGATGACACGGCGTTGAAAGCAGTCTCGCGAGAGTTGGGTCTGCAAGAGAACAGGTCATTCATCGTCGTCATCTCTTCGAGCAAAGACCAGAGCTATTTTGACCAACATACGCCGAAGCTGGACAAGTTCCCCGTGCTGTCAATGAGCAAGGCTAGGTCCGCCCATACGTTGGACGTCTTCCCATGGCATACTAGCGTCGCGCAGAAACTCGTCAGTCGCTATCTCAAGCTGGGCGAGTGGCTCGACGAAACCATGGCCCAGGCGGACTACTACGACGTTCCCGCGGGGCATATCGAAGGCGATAGGCCGCTTCTTCTAGCAGATATCGAATTTGCTCGAAGACTGGTGAGCCAGGACATCGTGCTCTGGTGGTCCCCTGGTGATCGCCCTGATCTCGGCGGCATCGAAGAAGACAACCGACCACAGGAGGAACTAGCCAAGACCGAGTTTATGTCACCCGGCTGCTACTCAAATGTCTGTCTTGAAGTCACTGTGCGTAACCTTGCCGTCGACGCCGTACTGCACTCCGTTATCGTCAACGAGCTGGAGGGCAGCGGTGGTGCCACTGCGTTCGATGCATCCCGTACTCTGGACGAGTACTCCAAGGGCGACAGTATGCTCGATCTCACTCTGGGCGAGTCGAACGTCTCCCCGCACGCGTTCAGCATCCTCAAGTCGTTGGTGAAGATGTGGATGCTCGACAAGATCCAGGCAAACTTCCACAGCCCCGCGACGATTGCGCTCGAACACTTCTGGCGATGGATCAGCTCAACCGCGTCGCACATGTACGACACCAGCATACACCGCTTCGTCCACGGCCTGATGCGCAAGACGTTCATCCAGATGCTTGCCGAGTTCAAGCGTCTGGGGTCACACGTTGTCTACGCCGACCTGAGCCGTATCCTCCTTGTCACGTCCAAGCCACCCGGAACAGCTCATGCATACGCAACATACATCACCACCGCCGTAACCTCGCACGAACTCTTCCAGCATGTTTACCTTCACACGGAGAAGTTTTACGACTTCCTCGTTTTCATGGACGAAGCCAACTACGGCGCCGTCGTATGCGAGAACCCCCTCGCTCTCGAACCACCAGAAGAGCTCGCCATCGAGATGCGCTGGAACATTCAATCCTTCCTCCCTCCCGCGATCCAATCTGACTTCCGCGCGCTCGTGCGCTACTTCCTCGTCGAGTTCTTCCGCACCGCTCAAAAGTGCAAGGGAGCTGCCCGCGTACCCCTTCGCGCTCTACAGAATGCCGCCCCGGACGCAACACAGCCTGACGCCGCGAAGGCCACTGAGATCTCTGCATGCCGAGAGTTCGTCGCGCGCAAGCTCACCCGCCGCACCCTGCGCATACTCGGGTCGATTCTGGAGCGCCACCGCGAAGCCCTCACGAACGAAGAGCACAGCGACCTCGCCCAATGGGACTTCCCCGTGCTACCCGGTTCGCACCTGCACCAGACGACCCCGGGGCTCGAGTTCGTCAAGTCGGCGTGCGCAGTCTTCGCGCTCGCAAAGGCGCACACGCTCGAGGTCGGGCTGCTGAAGCGCAACCTGCTCGAGCTCGTCGGCGTGCGCGAGTTCGCGCCCGAGGCCACGTTCCAGAACCCGTGCGAGCCGCTGAAGCTCGCGAGCGTGCCGTGCCAGCACTGCGACGCGATGATGGACTTCGACTTCTGCCGCGACCCCGCGCTGCTGCCGTCCGCGCGCGACCCCGCCGCCGGCGCACGTTGGCGGTGCGGCGGGTGCGGGGGCGACTACGACCGCACGGCGATCGAGTTCGCGCTCATGCGCGTGGTGGGCGACGCGGAGCGGCGTTTTGCGCAGCAGGACCTCAAGTGCGGGCGGTGCGGCCAGCTCCGCTCGGACAACGTCGCGAGGCATTGTGGGTGCTCGGGCAACTATCAGCTCACGGTCAACAAGGCGGAGGTGCGCCGCCGGCTGAGGACGATCGTGAACGTGGCGCTCGCGCACAACATGAGCCGTTTGAAGGTATGTGTGTCTCTCCTAGCTGGACTGTACGATGATGACTGATCGTGGTTGGTTGTGTGCAGGAGGTTGCCCAAACGCTGCTCAATAACTGGTAGACGTATGTCAACGTCCACACCGGCTTCGCCTTCCCTTATCGTCTGCTCTCCCCTGCTGTCGTAGCATATATCGCTTCCATATCCCTAGCTGACCCGCAATCGCATGTTGTACTTGTGACCTATCACGGACCCGCACGTTGTTTTTTAGACGTAATGATATTCATGAAAATCTCGTATCTGCAACATGGGAGTGAACACTGCATAGCATAAGACGGCTTACGGTCCACAAGTATAGCCCACACGATGTCGCCTCGTCAAGGCATCCCGCCCGTATCATCATTTCTCATCAAGGCTGGACCTGGCTGGTAGTTGCCACTGCCCGCTCAAGCGAAAATTTTCTGCGACCGAAGTTCATTCATTCGTACACACGGAAGCAAAACAACACTAGTAATCTAACAGCGCCAGTACATACAGACGAGTCGAACGAGAGCAGCTGAGACAGACGGCAGCATTCGACGACAGGACGACGCACAGACGACAGGGCGAATAGGAACCGAGCCAGGAAGAGGAGGGATACAAGGGTACGCTAAGAGGAAGGAGTATTTACAGACGGCAAACGCGCCGGCTGAGCCTGACAGCACGAGGGGCGCGCGAGCGAGAAAAGTCCGCGGAACTCCAAGTAGAGGGAGGAGAGGAGGGAATCGAGGGGAATCTGAGGTGGCGGGAGATGGGTTCCGGGCGGGCGGAGTGGGTTAAATAGAAGAGATAAAAAGCGAGAGGACGACAGCAGGAGAGAGGACGTGTTTGGAGGGGGTACATACTGCCCATAGGCTCTTATTCGCATCTGGGGGAGTCCGGCCACGTCATGAGCGAGCGCGCGACGAAAACTGATGAGAATGACTAACCTCCACTATCATGCCTCGGCATCCTTGTCATCCCCTTGCTCGTTAGAGGCAGCCTCAGCGGCCTCCTCAGCCTCGGGTTCCTCAGCGATGGTCTCGGGCGCGGGGGCGGCGTCATTCTCCTTCTCGGCAGCGCCAACCTGGAGAAAACGACGATAAGCACCTCATGGACGTCCGGAAAGATCGCAGGCCAACCAACCTTGGACGCGGGCTTCTTAGAGCCGGCACGCGAGGCAGGCTTCTTGGCCGCCGATGATGGGGGCTTCGCGGACGCACGCGACGCAGGCTTTGCGCTCGCGGCGCGGGACGCGGGCTTCGCGGAGCCCGCGCGCGACACCTTGGATGCCGGCTTAGACGTGGTACCAGCAGCCTTGCTTGCCGGCTTAGCGGCAGCCTTGGATGCGGGCTTTGCCTACGCGGATGTGGGTTCAACATGCGGCTCCACGAGGAGGGTGTATGCTCGCACCTTCTTTGCGGGGGGCTCGTCGCCGTTGGCGGCGGGCGCGTCGCCATCCGCATCCTTGTCGGCCGCGGTACGCTTGCGGCCCTTAGTCGACTTAGGTTTCTCTTCGCCCTCCGCGGCGGGCTCCTTTACCTTCTTGGTGGAGCGCGGCTTCGCGGGGGCCTTCTTGGGGGCGGGCTCAGCCTTGGGGATATCCTTAATGCGGGCGGAGCGACGGGGCTCGCCAGCATCTGCGGGTTGTGCAGCCTTTCGGGGCATCTTGGACGATGAGCAGGATGTTTGGCGGGATAGGGAGGGGATGGTAGGAGTCGGGGGACAAGATGCGACTGGCCGTGGCTGCAACTGAACCCTGCACCTATTCACGATCAACAACTCCAGTCACGTGCCTGCCGTGTCCCGTGACATCCGCGTGTCTCGCCACTTTCGCGCGCTCGGGCCTCCTCACCGCGCGCAATGCGGCAGCATCCGGGGATTCGTGTGCACGGCGACAGTCGAGAGCGCAGAACGGCTTCCCCCTCGCAGCGACACGGCCTCGCAGGGAGTTTGAATGGTCGGCCCGAGCGGCGTGTCGTACGAGCACTCGTGCGGTCGTAAATAGACACTCCCAGCACACGGACCTCCACATTCGTTCGCAGCCAGGATCCGCTTTTGCGCATTGCAGCAGGATGGGTCGAAAGAAGCGCGTTCCAATAGCCTTATAAAGTACACCACGATCCGGGAAGAGTACAAACGATCCGAAGGGCTTGCGCGAGCCTAGAGTCACCGCCGCTGCGACTGGAGCTGCCGGATCCGCGCATCGAAGAACGCCCGGATGTCCGCCTCCTTGACCTCTTCGCCATTCTCCGCAAACGGGCGCAGGTGCTGCATGAGGTCGTCCCTGCGCGATATCGTCAGTGTGTGAACACATGCACGCGCTATGGCAAGGACCCTTACCGCATGGCATTGAAAGCCCTGATGCCGTCTATCGCTTTCTCGCGGGGAAGCCGTTGCAGCGCGCGCATGCCAAGCTCCTCCAGTGACAGAGCTGCGACATATCCGTCTCAACAATAATGCGAACGCCAGTTACGATAAACTCACTCGAGTCGGGGTCTTCGGGAGGCTCATACGTTTCTTCCTCTTCCAAGAGGAACGGGTTGGACTGCAGCGATGGAAGACACTACGCGATGTCAGTGCTGTCGCAACACCAGACCTCGGGATAGCACTCACATTTTTACAACGGCACCAGCGGTCTCTCCAACCTTCTGTAAGGAAAACATCGCCAGCCCCCGACAAGGCCGCAAGACCGCCGTACCCCACTTCAGGTGCTTCCTCTGAGGCAGCGCCGTCCTTTAGCAGGCCAGCCAACAAGGTTGAAACTTGGGGATCCTGGGTAGGTGCCAGGCATGGCGAAGACGTGGAAGGCTCTAGAGAGACTCGCGCCTTCTTGGCTTGGGGTCCCTCTTCCTTGACAGGGGACCTCTCGCGTTTCTCTCCCGTTGCGGGTGCGCTCGAGGTACCGGCGCCCTTGTCCTCCTTGCCCTCAATATCGACATGGGTTACTTCTTTCGGCTCATCCTTACCAATGATTTGCCATGGCTCGTCCTCGGAGGAACGCACGACCATGAGGGCGCCAGGCGTCCCCGCCACACGTCGGAGGGCATCAATGCGGCGCACACAGCGGCCGCATACTAGCGCGTCGTAGTCGTCCGCACAAATGAGCGGAGGGGGTAGCCCGGAAGACGACGCGTCCGACGCGCCGTCGTCCGCCTCGGGCTCCGCAGCGGGGTCTAAGGCAGGCGTAGGCGTAGGCTCCCTCGACGACGGGCGCTCGCGCAGGTTCAGACACGATTCATGGAACCAGTCCTGCAGAGGCAGTAGGTGAGCGTGGATATCACGGGAAACGGGCGGGCGCACCTCACAGGCAAGACACTGGATCATCGTCTCCCGCTCATTCTGCGCGTCGTACGGCCGTCCGCAGCGGCAGAAGGTACCATGGAAGTTCCTACCATACACGTTCGTGCCGTCGTTCGGTTCCTCGAGCACGGTGTGCAGGGTGCATGCATGCGCAAGCGAGCGCGTGGGGCAGTCGCAGCGGAAATTGCGCTTTGGGAAGAGTTCGAGTTGCTCATGGTCTGTATGACATGCGATAGAACAGGCAGAACAGATTCCGCGCGGCGAAGAGGAGGGCGACGCGCGGGTGCAAGTGAGACAGAGGTAGACGGCCTGGCGGATGTGTCCGAGCGAGTATGTGCACTGCGAGAACTGGTGTGGGAGTGCGAGAGCGGCCTCTTGGAGAAGCGTGGTCTGAGACTCCAGCACGGCCGTCAACGTACTTGCAGAGTCGGCCATCGTTGTCAACAATTTCGAGGCCTAAGGAGGCGGAAGGGGAGAACCCCGGAGAAGCAATGGACTGAGATGGATCGACGCGTGACGCGTCTCTCTCCTGGACCATCATGTGACCTCCCTGAAGCCTTTCGCACTTCGCCGCCGTCCTCGACGAGCTCGTTGTTCCGTGTCCTGACTCCTCGTACACTCACACATCAAGCCATAAATTCCTCAAAGCAGGGCGTTTCATTTGCGTCGGATAAGGCGCAAGCAGCACGGGAGAACGCTGTAGCGGAACGGCACACTGCACCGGAACGCCCATCTCACGCGATAGCAGCTGCTCAGTACGCGCTACCCTCACGATTGCGTGTGTCCCGAGGCGAGCTAGCTGGCATTTGTCTCCCTTAACTCACCATAGAGACACTCTGGACACCATGTCAGACCTGCCAAAGTACAATGCGCCGGATCCAATCCTCCTCACGCTCTTCGCGAACCGCTTCATGAGCGTCGCGGAGGCGATGGGCCGGTCCCTCCAGCAAACCGCCATCAGCACAAACATTAAAGAGCGGCTCGACTTCTCGTGCGCACTCTTCGCCCCGGATGGCGACCTGGTCGCAAACGCGCCGTTCATTCCGATCCACCTGGGATCCATGAGCTTGTGAGTTATACGGGCGGGGGAAAGGAGGGGAACATAGCTGATTAGTCTCGATGTGTATGCAGTGCAGTCAAGTACCAGATGCAACTGCATGGAAAGACTCTCAAGCCTGGTGATGTCTTGATGACCAACTCTCCTCACGCAGGCGGCTCGTACGTCCCTCTGGTCGCACTGCATGCCATACCCTGCTAAGCCTATCGTGCGGACCAGACACTTACCCGACATAACTATCATCTCCCCCGTGTTCGACTCCAAGGCGGAGAAGATCATCTTCTTCACCGCATCGCGCGGGCACCACGCGGACATTGGTGGAATCTTGCCGGGGTCGATGCCGCCGACCTCCACGACGATCTTCGAAGAAGGCGCGAATATTCATAGTTTCAAACTCGTCACAGAGGGCATGTTCGACCATGACGGGCTTGTGGATTACATGGTCACCAAGCCTGCGCAGTACCCCGGTAGTTCCGGATGTAGGAACTTGAGGGATGTAGAGAGTGATCTCAAGGCGGTGAGCTCCGTCTTCCATCTCAAGCCGAGCTGTGAGGCTCAATGGATATCCAGCAAGTCGCCGCGAACCACAAAGGCATTCAACTCATCCAACAAAGTAGGGCTTTCTACTTCCAAGATTGACTCGTACTGACCAGATGTGCATAGTTGTGGATGACTACGGCCTGGAGACTGTGCAAGAATACATGTACCACATTCGCGCAAACGCTGAGTCCTCGGTGCGCAATCTGCTCCGCGACGTTGCTAAACGCGCGGGCACGAATGTCCTTGAAGCCGTCGACTACCTCGATGACGGGTCACCTGTAAGCCATATCACAGAGCACCAGCTCAAGCTATGACATACTCACATGGATCCACGCGCAGGTACAACTAAAGGTGGACATCAACGAGAAGGAGGGGTCTGCAGTGCTCGACTTCGAGGGTACAGGATGCGAGATCAGGGGTAATCTGAACGCACCCATCTCGGTCGTGCACTCGGCCGTCATCTACTGTATGCGCGCGATGCTCGACATGGATATCCCGCTGAACGCTGGCTGTCTCGTACCTATCACCGGTGCGCTCCAAGCTTTGGGCTACCAGTCCAACACGCTTACATCCACTACAGTCAAGATCCCCCAAGGCTCGCTGCTCTCGCCGTCGAAAACCGCTGCTGTATGCGGCGGGAATGTGCTCACGTCCCAGCGCATCGTTGATGTAGTGCTCAAGGCGTTCCACGCGTGTGCTGCCAGTCAGGGATGTACCAAGTGCGCACTACGTCCTCCGCTTCCCCCGCTCCATTTGTTGATATCCCCTGTAGCAACCTTACATTCGGTGCCGGCGGCAAGGACAAGGACGGTAAGAACATCACCGGATGGGGTTACTACGAGGTATTTTCCGTCGTCTCGAACCCACCCTTTTGACCCACACTTGTTCCTCCCACAGACTATCGCAGGCGGATCCGGCGCAGGGCCAGGCTGGCACGGCACCTCCGGCGTGCACACGCACATCACGAACACGCGTATTGGCGACGTCGAGATCCTCGAGCGCCGCTACCCGGTGCTCGTGCACCAGTTCGGGATCCGCGAGGGTTCGGGCGGGCGCGGCCAGTGGCGCGGCGGCGACGGCGTCGTGCGCGAACTTGAGTTTACCGAGCCGCTCCAAGTCTCCATCCTCTCCGAGGTATGTCCTCCTCTCTATTAACCCGTGCCCCGTGGACGCGATGCTGAGTATATGCTGCATCTTAGCGGCGCACAAGACAGCCGTACGGACAGGAGGGCGGCGAGCCCGGCGCGTTCGGGCGCAACACCTGGATCAAGCAGCCGCGCGAGGGCGACGGCGACCTTCCCGACTCGGACTCCAGTTCTGACTCGGACGGCAGTGTACCCCCCACGCCGCGCAAGATCAACATCGGCGGCAAGGCGACGGTGTTCATGGGCAAGGGCGACCGCTTGCTGATCGAAACGCCTGGCGCGGGCGCATGGGGTGCACCCCCAGACGAGGACGACGGGACGCACGCGCATTGGGAACACGAGCATGTGAAGGCGTGGGCCCCGAGAGGCAGTTTAGCGGAGAGGGAGGCCGCACAGGCAGGGTTCTGAGCGGCGGGCGCTGCGCTGCGCAATACAGCATACGACGGATGCCGCCGGGATGACAGGATATAGAAAGGACGGGAGTATCGGAAAAGGTGTACGAACTACGCGATTATGCAAGATGTACTGATAACTTTACAGTTTACGAACGAGCCATTCTCTAGCGACCCGGACTCACAGGTTCTTTTCGATTGCATCTCCGAGACACTTAGATGCATATTCTGCAGGTTTATCTGCTGACGACACTGGAGGAGAGGTGCACTCGGGAAATAGGAGATACCGTCCCGGTCGGGCCGCTCCTCACAGACTTCACAAGCGGGCATGACCACCACGACTCGTACGGATGTCAATGGACTCGCTCAGAGAGTCTCTAAGATCTTCCGGCGTAGCACCCCACAGCACATGGACGCCCAGCCAGCAGACACAACGCCCTTGGACGCGGTCGCCATCTCCACCTGATGTGGCCTCTTCTCGTCGGCCCCGCGCGTGCTATGCCTCCTTATGTTCTCATGTGCGCTGATCGGGATTGCGATTTTGGGCACAAATGTCTCTCTGTGTACCACCGGGTCGTCGGCTTAGTGTCTGGTGTGTGATCCCGGGCTACGTCATGCTCATAGACCGTGGCCGCGACCTGTGTAGGCGTATGCGAAGTAAACGCGTACGTTTATCCGACGCTCTTCTCTCCGTGGTGATTCTGTTGCTCATGACACCGTTCAGTGCAGGCGCGTGCTTCTCGCTCTGGACACGAGTCTGGCAGTTCCGCATATAACGAGCGGACGGACCATTCTCTGTCCTTGGGCACCTACTCCAGAGGTCCAAGCTCACCCAACTCCAAACGCCATGTTCGCAAAATTCTCCGCGTTCCTTTTCCTCGCCCTCCCCCTCCTGGTCTCCGCTGCACCCGCTGAACTTGCAGAGCGCGCGACCATCGACACCTCCTCGCACTGCGGTCAGTGGGACACCGTGACCGCGGGCCAGTACGAGCTCTTCCTCGACCAGTGGGGCAAGGACGGTGCGACTTCCGGCTCGCAGTGCTCGAACCTCGTCAGCCTTAATGATAACACGATCGCGTGGAAGACGACCTGGCAGTGGACGGGCGGTTCGGGTGTGAAGAGCTTCTCGAACATCCAGCTCAACCAGGGCATCAACAAGCAGCTCAGTGCTATCCAGAGCATGCCCGTAAGTCTCCCCTTCCCGCTAATCGCATGCGCCGATGCACTGACGCGCCCTTGCAGACAACGTGGACGTGGTCCCAGTCTACTTCCGGGACGATCGTCGCGGACGTCGCGTACGACCTGTTCACGTCCGCCACCGCGGGCGGCTCGGGCGCGAACGAGATCATGATCTGGCTCGCGAACTTCAACGCGGGCCCCATCTCCTCGCAATACGGCTCGGATGGGCAGCCCGTGCCCGTCGCGTCCGGCGTGAGCCTTGCGGGCCACACTTGGAACCTGTACAGCGGCTCGAACGGCGCAAACGCGGTGTTCTCGTTCCTCCCGACCAGCGGGACAATCACGAGCTTCAGCGGGGACGTGAAGGACTTCTTTACGGCGAGCGCGGGTCTTAGTTTGTGCTACGAGGGGACGTGGATGCTGATGGGGTGGCGTGCGCGTTTTGTAGTACTTGACGCAGCACCAGGGGTTGAGCGCATCGCAGTTCTTAGTCACTGCTCAGGCGGGAACGGAGCCCACTTCGGGGTCTGCGACGTTGACGACGTAAGTCTCCACTAGTGGATGTGGGCTGCTACTCAATGGCTGACATTATATGTGTAGATCTGCATACAGCTTGGTCATCAACTAGGTGTACTTGCATGTATAGTGGTTTTGCATGTGGAAATGCATATTCACTGTACCTCCTCTCACTCGCGGAGTGGGCAACCTCTAGGGCGACAGCAAACTAGTGAAAAATTCGTGTGCACAGTGCATGTTGTAATCACATTCCACGCAGTGCCCCGCGGTGCCCCCCTGACTGCATTTATCCTGGTGTAGCAGATTCCACAAGTCACTTCAATGAGCCTCCAGCACAGACGAGTGAGTGTAATACGCAATGCGCGCTGACCGAACCCACCTGGTCATCCTACCATTCCGCCGGTGATGTTCAAACGAAGTGCGTGGAGCCGAACACTAGTGTATTCACTCAAACCATTATCCAAGCTGTACGCTAACAACCCATGACCATTACTCTAGAAGCGATACGGCCTCCGTGGCAGCCTAGAGCTCGATGGGGACGCAGCCGATGGAGATGAGACCACCCTTTACATGTTGGTTAGTAATGTAGTATGAGGCAGGTACCCTCTTTGTACTCACGACATCGTTGTTTTGGCAGCAGACAGGGCTTGCGGAGCACGAAGACTGGCCAAGACCGACAACGGAGAGGGGTGAGCAGCCGAAGCCGACGGCGGCGGTAACATCTTCCAGGACGATCCCGAGGAGGCCCAGGACGGCGGCCGCGCCAGCGGAGTCGGCCTGGACGAGTTGAAATGTAAGCATCTGCCGCAAATGCATCGCAGGAGGAACCGACCTTCTCAACGCTGTTGCAGCACTGGATGGAACCGGTGTTGCAGTCCTGGGCGGCCGCAAGGAGTGGGAGAGCAATGACAGCAGCAACAGCGGCACGAGCGAACATCGTGGAAAACTGGTGGGTTGGGTGAGGAGAGGAGTTAAGGATGTTGGGCTGCGTGTGGTAGCTGAGCAACTGTCGTTGTCCGGACTGGGGAGCCTCTGCCCTCCGTTGGGGGGTTTATATCCTCGCGCAAGCCACCTTCTCGCCAGTGGTCTTCCGGATGCCTGGCGCCCCCGGCGAGCAGTAGCCAGCGCACCTCCGCCGTGACGCGTCGCGGCCCGCGCCCTCTGGGGATCACGATTCCTGCACCCTTCACTTCCGCGCTGCTGGCAAGCCCTGCATGAAGGGCCACCAGCACGGCTGCAAGGCGGCGGGGCTTTCGCGTCGGGTGCTTGGCGAACCTCGTGGCCCGATCGCCAGGCGATGGTCGAATGCTTGGAGGATGCCTCCGCGCCGTCCCGCCAGTCTGCCTTCGGGCGCCCGCTGTCGCTTGCGCGGACTGAATGGGCGCGAATATTAAACGTCCCCGCGTAATTTGGGCTGGACTCCGTCGGGGTTCGTGTGCCGTCGGTTGCGCTGTAGTTGACAGCCTCGATCACGTCGCTAAGGTGCGTTCCGTTTTCTGGCCTTCTTGCGGTTTACTGAACGCCCGCAGTCTTGGCTGCGACACGGCGGATGCAGTCGTGCAGCTTTGCAGGTCTCAGAGTTATACAACAGCACCCTTTCGCAGAGTGCCAATGAAGGCTAGCGGCTGGCCTTTAACAAGGTATGAATACGGCGACGCGCTTCTTGCATCCATCACGTATGCTAACTTTGGTCTCAGACTTTCGACATTTCCGTGCAAGAACCGTGTCAAAGGCAATTCGTATATTGCTCGTATACCCGACGTCCCTGGCCTACGCGTAACCGGCTGTCCGCGGCTTCGGTGACTCGTTTGACTCGGCGGGGCATGAACCCGGCGCACCGTGTTACGTTGCAGGGTCACTGGACGGCATCTTGTTGAGCCAGTAAGCATTCGACACGGGAAGGTGAGCACGATGTGGTGTGGTTGATGCTCACGTAGGATGTCTGACTATGCTCCACACCACCTGACGAAGCGAGACCCTGACGCAAGGACTGAACGTCACCGTCCTTCGAGAGTCTCTCGCTCAACTGTTGTCGGCCCCTGGCGCTAAGTCTGGAGAGTAAGTACATCGAGACCTCTGTCCATGACCGGACGATATGGCCTGAATATCTCCTTAGAAGCGTACCACCGAGAGGACCCGCAGGCTTCAACGCAGATAAAGCGCATCTGGCCTTCGAGAATCGAACGAACAAATTTCCGTAGGCGAGTTTCTGTGCGTCAATCATTCAAGTTCGTAAACTTACCAAAGATGTAGATGCGCGATTGCTCCGTTCTTCCACTATGATCCCCCAAAATATCGGATCTTTCCCATCGGGCTCATGCTGCCCATAGCCTCCATTGACTTGGGACCGGGTCTCTACGGTCTGGACCAACCATCATTAAGAGCGCGACGGTCAAGCTCGCAGGCGCTCACTCGTGTCGCGTCGCGTTTTTGTCACATGATCGCGTCGACGGGTGGCTGAAGCTCGCGGGAGCCCGTGCTCCAAAGAAAGCATGCGTCCATATCGGGACCCTCACACCTCGGACTTGTACGACTACGACGCTGTCTCGAGGAAACAGCATGTGAGTATCCCCTTCATCTCACACTGGCGCATGACTCTGGGCCAGGATAGAAAACGAGCGCGTCTGGACTGCGCTCTAGCCAGACGGACCCGCCGGAATACATGTGCTGGTCCCATCTGCATCCGAGCGCTCGCTGATGTGCGGCCTGATAGGGACATGCACGGCTCCTGCTTCTGCGGCGCGGTCTCGTACAGCGTCGCTGGTAGCCCGGTCCTAAGGGCCTTCTGTCACTGCACGAATTGCCAGAGGCTCTCCGGTAAGCCTCGCCCCGGCCGTGCTCTATTCATCATTCACAGCCCCCCGCTCACCCATCCACATCAGGCTGCCCATTCGTCCACACCATCCACTTCCCCGCAGCGAACTTCTCGTGGACACATCCATCGCCACATGAAGATTTCCTGGACGCGTACGTGATTCCGGACAAACCGTGGAAGACGCGGTTTCGATGCAAGAAATGTGGCGCCTGCGTCTCGTCGGCCAACTCAAAGTTGAACAAGCGCAGCGTCTGGGGCGCGCATCTCGCCAGAGACGCCGCCGGGAAGATCGTGGATTGGGCGAAGGTCAGGCCGACTGCGCACATCTTCTACGATACTCGGATGCTCGATATCACCGACGACCTAGGAAAATGGGAGGGATACGAAGGGACTTCGAAGAGGCTGGAATAGGTGAGTATACCCCGCAAATGGTTAGTCGTAAGTACCCACTGAAACTCATATCGATCCTATCATAGGACGAGAATCTGAGAGACAACATTTGTACAGGTAATGGCCACTACCATTGTGGCCAGCCCCCGAATTTACTACTTCTAGCCTGGACTCAGTTGCGTCTTGTCCCTCTGCATACCAGGTATTCTGGGCTCTAGATGTGCCTGAACACAGCGCGATACATTGCGAGATCCTGTTCTGGGAGCCGACGCGAAGCATTCATACTGCACCCAGCGTGCTTCTCTGTCGGAGTTCCCTCTTGAAGCACCCGCCGTATCTCCCCACTTCGGAGTTCCGAGGCGGTCGGCGCCTTCTGCGCGACGCAGCTATACACGGACGAGTGGCACAGCGCTGCAAGAGGCTACTCCTTCGCATGCACGCGGGAACGACCTGCGCTGCGCCGAGCTTCTAGTGCAGAAACTGACAACGCCGGGGAGATCGCAGAACAGGCCGGGTTGCACTTAGCGCCATCTGCGGAAGATCCCCTCCGTCTCTGCCTGTCACGCTCGACAGTCGGCGGACGTGCTACTGCAGTTGTAAACTTGTACGTGATTGGGCACAACGGTCCCGCGTGCACGTACGAGTTACATTGTCTAGATTCCGCGTGCACAACTTCCACCGCGCACTACGCGTCTGACAGGCGTGCCGTTCGTCTCGGCTTCTTTTGTCCCTCATGTACCACGGGCCGTATTTCGAGTCCGCTCGACAAGGCTCGACCAGACACCGGGCCTTCCGAGCCGTGTTTGCGCACTTCATGCATGTCTCACGCAAATGAAGGGCAACCACGCGCGGAACGTTTGTAGCATGTCACAATCGCGATCAAATAAAAGCTAGGATAGCTGGTAGGACTTATGCCCAAGCATAGGAGTCGACAAAATGATTGTAAGGTACGATAACCCGCGTCGAGACATCTCCGGAGCGACGAGGAGGGATGATCAAAGGATGATAGGGATGCAGCCAATAGAAATGAGGCCGCCCTGCAAGTAGACAAGTGATGAGGACAGGTGTCATTTTACGTCGAGAAGACAAGAGACGCATGCTTACGATGCTGTTGTTCTCGCAGCATACGACGTTGTCGGAGCACGCCGAGTTGTTCCCAAGGCCGACAATCTTGATGGGAGAGCACTGCAGGCCCAGGAGTACGTCCACGCCGTCGATCACAATGCCGAGGAGGCCCAGAATAACCCCAATGACAGGGTCGGAGGCCTGCGAGGATGGGCGTCAGCCTAGTTTGTTGAGAGAACAGGTAAATGCCTACTCCGCCAACGCTCTGGCAGCACTGAAGCGAGCCGGTGCTGCAGAGGTCCCCAGTAGCACTCGGGGGAGGCGCCGTCGCGGTGATGGTCACCGTCGGGGGAGGCGGTGGTGCGCCTCCAGGCATGGCGGCCGCAAGGAGGGCGAGCGACAGGAAGAAGTACAACGTGGCGACGGCACGGGAGAACATGTCTGCAGATCGGCTTACTAGTTGTGTAGTCCCTTGTCCTCACGACGCTGCGTTGTACGTCTTTATACTGGCGATTGGATAGACGCGGCCAAGGTCACTACGTATGCAAGCCCGGTGCAGTTGCCGAACCGCTCTCGAGCATATGCATCTTACACGTCAGAGCGTTAGCCGGGGAGACAGGGACAGCCGTTCAACTTGCATTAGGGCTTTGGGCGGGAATGTCAATCGGAGACGTTGCCGTTCGTCCTGGTCATGGCCATGACAAGCGCATGAATTGGTGGCGACTCGGAGTGGGGTCCCGCAACGCACCGCTGACGCTATGTGTTTGACGCGAAAGCCGTGATACCCCACACTAGCAGGAACAAAAAAGAGACGCACGCAGACGCGGCCGTGTTTGCCAGCCCAGAAACAGACAGCTAACTCCGCATGTCAGAGCGTACGTGATGCACAGGATGGAAGGGTATGGGGAAGGGAGGACGCACCACCACGGTACCCGTGGTTGCGTGCCACTCGCTTGAGTCGTGGGTCTGGCCAGACAGTATCCCCATAGACGGATCAGCTGGCAGCTCGGAGCCTTGTAGAGGCCGAGGTGCGGGTGGAACTTGTATTGGTCGGGATACACCGAGAGTCCCCGCGCGCCGACGGCGCAGATGTCTTTAATGAAATACACATAAAGTCCCCTTCTGGAGATTGATTCCTTACTCGATCAATCTGATCTTGAGCTGCGGTGTGACCGCCGAGAAAAGGTCGTGTGGCCGCGAAGTATTCTCACAACCATCCTTACACGTCGTCCCAAGTGCACGATGGTCCCGAGGGTATGCATCTGTGCAGAGGGTTGGACCTATCAGCGCTATGGAGGAGCGGCGGCAGAAAATTGGCAAGAGACGCGTACCCAACATTTTAGCCGCACTTGGCCCACCAGCTTCCCGACCCTTCACGGTGGTGCGGAGGTAAAGAGCTTACCGGATGATGTAGAGATCTTGTTCACACACCCGGACGGCGGGCATCTCCTCGTAGCAAAATCCCTATTGGTGGGCCTGACAACTCCCAGCACTGCGTCTATGCGCGTCTCGAACACCTACTACCCCGCGGAGCTGGGCGGTACTGGTTCCTCATCGAGTTTGCAAGCGCCTTTGAGGATAACACGCAAGAAACGCTCGCACCTCACAAGGGCGTGCTCTGTTCACGAAGGTGGACGTGTGTTGGCACTGCGGCAAGGTCGTGTTTATTTTGATTGGCAAGTATTCACCAACGCCTTGCCGCCGTAGAGGCCGCCTTATGCCCCGCCGAATTTCTTACCGAGGTCCCTCCAACCAATGATCAAGTCGCTCTTGAAGGCATCTGCCCACGACGGCAACGCCGCTCAGGCATGGCGGCAAGTCTTCATTTGCGCCCCAGAAAGTGTATGCCGTGGGGGCGAGGCGCCGCAACGTCGCCTCCATCTGTCCTGCTGCTCCTTCGCCGGTATTGGCACCGCACGCAGATGAATGCTGGGGTCGGCAGAGGCAATGCCGTCGTACAGAGCTGCGGAGGCATACCCAGACCGAGAAAAGGACCGGGTGGTCTGGGCGTCAGGTGGACGGAGAGGGGGCAGCGTGCTTCACGCGAAATGACCGTAGGAAGGACGCACTTGGATACCCGTGCGCTGGAAGACACGCCCAAGAGCATTTTGCGCGGGAGACGGCACCGTCTAGCTCGCGTCTGGACGATCGTCCGCGAACACACGAGGCTTGTCCAGGAGTTGAAGTGTTCCCATGTCCTATGGCAAGCGGAATTTAGTCGCGTCCTCCGTAACGTTATGACAAGACGCGCGGTGCAGCATACCGATATCAATTATGACTCTCGAGCGACATTGAGGCGTCTGATATCAGTAGAAAATGGCCACGGGTGCATGTAGGTGAAGTTACGAGCGCGCCAAGTATCAATGGGATGCACCAATGAGTGTTCGTGGGGACGGTGCGGGCTGGGCACATAGCACGAGGTCCTGCAGCAATGAAAATTCTGGATCACTCGGACATACCAGCACGGACGGCACAAAGACATACCGACTCGGCTTCCCCGACCCCAGTGGTGCACGGCAAGCCTCGCTCATCGCGGCAGAGAATAGCAGCTGTCGGATTGGACACTCACCAACACTGCCGCATGTCCATGGGCCAATACACTCCGACGACAAGGCACGCCGCGCTACATCCGACACGAATGCCCAACAGACGGCAGAGGTATGCAGAACGGCAGGGCTGCAAACCTATAAGAGCGAGCGCGCTGGGCCCTACAAACCTCAGATCACCAACCCGGTCTACCAATCTCTCGAGCACTCACCGCCACTCACCTCAACCCAACTCACCATGTTCGCCCGCGTCGCTGCCTTCGCTACCCTCGCCATGCCCCTTCTTGCGGCCGCCACCCCCGTTGAGCTCGAGGCTCGTCAGACCTGCAGCACCGGCGCCATCCAATGCTGCGACAGCGTCGAGAGCGTAAGTGGACGCTCCCAATGCGCCTCCATGCCCCGAGCTCACCGCGCTTTGCTTTCTGACAGTCCTCGTCCGCCTCGGGCAACTTCCTGCTCGGTCTGCTCGGGATCGTCCTCGGGGACGTCACCGGCCTCATCGGGTTGAACTGCTCGCCCCTCACCGTCGTGGGCGTCGGCTCCGGCAACGCCTGCTCCGCTAACGCCGTCTGCTGCACGAACAACAACGTCGTGAGTTCCCGTGCCCGACGGGGTCTCGACGCCTTTTGCTGATCAGGGTCCTAGGGCGGCTTGATCTCCATCGGATGCCTCCCGATTGAGCTCTGAGTGGTGGGAGCGTAGTCTGTTAGCACGGCCGGGGTCGGGCCCACTCGGGGGATCGGAAATGGCTTACCGCGTATATCGTCTTCTATGTGTGTGCACCGGAGAATATGACCGCGCCAATATTGGCCCAGAAAAAGAAAGCCCCGGAGAGTGCTGAGAAGCGTTCATAACGGCGACTCTATCAGAACGATCAGACTCTGCCTAGACAGTCCTGTGCGGGACGGGGTTCTGTGTTAGAATGAGCCTTAGCAACGATGCAGTGGTTCCTCTACTCACCAGGTTTGGGCTGTCGAAGCTGCCAGTGGGCCTCGGCCATCTCTACCTGGTAGCATTCGCAGATTCAATGCCGGCGCTGAGGACGTCTGGCTATCGATGGGCTGGAATATGCTCGCTAGTCAGACCGCACGGAGCGCCGTATGCCTATACTGTATTACTCGGCATGTCAACACGCACGTCGAGGTGATCAAAGGAACATCCCAACAAGGTGGACGGCGATTCAATGCGGAGCAGACGAACGAGACGTGACTGTATTAATTGAGGCTTGATGTCCGGAAGGCGAGTGCTCTGCCCACCGCCCGACGGATTGATTTGTGTTTTGCCTCCCGCGCCTCCCCGAGCGGGCAGAAGTCTCCAGTGGCTGAAGAACGACGTTATTTCCAAATCCACCCTGCAGGGAAGGACGAAGGTTTGACTCACCCTTGACCAACTTTCCGCAGCGTCTCATGTACGCATCCCTTCCCGCGGTCCTATTCTGGGCCACTTGTTGCATTTAACCATCTCGGCATGATAAAATATGGGTGCATCCGCTGGATGACTGCAGAGGGAGGGGTCTCCTGCTCGGTGAACGGAAAGCTCTGAGACCACTTGAAACAGCTTGCACCACTCGAAAGCACGCCCCTGCGGCGATCACTTTGTCTGACGTCGGGAATTATTGAGTGAAGAGGGTCGCGAAGGTTCGGATAGGGTTCTCCACACACGCGGCCATGACTGATCAAATGAACGAAGGCGCGCCGCGGAGGGCCGCCATGTTCCCGCTAGCGCCTTCCGCTACGCGAACCACTACGCGTCGCGTAGCGTCCTCATACACAGATCTGGGCCGCCGAGAGCCACCGATCCAGCGTGAAGAGTCCGAAGTGCAGCGCGGAGGACGCGTGCGGCTGCAGAGCACCGCCGTGCCGTGCCAGCGCGCACGACCACCTCGCGGGCCGACCGCGAGTCGAGCCGTATAAATATTGCAGCGTCCGCGGTGGGGGTTCCCCAGCAGTCGTTCTACGATCAGCATTTCCTTCTCCAGCTCTCCCAAACCCACACTCACCCAGTCACTCTTTCGAGCCCCAACCCTCACATTCACTATGTTCGCCCGTGTCGCCGCCTTCGCTCTCCTTGCTCTCCCCGCCTTCGCGGCCGCATCGCCCCTCCGCCGCGGCGACTGCAACACCGGTTCCATCCAGTGCTGCAACTCCGTGCACAGCGTATGTCGTTTGACTCCTCGTTGTGAAGTGCGCACATGAATCCTGATTGGTATCTTAGACCAACGAGAACGCTATCGGTGCCCTCTTGAGCCTCCTCGGCCTCGACGCCGGCGACGTCACTGGCCAAGTCGGTCTCCAGTGCTCCGGCATCTCCGGTGTCGGCGCTGGCCAGTCCTCTTGCCAGGCTAGCCCCGTGTGCTGCACGAACAACAACGTCGTAAGTGTTACCATTCACAACATATATGGGCGATGGACTCACATGGTCGCGAATAGGGTGGCCTCATCTCCGTCGGCTGTGTGCCCATCATCCTCTGAGCTGGCGATCTGGCTACAGAGCAGTAGTTGGAGGACAACTAAGTGGATGTCGAGGATGTTACAATAATAGTTTCGCATAATACGATGCATCGTTTTTGGCCACAATGTCTGCGTGCTGTGCGAGGTTTACTCTGAGGCTTTCGGTCAGGAGGTATGATCGGTAAGGTGTGGTATCCTGAGATGTCAGTATATGTCAGCTCGCATTAATGGTACCCAATTAGAATGGCTTGGTAGTACTGCAATTGATGGTGTGCAAAGTGTGACCCATTCCTTCGCTGTCATATGCAAAGAGCATTGTAAGCTGCGTCATCATCATATATTTGAAGCCAGTGAAATGCCTGTTGGGTAAGCAGTGACTCATTCGTTGATGACTCTTCCACAGGTAGGTCAGTGCACTGATCAAAGAGGTGGGTGGGCTGGAAGGTTGACCGCTGTTGTACAGTCAACAATCATTGCAAGCTGGTACGTTATGAATGCTGAACATAAAGCTGCCTTATATGGCCTGGTGGTCTAGTAGTATGATTCCTTCTTAGGGCACATCGTCTTATTTGGAGGAGGTCCCGGGTTCAATTCCCGGCCAGGCCCTTTTTCCCACTCTACTCGCAAGTCGACGCCCGTTCCGCTCGTTGTTTTGTCCAAGGCAGGAGCGTTAGCACACCCAGACTTTGAGTCGATATGAGTACCTGCGCACGGGCCTTGCACGCCAGCATCGAAGTCCGACGTTTCACGCCACAATGCCCACGAACAGGTGAAAGTGGATAAATTATGGAAACCAAGAACGAGTGCGAGACATATCCCATAACTACAACATGACAGGCATACGAGCCAAAACAATAACACAGCGTCTAGTACAACAAGAAAGACACCCACGGCGGCCAACGGGGCAGCCTACTCAACGCCTCACCTGCGATAATCAGGAATCCGAACCCAGTCCTGCTCAATCTTCTTGGGCGCGACGTGCGCACCGCCCCTGTCCGCCTCCGCGACGTCCTCGGGCGAGGCCTCTGCGGGGACGCCGGGGATGCGCGCCCGTTCTTCCTCCAGCAAGTTCTTCTCGGGACGCGTGCCAGTCCTGCGCCAAAGATAGTGTACCCCGCCTTCTCCCGCTGCGGCGACGTCTCGGACGGCGCTGGGAACGTCGCGGAGGGCGATGCTCGCGCCCGCGCCGACGTCCAGGGAAGCCGCGACCGCGGCCGCGACGCAGCCCGTGCCGTCGGGGCTGGCGGCCCAGCCCTGGCGGCACGAGCGGACGGCACAGCGTCCTGCTTGGCAAGCGACATCTTCGGCATGCGGGATTGTTGAGCAGTCAACGCCGGCGGTGCTTCCTTCGTGAGAAGTGAACGGGCTGGGAACGATGCACCCGCCGCCTTCGGAGTCATTGTCAGTCGGGCGAGAGCAGTGCGGCGAGAGCGTGGTTGGACTCACAGATCTCGAGGTTGGAGCGGACGTCGACGCACTGGAAGCTGCTTTGGATACCCTCGTATTTGCCGCAGACCTGCCGGGGCGGTCAGCGGAGGGAAATAAACGGCGCGGGCGGCTGGTCGACGTACGGTTTCAAAAGCCTCGCACGACGCTTGCGCTTCCGCGGACGTCTTGAGCGCGGCGCGTTTCGCCAGGCGACCCTTCGGGGGAGTCTTGCGCGCGGCCAATTGCAGTGCGCCACAGACGTCGGAGTCGGCGCAGACGCAGGTGTCTCCGACCGCTGTGAAGGGAGAGTCGCACTTGAACCCGCAGACGTTGTCACGAGTGCACTGAGGCTGTGAGTTGTCGGGGTACGTGCAAGTCTGAGACTGGGGCGAGCGAGCAATCTGCGCGCGGCAGTCAGTACTGTGTTGGACACGTCTATGAGGATGCGGTTGCGGAAACTAACCATGAGACCGAAGGCCTCCTCAGCCTCGGTGTAGCCCAAAGTGTTCACAGTGTAGGCGAGCTGGACATTGGTTAAGAGGGTCTGAGTAAGACCGCTCATGCAGAGACACGCGTCCAGATCAGAGGGGAGCCCCGCAGGTACCAGGTTTGAGTCAAGTTCGGCGAGCGAAGTCGAGTTCAAGTAGAGGCAGTCGTCGTGAAAGCCGTGTCGAACAGCACGGTGACGCAAGGCGTGGATGTTGATAGCACGAGTGCGAGCATCTCCAGCGACTTTCGCAAAGACGAAGCTATGACCGAAGGCCAGCGCAAGGACGGCGAGACTGAAACGCATGGCTGCAACAAAGAGATGTCAAGGAACGGCCGTTAGAGAGACTGTTACACTTCTCCCGTTGCTCGCTCTTATACCCTTCCAACTTCAACATGAACTTCACCGGCGTGGCTGGGAGCTCCCCACCGTCACCGGCAGCGAGCGAACACGAACGGACGATCGACGCTATGCACCTCGGAAGGGCAAGCTCCTACCCATATACGGGTGTGTACGCGATCAAATACGACACGACGCTGACAAGTGGGTCCTTCATCTCGCTAGCTGGTCGGGACGCTGCTCAAATTCGGGAAGCGCGTCCGAATCACTCCGCGAGTGACGCAGACGATCGGGATGGGTACCTCGTTAGCGAAAAGGAGGCAACTGTCTACTGTGCCGGAAGAAAGCCATCATCTGCGCCGGTACCCAAGCTCTCACTGTGCACTCGGGATTACTTAGGACACTCGTGCAAAGCGATGTTACGCAGCGGGATAACGCACCGACATCATAGTTGATTCAACTCTGCTGTGCATTACGCACGTTTGTGAAGCTTGGACGCTGATTGACAACCTGGTGAAGTCATTACAAGTGGATCCCATTGACAGGACGAGCGACCGGCCAGGAACCCATCTGTCTTGACAGCAACAGAAAGAGTGACGTAGCATGTACTCAGATAGCAACTGGGAGCATTACGCAGATAGTGACGCTGACACGCAGCACCTATGAACGTTTGAACACGCGGAGAAG
Source organism: Lenzites betulinus (assembly GCA_022264855.1). NCBI lineage: Eukaryota > Fungi > Basidiomycota > Agaricomycetes > Polyporales > Polyporaceae > Lenzites > Lenzites betulinus. Next base: position 126,477 of record JABYQU010000040.1, on the reverse strand, counting down.
CGCAAAGGACTGACGCAGTGGTCATAGCAGGAGCTCATTCCGCGCGGGCGCTCCGCCACACTCCGTTCCGCTGGGTCGGCGCGCGTCGCCGTTCGGTCTCTGCCGACGACGCGCATGCCGCTCCCTCCACCCAACCACCGTGTCGATTTACTGTGATTTCTATGTCGGCAACGGTTTATACTTGAAAACGATACATGCAACTCTCAGGCTCGCTTGTCGGACGCCGAAGACTAAGCCACGCCAGCGCAGGAGACGCCCGCCGGAGCCACTCTAGTCCGATGTACTCACGTAGACCAAGAACCGACCAGGTCTGCAGCGGGCATAGAGAGCATAAGCCAATCCGACAGTATTTTCACGGCGGAAATGAACGTCTTCTGTCGCGAGATGCAGCGCAGCGTCGGCATATGTGGAGCATGACCTCGTGTCATGTCGCGGGTTGCGACTCCATCTCGTAGAAGACACGAGGTGAGCACTCCTTGCAGCTATCTTTGTCTTGAGGTGTGTAGTTATCATATCCAGAACGCTCACATTTTTTCAGAGTTGAGACATTGCGGGAACCTAGGGAAAGCCACTCCCCGGCGTACCGCTGCAGTCGTTCTCGGGTTCTGCACCAACGACGAGCTTCTCTGAGTCACGTCCCCATACCACACTCTAGGTAGGAATAGATCTCACTCAAACCCTTATCAGCATCCTAGAGCTCCACCAAGGCTCTGAGAACGCGCTGATAGGCACGAGGAACCTGTTGCACGCACAGAACCAGCCCGAATCCCAGCATCCTACTGCGCCTGCCGCGTGGCTGTACCTCCGCTCGGGACTTTTCACGAAGGCGTCTAGCGAATTTTGTCAGTGGTGCACACCAGGGCATTCGACAAGACAACGCAGACATAACGGCCGCCTCTATGTCCCATACCTATGATAATACTGATACTGATATTCTCGTTGAAGGATGCTCGAGCCATCTTCCGCGTTCACACTGACACAATGATATAGTGAAGACGACAATGGGTGGCATTTATCGTACTACGAGACTACAATACTCAAGAAAACATCGTTCATTGGAAGAATCTGAGTCCATCGCCGCGTCCTTGTCTCCAGCCCAGCATCCGCTACTGACTAGGCCCCCCCGTTTAGAGAGACACCGGCGCGCAGCCGATGGAGATAAGGCTCCCCTGCATGGCGAGTTCAGCGTGTGCCCTTTGTCATTGAGTTGAAGAGCTTGTGTCACTTACGAAGCTGTTGTTCTGGCAGCATACGGCTTGGGCGCTGCAGGCGCTCGGTCCGCCAACGCCAATGACGGTGACCGGCGAGCAGGTGAGTCCGACGAGCACGTCCACGCTCTGGACCACTATGCCCAGCAAGGAGAGGATACCGGCGGCTGCGGGATCACTGGCCTGCGAGGTATTGTGTTAGCGTACGCGCATAATAGTGAGTCGTCATGATCACCTTCTCAACACTGTCGCAGCACTGGAGGGCTCCAGTCGAGCAGGTGGATCCCCCGCCGCGGGTCTCGAGGGGGGTGGCGGCCGCAAGAATGGGGAGGGCGGCGATGGCGAAGGTAGCGACGCGAGAGAACATCATGGTGATATCTGGGCTGGAGAAGGCTAAGAGCGGTGGGGAAGGCTGTAGTGCTGCTGAAAGGCGGGGAGTGTCCGACTGTGGCCTGAGGTCCTCTCCTCCTGCTCACCACGCTTTTATACCCGCAGGAACCCAGCCCGCGCACCGCAGGCCCGTCCTGGCATGGCAGCCCACCGTCCAACAGGGAAGTCGAACTACCGCACTCCACCGCTCCTCCCACCTAGTCGCGCGATGCGGACGCGCGCGGTACGTACGTCGAAGTGCGCGCACACCCGTCCCGTGGGCACCCGCCCTGTCAGTGTCAAGCCTCGCCAGCCCGCGGACGTCACCGATGCCCTCACAAGGCGACCGCTCCACCCCCATCGCATGCGACGACAGCTCCGCGACTGATGGGGCCATCGCGCGCGATCTCAGAACCCAGAACGGATGTTTGCGAGCCGCAATGTGACGTGCGCCCCTGGCGCGGCCGTCGCAGTGAATATTTGAATGCGCGCGTTGGTCTGCGCTGGTGCCCCACCGGGTGCGTGCACACGCGATAGGCTGGGCCGGCGCTGGGGCGGGTGGCTTGTTCGCGCCCGCGTTCGCGCCGTGCGCGCGTTCTTTGTTCGACGCGGCGGGGCATCAGACAGCGGCCATCGCAGTCCACTCGATGGGACGGCGAAGACCTGCTGCAGGAGACGTGGAACGGCTTCGCGGCGAAGCTACGATCGCTTCGGCGCGTTCTGGCTGCACCGCGCCTCTTCTCAGAGGGCTTGCTTCGTGGCAGTCTGGCAGGGGGATCGCAGTCCACTGGCACGCCGAACGCGCGCCTGTGCGCGTCCACCGCGGCGACGAACCCTGGAGAAAGTTTTCGGGTGGGTCCGGTGGCAGTTTATCACCGCGCCGCCAGATTTCGTTGCTGATTCCATATCTTAGAGGGTCGACGTCGTCGGTGCTGGTGTGGTCATTGCTGGTGCCCATGCGATGATGCTGGCTGTCGGTGGCGTTGGGGTCGCAGATCATCTCCGTGCCCGCCCAAAACTAGCTTTGAATCTTGACGGGCATCGCGGTGCAGCAGCAGCAGAGCTTGCACTTGCTTGCGTCGCCGGCGCAGTGCGCCCCACGTTCGTCCCCCGGGACCGGCTCTCAGTCTCGCTCGCGCGCGGCCGTACGCGCGATCTCCGCCGCACTACGTACACGTCCTCCGTCGACCGCGCAGGGCGCGTGCATAAACTCGCGGTGATCAGGCTCAACTAAGCTCACGCGCCCGCGAACCCGCGATGTGTACGTTGGTATTATGCATTGCCCTCCCGAAGCTCACGTCCATCTCTTGCACGCCCGCTCTGCGTAGGCTCTGTGCTCCATTGGGCGCGATGCGCTGAGCGGGGGGAAGGCACATCGGGGCGGGCGTCGGAGGGACCTTCCGATGCCCGATGGCGGGGGGCCCCGTGCTTCTGGCGGGGGCGAGGCGCGTCCTCTCTACCGCGCAGTGCGGGTGCCATGTACGGACGCGCTCCATCCCGTCGTCTGCGGGCCTCGGACTCCGGGGTGAGCCCATGCTCATCAATCCGGATGCGGACGCACCACAGGCGACTCGGTCAATCGTTTTGTGGCGCAGAGGACGACAGCGGGTGGGAGTACTTGCGCCGAACGAGCGTCGAATCGGGAGTGCTGCAGCGCGCCGCTAGCCCAGCGGAATTCCCGGGAAAGAACGAACGTCGCGCGCGACGGCAGATCGAGGCGCACCCGAAGCGTGCTGCTGTCGCGCACGCCACGCTCCTGCTCGGCTGGAAGCTCTGGAAGCCCGGCGGGAGAACGGCGTCCTGCTGCCCAGCGCGCGCGTGCGCAGGCTTCGCGGTTACGGGCAGCGTCTGCTAGGGTCCGCTGTACGTAGCCCATGGGCGCGGCGGGCAGTGGGCATTACGAGAGCGCGGGGGGCGCAGCAGGCCGTGTATGTCACCGCGACACCTGCGCGGACTGGACGCGATGCCGGGGGCTGCTGTGCAGTCATTTGGCTATATGCGCGACAAGGGCTGCCCCCATGGGCGCTGGAAGGCCCCATACCACGGGTTCCGGGTGGACATTGAAAGCCTGATCCCCGAGAAAGTGGATGTACCGCTCCACAACGCCCAGGGATAGGCACAGAGGGCGGTCAAGTGAGCATGGGGGGCATCACCACCTACGACAGAAATGCGTTGTTGTATGCGTAGAGTTCAATGTATGCGGTCTGCAGGGATAGCGCGGGGCTCCACCGTCGTCTGCGACGAGAACACCTAGCGCATATCGATTCTCATCGTCCGACCAATCAAGGGAAACCATACCCCTTTGCGGGGGCGAACGCGCGCATATCGGGCGCGGACGGGAGGACTCGACGCCTCGCCAACTCTGGATCCGTCCTGTGGCCAGCGCGCCTCGTCAGTTTGACGTTCCGCCGGAGATGAAGCCTCCCAGACCAGACCGCGTTTTGCCTGTCGCAGGGCGATCAGCATCGCGCGCGGCCGTAGAGGGACGAGGACGCCAGGTGCCGGCGCGCACTGGCACGATGGAGACCCCAGATCGCAAAGCATGATGCTCGCACATGTTCGACGCGGCCTGTCTGGGACCGGCCCATCGACCCGCAGTGATCAGGAAGGAGTAGCTTGCACGTACACCGGACGCAATAGCGCAGGCGGGCAGGAGGGCAAAAAACATCTGAGAGCCAATCAGTGCGTGCGCGCGGCAGACAAACGATATGTTGTGACTCCGGGCGTCACGGACGCACCGCGAACGCGTCCGAAAGCGGGAAGGCGCCGGGGCGTGCTAACGCCACGACGGGACGGGCGTTGCCGCGGCCTAACGCCTTGTTTCCTCCGTCCACGGTCCACGCACTGGCGGTCGCACACGCCGGCCATCGCCCACATTCACGCCCCGCCGTTAGCCCCACTGCACACATGCACCGCGGCGCGAGAGGGGGCGTCGAAGCCTTCGCTGCTGCCCCTCATCAGCCTCGGCCGTCCGCTGGATCGCCGAGCACTTTGTCGCGCGATGCGCTGGAGTCTGGACCCCCGTGAAGCCTGGACGGTCTCTGGGAGGTCGACGGTCGTACGCGACGTTCATTCACCGGAACCACGGAACTTCTGCGGGGCCTGAGCGTTCGTACCCGCGGATGAACGAGGCTCGCGCTGGGGACCGCCAGAAGACGAGCGCACCCGGCGGTTTCCCCGTGTCGCTGTCCCGCTGCGGGGCCTGCGCCCGCGCCGAAGCGGGTATGTGGGATCTGTCAGGAGTGCGCGGGGTAAGTAGCGCCGCGGTCCCTCGACGCGCCCCTTCCCCTGGCGAACTGGACGGACGGCGCACCGCGAGGCTATGAGCCTGAGAGCGCACGTCTGCACCCGTTTACGTCCTTGGCTAGGCGGCCTCCAGCTCAGTCTCTGCTCGGCTAGACGACCCCGAAACGAGGAGACTCTCAGGCACTCTGTGCCTCCTTCACATCGGCTCTATGCACTCGCACCCGTGCGCGTGCTCGTGCTCGTGCTCGTGCGTGTGCTGCATTCTAAGGCTGCGTCGGACTTGCGGAGGCCGACTGGTGCTCGTGTCGTGCATCTTGATCCTGGGGCTCTGGTCGCATCTGTCAGATGCGCACGCCGCGCTGCTGCCGGGTATGTGGGACACTGAGCACTGGGACACTGGGGCGACTGGCGGACTGCTGATCGCGATCTTTGCCATTCAATCTCGACGGCCATTGGACGCGCGCGGGCCCGGCCTCCAGGATTTGCGCTCGTCCTCGGGAATCCCACGTCCGCAGGCGACTGCGAGCGCGCCTCGACGTTAGCAATTACACAATTAAACACCCCCCGGCGCGCAGCGGCATTGGCATTGGCTCGCGACACGGTACACCGTGTCCTGCGCGTGCCGCGACGGGCCGCGCGCACCCAGCCAATGCGCGCGGGGCGGAGTCCCACTTGGGCCCTAGCCTCCCGCACTCTTCGGCCTTACCCCCCACGGCTCGCGCGTACGTCCGTCCTGCGTCCGGCGCAGTGCCTGGCCACGGCCACGGCCAAGGACAATTGAATCTGATTCCGAGGCGGGGGGTGCCCACGGTCATCTCGCATCTCGCATCTCGCGACGACGCGAATTCCAAGCCCGCTCGAATTGCGCCGTCGCGTCTCCGCGCGCTGCGCGCGACACACCGCGCGCACGCGTCGCGTCGAGCCCGTGCTTGTATTCATGCGCCGTGTTCATGCTTATGCATACGCCTGTGCAAACCCCTACACCTGTCCATGCTCTGAGTCTCGCCCGCAGCGCGGCGCGTATAAAAGCCACCCGCGCCCACCCCGTCTCCCCAGCTCAGACAGCCCTCAGCAGTCCCCGCTACTCCGAGTCGAACACTCCCCAGCACTCCCCAGCACCCCAGCACCCAGCAGCACCATGTTCTCCCGCCCCATCGCCGTCTTCTACTTCGCGTTCTCGCTCGCGATCCTTGCTGCCGCCATGCCCGGCGGCGCGCCCCCGCCCCCCACGAAGACCGTCACGGTCACCGCGACGCCGCCCGCGGCGACCGGCAGCACGTGCTCGACCGGGCCCATCCAGTGCTGCAACAGCGTCGAGAGCGTGCGTAGCTAGCTTCTTGGCACCTCGACGACGTTCCGAGCTGATTGTGACTCTTTGCGACAGTCGTCGTCCGCCGCGGGCAGCCTGCTGCTCGGCCTGCTCGGGGTCGTCCTCGGGGACATCACGGGCCTCATCGGGCTGGACTGCTCGCCGCTGAGCGTTATCGGCGTCGGCTCCGGCAACGCGTGCTCGTCCAACGCCGTCTGCTGCCAGAACAACAACGTCGTACGTCCCTTTGTCCTCGCGTTACCCCGCGCTGCGACGTGAGCTTGGGCTGACGCGCTGGTGTTGCAGGGCGGCCTGATCTCCATCGGGTGCCTCCCCATCGAGCTCTGAGCGCTGCGCTCCGAGCGAGATCAACAAGTCAACACGTCATCCCAGCGGAGGCGGTACTAGCGGAGGGAGGATAGCGGCTCGGAGCCGTCCCCCTCCCGTGGCACCGCCCGCAGCACCGTAGCTTTCAATTGTGTCTCTTTCTGTATTGTTTGTATGGGTAATGGGGAATTTGGGAATTGTAACACGGGGATTATGGTGATGATCCAGATGATCGACGAGCCTTAAGCCTTAGGTTCGAGCCCTGAGGCCTGGGTTCCGGACTGCGAGACTGTCAGAGTGGGGATCGACGGCGATTGTGTGCGGGCCCGAGGTCGAGGTTGTTATTGGCGAAGTCGTGTGTGTGGCTCTGGATCGTGAGCAGGACGGAGATGAAGTGTCAGTGATGTGAGAGTGTGAGTACCGGCCCGCGGAGTCTGGATGATGGCGTAGTGCTCTTACTAGTAGTACTATAGTGCTGTTGCGGGTTATGCTACTGGTACTATGTGGCATGCTTCGGTCTAGTGGGATACCAACGGGTGTCGAGTAGAACTCCTTGTACTCCTATGCTGACCGGTATTACAGTTTGGTTGTACTCACGAAATGACACTGCACTTACGCGGAGGTTATACCGCACTTACGAAGTTACACTAGGTCTCTTTTTGACTGGCTTCTTGCCCTCTGTTGAGGATATTGATTGCTGACTTCCTTCACAAGGCCTGAAGCCAGCGCTGCCTTGCACTACACAATCCCAGCCTCTCTCTAAACCGCTGGAATGCTCACGCGGTCAAAGAGTAATAAGGTATCGCAGAGACGCAACGCGCCACGGATAATTGTCGATTAACAAACGATAGTACGATAGCGAAGTAACAAACTGCAGAGCCGTTCGGACCAAAGCTACATTCGAGAGCGCGGCGGGACCGCACGCGCAGGCGCGGGGCTCTTACAAGCTCACGGGCACGCAGCCGATGTTGATGAGGCCGCCCTGCAGAAAGGTCGGTAACGTGAGTACGAGACCAGGGCGGGCGCGGCGGACGAAGCGCTACGCACCACGGAGTTGTTCTGGCAGCAGACGGTGTTGGTCGAGCACGCGTTGCCGGAGCTGACGCCGACGACGTTGATGGGCGAGCAGCCGAGCCCGATGTCGCCCACTACGTCCTTGACGTCGAGCGCGAGTAGGCTGATTATCAATTTGCTCGAATCGGACGACGACTGTCGCCCAGAGGAAGAAAAAAAACCAGTCAGTTCATTGCGTCGATGTATACGGAAAGAGACCACGAAAAGCATACGCACGCTATGGACGCTGTTGCAGCACTGCACGGGGCCGGTGTTGCACTGGCCACGCGGGATGACGGCGGTGGCGCCGACGGTAGCAGTGGCGGCAGCAAGGGCGACGAAGGCGGCGGCGACGCGGGCGATCATGGTGGCTGGCGAGGGGCGGGTTGCAAAAAGAGAGGTAAGAGAGTGTGGTGGAGAGCGCGAGAGGCGGCTGCTGGCTGTAGAAGAGAGCGAGAGAGTGGAAGGCGTCGGTTGACTGGAGAGCAGCTGGGGCCGCCCCCCAGCATTTATACGCCCCCCGAGCCCCCGCGCCCGTCCTTCTCCCTCCTCCCTTCTCTCGAGGACCCCACCGGCCCCCGAGGCGGCCGACGCTGTTCGGGCGGGGGGCGAGCAGGCGAGCTTACTCGACACGGGCGCGAAGTCACGGTGCTTGCTGGACGCAGGCGCGATGCGCGTGCAGCGCGCCCCCGCCTGGCGAGAACGCACTGGCAGCGATCAGACCTTCTCTTCGCGCCCCGCCTCGCGTATGCGTCCTCTGGCACACCGGTGCGGGCGCGCGCAGCGAGTGCGGGACTGCGGCGCGCCGGCGAGCACGGACGTCGGCCGCATGCACGCACGCGCACCCCGCATCGGGCGACGCGGCGTCCATTCCGGGTGTGGCGTGCGGCGTGCGGCGTGCGTGCCTGGGCGCACGAGAAGCGCACAGAAGGGCGAAGGGCAGAGCAGGGTGCGGAGGGGCGAAGGGCGAAGGGCGCAGGTCGCAGAAGGGAAGAGGGAACTCGAGGGAGCTGGGGGAAGGCGGCTGTCGATCCGCCGACCAGGGAAGCACCGCCGAAGCCCGCGTTGGGGCGGGGCGTGCCTCCTGTCGCACCCGGATCGCCACTCTTCGCGCGGGGCGCGAGAAGCGACTGGCGCGGTGCCCCTCCTGCCGCATATAGGCCGGGCGTGCACCGTTGCGGCTAAGACGTCCAGTGAGGAGTGTATTGGGCGATATTGCATAGCCTGTATATTGCATGGCCTGCAGGTGCAGCTCGATAGTGTCCGGCGCGCCTTCGTAGCATCGGGGCCTCCAGCATACAGCCATGGTGCGAGAGCGGGCTCGCGAGCTCCCTGTGCGCCGACATCCCGCGCCTTCCCCGTACGCCCTCGGAGACGTGAAGAGAGCAGAACACGCCGCGGCGTCACGCAAAACCCGACGGAAAAGAGGGTAGCATCGCACCACGGGCGTGAGAGCAGCCCGCAAACGAGCCGAATAGACATTTTCTCCCTGTTTTTCGTTCCGTGCCCGTCGCGGTGCGTGCGGCCGGCGAACGACAGTCTCCGAGCACGTCCACGCGCGTCCAGGGTAGAGAGCGTCGTATTCGTTCACCCGCGCGCGCGCGAGGCTGAGCTTGGCGGTGGTGTACAGAGGCCGAGGACATGGGCGAAGACAAGGACGTACGCGCTATGCCCCGCCGAGAAGAGTGCACCCGTTAGGAGCCATGCGCTCGTTCGCTCGACGACTCCGGCAAGTACTCCGAATTCGCGAGAAAGACACTAGTGGCGTTAGACAGAACGAACACCTTCAATGCGTCCGGTCTCTCTGCAGAGCGCCCGCGCCCCCGTGCCACACCCGTAGACCGTAGCGGCACCATCAAGCGCAAGTCACCCCCGTCAACCTCGAGTCCGGTCAACCGGCGTCGTACGCGTGCGATGAAACCGGGCAGCACGCCTCGGCCACCAAACTATCTGTCGAGCCCACTCGCCGCAGGCCCCAGGCCTAACCCGCAAACTGCGCGCGCACACGCAGGCCGGCGCTGCGGCAGAGTGCAATAACGCCGCATCCGTGCGCGCGCGACAGTCTTGGGAAGCCGCGTCCGGTGCGCGACCGGTCCTGCGAGGAAGGGAAGGGAAGGACGTCACTGACCACACCACATGCGCGCGGTTCGCGTTTCGTGCCTGTGCAGTGTGTGCACCCGCGCGCGGGATTGGGGGCCCATAGATTCGGTGGAGGCGCGGGCGCGGGAGGAGGAGAATGGTCGAATCTGGCGCGCACCGCGGACAGCCAAGACTGCGAGGCTGCCACTGTGAGACTGGGGTGGGTTGTTGTCAGTTGATGCAACCCTCGCTACCGCCCAGGATGTCGCTCGGGGCAAAGCTGACCCTCCCTGGAATGTCCGCCACGACGTGCACACAGACCCCGAGCGTTTGCCATGCTCTCTCGAACCACACAATGAGACGCGTGCACGCGCGCCGGAGAGCATCCCCACCGTGCGCCTACACCCACGCGCGGCACCCGCATTCCTAAACCAACCCAGCGTGAAGGCGGCCGGTACACGAAACGGGACGGGTGGTGACGCACCTCGATCGAGCTTGAGCACCAGCGCGCGATGGAGATGGAGAGATGGGGGTGGTCAGAAGAGCTCTGAGCCGGAAGGCGCGAATTGCCCCCGCGGCAGTTCCGCTCATATAGACTAAATTGCAATTGCGTTCGCGCGGTTCGTGCTGGAAGGGGGACGCCTGAGGCCTGAGGCTAACCTTGCGTGAAAGCGTGGATGTGCGTCCGTGTGTGCGCGCGATGGGATTGGACGGTGGGCAGATGCACGCGCGACGGGATTGGACGGACGGTAGAGGGCGGAAGATCAAGACGACCAGAACGGCTGCCAGTGCCAGTGCGTAGGCCCGGGACGTCGTCGAGCGCAGATCAATCTGCCGCACCCTACAGCTGTCAAGCACGAATCACGATGATTAAAAGTCTGAGTTTGTTCTGCGCGCGCGTGATGCGCGTTCTGCACCGTGGGGGATTAGCCCGCACTTGCCAAGGCTTGGTGGACCCTGTAGATGACGGTCGGACGTCCACGGGTGTGTGGCGGACGCGGTGCGGCGATTGCGCTGAACGCTGAGGCCTGATGCGCATGCCATACGCCGTACTGCGCGCGCGTGCATTGAATCCTCGACGCCTATGACGACGCGGTGTGTGTCACCTGCGGTTCCAGGGAGAGCATCTATGACGACAGTGAGCGGTTGGGCCGGGCCATGCATCATGGCCAGGGGCAGAGACAGGGAGGGTTGGAGGGTTGGCAGTTCCGAACATACCTCATACCTCATACCTCATACCTCATACCCCGGTGCGCGCTCGAATCTGAAGCTTGAACCTAAGGACCGGACGGATGGACGCCCGGCGGTCAATTGACGAACGGGGTGCGTCGCGAACGCCAGCCGCTCGTTAGCGTTCGGACCTCCATCGCCATTGACATTGGCATAGGTGCCCGCGCGCAGTCCTTCGACACGGCAGCGCGAAAACAAAGGCGGCCAACCACGGTAAAGCAACAGCGACGGGCGTGGAAACCCGAGCAGCAGACCCGACTTCCAAACGCAAAAGTCGAGCGTCTGGGCCCTGGTGCACAGCCGTGCACACACGCTCCTGCTCCGTTGGTCTCGCATTTTTGTGAAGGATGCAGGGAAGCTGCCCGGGTTGCTCGCCGGCGCCACCAATACCAAACCAGAGCCAGGTGCATCGTCGACGGGAGCGACATCGCGCCGCGCACGCGCACCTCCGTTGCAGACTGAGACAATGGGACCGTCATGCGCGCCCCAAGATCCTGCTCGGAACTGTCAAGGGGGCGTACAGCGGAGATTGCGTTGATGTGGTGTTGCCCCACCGCCGTGCGTGTCACATTTTCGTATTGTGCGCAAGCGAGGGCCAACAAGGCAAGAAGACACCGGCACACCTGGAGTCGCGTCACGTTCGCTAGCAATGCACGCTGCACGTTGCACGCAGCACCGTACGTGGTGCTAGCACTCGTTCCTGGCGGAGGGCCATTGACGGCATGATCGGGGAAAGAGAGTCGACATGGGATCAGGCAGGCTGCTGCGATGCGGAGGACGTGGGCAACGCGCGCAGATGGCCAGCGAGATGCATATGATGATGTGGGGAAGAGAGAGGAGAGAGCGCACCGGCGGGGCGGGCGCGGCAAATAAATTGGGCGCCTGGGGCGGCGTGGTTCCCGGAAGACGCCGTTCCGGATATGGCATGCGAAGTCCTCGCGCGCGACGATCTAGTCTGGCCTCGAGTGTCGACGGCGGCGATGAACGCGACGTCCTCCAATCCCGCCGTCGCGATGGACGGGCCCGGTTTTCATATACCGGGCGATCTTCTTCTGTTTTCCGTGCATGGCTGTTTCAGATGCAGTCGCTGGAGTCGCACAGGCGAGGGCCGCCCCGTCTGGACTCGCGAATGAAGCTTCTCTTGCACGGGCTGCCGCCGGTGACCGGTGGAGAACGAGTGCCAGGAACGCAGGTATGGACGTCGTCCACATCGCAGTTCCGCCCGTTCTGATTAATGGAGTACTCACGACGCATCAGCGCAGGGTCCGTGTTGTGCGCGATGGAGGGCAGGATATGACGTCCCCGCGCGCTGCGAGATTCAGAGCCGTCATACGGCGCAACTTGGTAGCAGCAGCGTCAGGCCCCTCGTGCGGCGTCGCCCACAGACACGGACGGAGGTTGCGCGGCGGGTCCGCGGCCCTCGGGTGTGCAGTTGTATTGGGCTCGGACGCCCTTGTAAGAACTTGTGATGTCAGCGCGCGGTACCGCCCTGCGGCTGCTCTTCTGTTCTCGCTCTGTCTGGAGGACGGGCACGTTCGCGCGGACAGACGGGTACCTGTCCGCCTGATGAACCTGCTCCACTTCTACAGACGTCGCAGATGCGCTTACGGCACGCTCGCACCCTCGCGCCCTCCCGTGCGCACGTCCATCGGTCCCTTGGCCTTCTCCGGCCTCCCCGGAGACGCCCCACGCCGCGATCGTCCAACGACGCATCGCATCACACCCCCGACTCGTGAAGGTAAACTCGAACTGCCCGACACACACTAGTACTCACATTGCCGCCCGCCCGCACGTATAAGAAGGCCGTCCGCGCACCCCTACTTCTCCAGCAAGCAGGCCCACTCTCCAGCTAGCACTTCCAACTCTTCCAACTCTTTCAACACTCTCCCCAGCTCTCTTCGCACATCCCGCAGACATGTTCGCCCGCCTGCCCACCCTTGCCACGGTCGCCTCCCTCGCACTCCTTGCGGCCGCCACCCCCGCGAAGCGCTGGGGCAGCCCCCCGCCCACCACCACCACGGTGACCGTCACCGCGCCTGCGTCCTCCCCCACCGGCGGCAGCACCTGCTCGACCGGCGACATCCAGTGCTGCAACTCCGTCCAGAGCGTAAGCAGCTCGTATCGCGGTTTATATGCATACATTGTGACTAACCCTAAATTCTCTTAGGCCTCCGACCCCGCTACTAGCCTGCTCCTGGGCCTGCTCGGCATCGTCGTGCAGGGAGTTGACGTCCTCGTCGGTCTCACCTGCTCGCCCATCACCGTCATCGGTGTTGGCAGTGGAGGCAGCTGCAGCTCGAGCGTCGTGTGCTGCCAGGACAACTCCCACGTAAGTCTTCTCTTCACGCCTGCATACGCCTCGTTTTCTCACCCCGCTATTCTTTTAGGGCGGCCTGGTCTCCATCGGCTGTGTCCCGATCCAGCTCTAAGGAGCGGACGCGCACTGAAGGATTCGCGGGGCACGAAAGTGGTGAAGCCCCGCGCTGTAGGAAGATAGTAGGATGACGGACTCTCGAGTTGTGATTGTTGTTTACATGTTGTCCGGCTGCTGAAATGTGATATATCATGTGTGCCCGTATACTTTCCTCCGAGTCCGAGTGTGATTGGCTGGAAACTCGTCTTGGAACAAGGGAAGCTAATACCTATGGTCTTCCCGCTAGACCAAGAATTTCGAACGACTTGAAAAGGCATCGCTAACCTCATTACATTAATGCCACGCTGAACACAATCAAAGCTCTGCTTACCGCCTCCTCACAAGCTAATAGAACAAACACCTCATTCCCAAAAGAGCTTAGAGGCTGGTTTACGAACCTACTGGCTCTCATTCGGGCGCTTCTGCGAACTACACAGCTTTAGCTTACTCCCGCGCGTCATCGCAGCTCGCTAGTATCTCTTACTACCTTAACGTTCTTAACCTGCGCACCTCTCCAAATATTAAGGCCGCCCCACACTTGCCCTTATGTGACACTTTCGCGAAGCGCTGCACCTAGTACTAACGCCCCCGGATGTGGCGTTCCGGTGAATAGACTGGGACGTCATGTACTGGCAGTACTGATGGCGGTGCCAGCACGGTATACGCGCGGCGCATACATTCAGGTCGATTTGCACCCTGCATGCCGACCGGCCAGGCAACGCATGCGTCAGATATCAATATATCGACGTCCTTACAAGTGGCACCTACAAACGCTCGACATCCGCGATCCTCTGTGGCCACATCGGTAAGTTAACGCGGCAATTGTCACGGCGCCGCGCTCTCGGCAAAGACATTCGGCACCGGAGCAGAATCTGTGCGCGGAAGATCAGGACGAAGCTGGACGAAGGCGAACGTCGACTCGTACCAGCGTCAACCGGTCGAACACATCGTCTGCAGACGAAAACAAGTACTGGCAACAAGCAGCCTGCAGGCGACGCGCGATGCGACTCTGCTAAGCAGCTCGCTGGCGACAACCCGCGAGGATCCGCTTGTGCTCTTTAACGTGCCTGTCTGCCGGTGGCGGCGGTGCGTATCAGTGCGTGGTCGCGAGCAAAGGCGTCGACTCTGTCCTGATGAATTCAAGGATTTCCATGATTCCTTGCGTATTGACGAGACTGATGACGATGCTTCTGTAGGTTGAGCTTCCTTGTGGTTGCACATTACGGTTTCTTCTGGTTCTGTACACAGTGTTTCGACCACCTGTGGGAAACAAGACCGTGTATACTAACTAGGAACTTGAAGAACACATGAGTGCGCTCGAAGCTACTTTCGTGAGGGGTGCTGATGATATATCTGGATTGGATATAACAGCGCCGCGCGCGACTCAGCGGGCGGGATCGAATGTTCGTGAGTAGATGCTGCTCCCAAACCTACGCCGCCATATTCTCTGACGAACAATATAGGTCCAGAGTCGGGACGCATACATTCTGGCCGTCAGTACACTCCACATTCTGACAAGCCGAGTCAATCCACAGCGTTCTGATGCAAAATTGCATGCAACGGCCACGGGATGCGAGTCAACGCCACTCAGACGATCCTCACGCGCAGATGATATAAAAGACAGCCCCTCTAGCAGCCGCAGTTGACTACCTGACTAGTAGGTAGGCCCACCCCACTTTCACCCGCATGAAGTTCTTCGCCAGTATCCTCCCCGCCTGCGCCGCGGTGGTCGCCATCTACGCCGCCTGCGATGCTAGTGCCGCCGGTCCTCCGAACCCGAACGACCCCGAAGTTATCATATTCTCCTCTATACACTCACTACGCACAGCGCTGGTCGACCTTGACTATGACCTCGAGCTCTTCGGCGAGCACCCCGACAAAAACATGGGCATAGTGAGTGCGGAGAGTCCCCCCCTTATCTTTTTGAATCGTGAATCCCAGCCCGAGCGCTTTACTAACAAACACGCTCCCGGCGTTGCAGCGTGTTGTCCAGGCTCTCGCTAACTACACCGAGGCGGTCGTAGCGGAGCATGACACAGTGACGAACACCGTAAGTCTCCCGCGCTGCACACCCCCTATACCGCGTGGCTGACCCAGGTCACTCGTCTCCTACCGCAGTACGAGTCCATCATGGGCGAGAAGCCGTTTGACGATTCCACGGCTCGGAGGCTCGCTGAACGATTCGAGGAATTAGCCCAGGTGGAAACGTGCGTGTTCCGACACTCCAGCGGTACATGTGCCATTCGGGTGTCCCGTGTATTGCAGCCGGGCCTCGATACGATGCGCGTTCAAGTTAGGTCCGAGTCGTGCTAACGAAACGAATCATCTTCCCTCCAGGGCTAATTTCCGCCGTCTCAGGACCCCGGGGCACATCGTGCGTTATGCTATGGCGTGAGCCCAAGCTGCCGCCGGTGCTGATGCACCTTTCTGCGCTCCCTACCAGAACGACTTCGCGGCTCTGGACCTCAAAGAAACCGTGATCGAAACCGCGCGCACACTCCCGGATCCCCTCTTGGTACACACACTCCCCTCCTGCTCCCCCTGTTTCTCCCACCCCCAGCGCAGCATCTTCGCTCCCATAAGTTTACGGTGTGCATCACGTGTATATGTACTGACCACCCATCACCCCATGCCCCAGAGCTACGCGGAGATCATCAGTCGTATAAGCACGGGATACGCGGACGCAGTCTTGCACGTCGCCGTACGTCTCCCCGCCCCGGGTTCCACTCCTAAATGGTTTTGGCGTCACCGCTAATCCGGAACCGCGTCGTTCTGCCGCAGGAGCTCGTAAACGTCCACATCGAGCGGCTCATCGAGGATTACGCTTACTTCGGCTGAGCGTCCACCGTCGGGCTCGGGACACTGGCTTGACGGTGTGCTCCGGGGTCATTCTCGGTGGTGCCCGCGCGATGCGGTGAAGAAGATGAGGTTCTCCGCCATGGAGTCAAACACGAGGGATAGGATAGTCCTATCGGGTATGTGTGCAGTCTGCACGGTAGGCTTAGTGGCGTATGGCATGCAGTGCGACTACTAGTAGAGGGACGTACGAGCCGCCTGCGTGAGGGGAGTCGCGGTTCGCGAAGAGCGTGAGGAGGATCGGATCCGGCGCATTGTACTGTGGCTGGCTTGGCATGGTGTTCAGAGTGTCTCTATGGGGAGCTAAGAGAGACGAATGTCAGCTAGCTCTCTTGCGACACACCCAAAGTTGAGGGTAGCGCGTACTGAGTACTGAGTACTGAGCAGCTGCTATCGCATGAGACGAGCGTTGTGCCGTTCCGCTACAGTGTTCTCTCTAACTGTTTGCCGCCTTATTCGACGCCAATAAAAAGCCCTGGCTGTGGGGAATTTATGGCTTGATGTGTGAGTGCACGAGGAGTCCTAGTCAGGACGCGGAACGACGAGTGCGCCGAGAACGGCGGCGAAGTGCGCGCGAAAGGATTACGGGGGTCACATCATGGTCCGGAGAGAGAAAGAGACGCGTCGATTCCCTGCCTTCCGCCTCCTTGATCAGGCCTCAGGCCTCGGGATTATCGACAACGACGGACGGCTCTGCAAGTACGCTTCTCTACCGAGAGGCTGCCCTTGCACCAGTTCTCACAGTGCTCGGACACATCCGCCAGGCCGTTTACCTCTGTCTCACTTACACTCGCGCGTCGCCCTCATCTTCGCCGCGTGGACCTGCTCTATTGCAAGTCGTACAGACCAAGAGAAACTCGAGCTTTCTCCGAAGCGCAACTTCCGCTGCGACTGCGATGATCCAAGATCGTTTCTGTGAGGAGTGCTCGTCCGTTTCCTGTGCCAGCGATATCCACGCTCACCTTCACGGGCTCCCTCTGCAGCACTGGTTCCATGAATCGCGTCTGAGCCTGCGCGAGCGCCTGTTGTCGAGGGAACCTGCTCTACGCCTGCCCCAGACTCTGCCGCGGAGCCCGAGGCGGACGACGGCGCGTCGGACGTGTCGTCTTCCGGGCTGCCCCCGCCGCTCATTTGTGCGGACGGCTACGACGCGCTGGTATGCGGCAGCTGTGTGCGCCGCATTGATGCCCTCCGACGTGTGGCGGGGACACCTGGCGCCCTCATGGTCGTACGTTCTTCTGAGGACGAGCCAAAAGACATAGCTCATGTCGATATCGAGGGCAAGGAGGACGGGGGTGCCGATCCCTCGAGCGCACCCGCGACTGGAGAGAAACGTGAGAGGTCCCCCGTCAAGTAGTAGGGGCACTAGGCCAAGAAGGCGCGGGTCAATTTAAAGCCATCTACGCCTTCGCCATGTCTGGCACCTACTCAGGATCCCAAGGTATCAAGCTTGTTGTCTCGCATGCCAGAGGATGGCACTACCCCAGAGGAGGCACCTGACGTGGGGTCCGGCAGTCCTGCTGCCTTGTCGGGAGCTGGGGATGTTTTTCTTTCAGAAGGCTGGAGAGACCGCTGGTGCTATTGTAAGAATATGGGTGCTATCCCGAGGCCTCGTGTTGCAACAGCACCCGTACGTTGTGCTAGCACTCGTTCCTAGCGCAGTGCGGCCGTGGGTGGCTGATGGAGGGTGAGCGGACGTGCGCAATCTGGCAAAGACATCACCAGACGGAAGGGACATTGCATTCATTTTTACGGGCGGTGCGCAGGGATTGAATATGCCTCCGCGATGGGCATTAACGGCTTGCTCGGGAAAAGAGAGTCGACACGGGATCAGGCAAGCTGCTGCGATGAGAACGTGGGCAGATGGTTGCAGCACGCGCAGATGGCCAGCATGTGTTGGGCAAGGAGAGAGCGCACCGGCAGGACGGGCGTGGCAAATAAATTGGGCGCCTGTGGCGGCGTGGTTCACCGAAGACGAGCTCCGCGACGATCCTCAGCCTGGCCCATTCCGGCCTCGAGTATCGACGACGGTGACGACCTCTCTCCACTGCGCACAACGTTTCACAGACGGCAAACAGAAGAAGTTAGTTCAGTATATCGTCCGTGGCTGATGCAGTCGCTCGGGGTCGCATGACAGGCGAGGGCCGCCCCATCTGGACTCGCGAAGTCTTTCTCTACGGGCTGCCGCAGTGGCCGGTGGAGAACGAGTGCCAGGAACACAGGTATGTCGCCCGCGTCGCAATAGATCCCGCTCTGATCTGAAATGCATCAGCGCAGTGTCCGTGTTGTGCGCGTTGTGTAGCAGGAGATGACGTCCGCACGCGCTGCGAGATTGAGAGGCCGTCATACAACGCAACTTGGCAGCAGCAGCGTCAGGCCCCCGCGTGCTGCATCGACTACAGGCACAGACGGAGGTTGCGCGGCTCTCGAGCGTGCACTGTGCAGCTGTATTGGGCCCGGACGAAGGAGAAGTTGTGATGTCAGCGCGCGGTACCGCCCTGCGCTGCTCTTCTGTTCTCGTTCTGTCCTACAGGATGGGCACGTTCGCGCGGACAGGCGGGTACCTATCCGCCTGATGAATCTGCTGCACCTCTACAGCCATCGTAGATGGGTTTACGGCACACTCGCACCCTGGCGCCCTCCGTGCGCACGTCCATCGGTCCCTTAGATTTCTCCGGCTTCCCCAAAGATGCCCCATGCCATCGTCAACGCATCACACCCCCGACCTCGTGAAGGAAATCTCGAGCAGCCCGACACACACTGCCCGCATCGCCGCCCGCACGCACGTATAAGACGGCCGGTCGCGCA
Source organism: Lenzites betulinus (assembly GCA_022264855.1). Lineage (NCBI taxonomy): Eukaryota > Fungi > Basidiomycota > Agaricomycetes > Polyporales > Polyporaceae > Lenzites > Lenzites betulinus. Next base: position 107,579 of record JABYQU010000040.1, on the reverse strand, counting down.
CCCTGTGCTCTCCAGCAAGCAGGCCCACTCTCCCGCTACCACTCCAAGCTCTTACAACGCTCTCCCCCGCTCTCTTCGCACATCTCACAGACATGTTCGCCCGCCTGCCCACCCTTGCTACGGTTGCTTCCCTCGCAATCTTTGCAATCGTCACCTCCGCGAAACGCTTGAACAACCCCCCGCCCACCACCACGGTGACCGTCACCGCGACACCCTCTGCCTCCCCCATTAGCAACAGCTGCTCCGCCGGCGATATCCAGTGCTGCAAAACGATCGAGAGTGTACGCAGTTTGCTGTTGCAGTAGTGTGGATATGTCTCTGACTTTCCTTTCCCCTCAGGCCAGCTCCGACGCCGGTAGTGCTCTCCTGGGCCTCCTCGGCGTTGCCGTGCAGGGCGATGACGTGCTCCTGGGCTTGAACTGCACGCCCATCACCGTCATCGGTGCCGGCGGAGCCTCTTGCAACGAAAACTTCGTGTGCTGCGAGAACAACAACGTCGTAAGTCTTGCTTATAAACCCGCATACGCCTCGCTTTCTCACCCCGCCGTTCTTCTAGGGCGGCATGATCTCCATCGGTTGTGTCCCGGTCATCCTCAGCTAAGGAGTGGACGCACGCTGAAGGATTCGCGAATCACGAGTGTTGAAGCCTTGCGCTGTAGGAAGACACTAGGAGGATGGGCTCTCGAGCTATGACTGTTGCTTCCATATTTTCGGCTGCTGAAATGTGATGTATCATGTGTGCCCGTATACTTTCCTCCGAACAGTGTGATCCACAGATTGGCTGGAAACTCGTGTTAGAACAAAGGAAGCTAGTATCTATTATCTTTCTAGCCAGACAGAGATTTCTGAACCACTTGAGAGGATTATTTACGCCCCAAGCTTTCAATACTCAATCGAAGCTCTGAGTAAGCTTACCGTTGCTTTACAAGTTGATGCAACAAACAAGCCTCATACGGGCGCTTCTGCGAACTACACAGCTTCCTCCCGCACGTCATCGTTATTAACGTTCTTAACCTGCGCCCCTCTCCATTAAGGCCGCCCTGCACATATTCTTATGTGACACGTTCACGAAGCGTTGCACCTAACGCCCTCGGATGTGGCGTTCCGGTGAATAGACTGGGACGTCGTGCACACCAGTCACGGTATGTACTGTACCGTACAGTACACTCGCGCTTTTGCTGATGACTGTCGGCGATACCAGCACAGTATACGCACGATGCACACTGCATACACTTGGGTCGGTTTACACCCTGTATGTCAGATCCGGCTACACAGATGACCGTCCCATGTGCGTGGACACGCGCTTAGAATGGGCGATGACTCGTAATGGATGATACTACGGTGTGTACATCACGATTCGAATCCGTTCACTAGTGGCAGCTGGTAGTATCAACACTGACTCGGACGGGGCTTTTGCAGGTCACAGCTGGTCTAAGCGGAAGAAGAAATGCACGTGGACCGACTAGGCAGTCGCGACATGCTCTCTGAATATCTGACGTCCTTGTGATTAGCAGCGACAAACGCTCGATATCAGCAATCTTCTGTGACCACATCTATGATTCCGAGGCGTGCATAGTCTCCGTATCGCGACCTTCCGCTAGCCCATAAATCAACACGGGAAGTGGCATGGCACCACGCTCTCGGAAAACCCATTATAGGTGATTTGCAGCGTGTTGTCACCAATCATGCCCACGGGCGCACCCCCGCTGCAAATCACTTCTATTCGGCGCTGGAGCAAATCATCTATGTGCGGAAGATCAGGACGGAGGCGAACCTCGACGTTATCATGCACGCGAACCAGCCTAACACAAGTATTCTCCGCGGAGGAGAGCACTGACAACAAGCAGGCGACTCGTGATGCGACACCGCTGGGCAGTTCACTGGCAAATCCCCCGACAGGGTCGACTTGCACCCTGCGTACGCGTATCAATTGCCGCTATGTTCAAATTATAGACTACTACCATTCCCATATACCGGGGACCTGGCCTATGCAGCTCAAACAAGCAATGCTGTTGTACGATGCGGTGAGTAGGCGTCACTATAAGCTGCGTTCGTTCAGCTAGTATTGAAACTGATGACGGGGCTTCTGCAGGTCGAGCCTCGTTACATTCGCGTGTATGGAACGAACTGTCCCTGTTCCAGAATCAATGCGCTGGGTCGCAGCTGCTGTTTGTACAACAAGGGCGCACACAACGTCAAAGTTGTCTGCAGCACCACCAACCTCCCGGTCGCCGTAACTCAGTTCACGGGAGCTTATGCCCCCCAGGTTTCTCTTTATGGATCAACGTTCATTACCGTTGAGTGCTCAACTATGGGAGGCTGTATCGGCGGATTTCCGAATGACACATTCGGTCGTCTCAAACGTTGCCCAGTAGGCGGTGATGATTGACGTGCTGAGTGGCCCTATCCCCAAACCTTTCGTGCGCAGCGAGTCCGTGCGCATTTATACGGCCGTCCCATGCGATGGACAGACCCCCTAGAACTTAGGCTCGTACTTCGACTCCGTACGAGATGTCTACTCCTACCGATGCTGTGAACATGAAGGCGCTCATCGTCCAGTCCGTGAGTGATATATCCTCTGAACTCTCTGACGAAACACTGATAACGGGGCATTTAGGAATTAGTACAAGGTTACGGTCCAGGATCATCCGATGCCTGCCATCGACAGTAATGACGTCCTCGTCAGGACATTCGCTGCTGCCCTAGGACCGCCTGACTTGAGAGGTATAGTTCATGCTCATGTCATCATAGCATAGTTTGACACCGCGGTCGTGCCATAGCGATCGAGTTCGACCCCACCCCTGGAGGCATCCTGGGCAGCGACTGGGCGGGCGAGATCGTGCAAGTCGGTAAAGATGTGACCGCGCGGAAGGTGGGAGAGCGCGTTGCAGGATTCGTGCGCGGGGACCGCTCGGCGGAGCGTGGCGCCTTCGCCGAGTACGTGAAGAGTCCTGCGGACCTCGTGTGGGTGATTCCCAACGCGTTGTCTTATGCGGAGGCAGCAACTATGAGCATTGAGTGAGCATATTGGACCCTCCTACGTCGTGTTGAGGTGGTATGACGTTCTGACAATGGTACAGGTTGTGCACTTGCGCGCAGGCCCTGTACTATACAGGCAGACTCGAGCTCCCGCTGCCCAGTAACGATATCCTCGAGCGCGACGAGTGGCTCTTCGTCTACGGCGGAAGCTGTGAGCTTACCCTCTTACACTACTGTACTACTCGTCTTACCTGAACGCTGATACCTTGTCTCAAGCCTCATGCGGCCAGTACGCCATCCAGCTCGCCCGCGCATCCGTCTTCAGAGTCATCACCACCGCATCCCCACGCAACTTCGCCCTCTTGCGGTCCCTCGGCGCCGCGGTTGTTTGCGACTACCACGACCCCGCAGTTGTGGAGAAGGTCAAAGCCGCCACGGAGGACTCCATCCGCTATGGCATCGACGCCATTGGCCTCCCTGAGACACAGGAGCTTTCGCAGCGCGTGTTCGGACGCGCGGGCGGGAAGCTGATAACTCTGTTATGGGCGAACAAGACGCGGGTACGCGAAGATTTCGAGGTTTCTTATGAGTTGCCTCTCTTCCCCCAACGTAGCCTCGAGTAGCTGGATGGGGAGGACTGGCAATGCTGACCGACTCATGTATAGTTACACTGGTGTACACGGGCCTCGGGCGCGCTTTCGACATGCCTGGAATGCACTTCTCCGTATCTCCTGAGGACACGGCGCAGATGGCCGCTTTCGTGGCGACGATACCTGCACTCGTCCAGGCGGGGCAGCTGCGACCTAATCCGGTGCGGCTCGTAGAGGAGCGTGGTCTGGCCGCGATCCCGCGGGGGCTGAAGGACCTCGAGGAGGGCAAGGTCAGTGGGGAGAAGATCGTGGTGCTGCTCTGAGTGAGCGTGGAAGTGATGGTCATGTTTGATGAGTCGAGAGGACTAGTCGTTGTGTATGCTCAGTGATAATGCGGCCCCAACCAAGTTGTTGATCCCCAACCTGAAGTTGAATTATCCATCTATGCACGGACTCGTGCATAACGCCCAAAGGGTGGACACGGCGCATGCTGCGCGTTGTCCGGGTTTACTTGCGCCCTGGACGTCCCCTCCATGTCGCGCGTAGCAGTAGGTGTGACCACGCCCTCCTGAAGGGGGATCCCAGATTTCTCAAAGACTGAATAGGCGGATATCCCCAACGTGATAGCACGCTCCTCGATGGTGTCAGCTCGTCCCGTGCGTCCTCTGTAGCCGTGCGCTACCCACCTCCGCTGACCGATGATAGCTCTGCGCAGGCCTTCTGGACCTGCGGCACCTCCGCTCGCTCGCGGATCCGTGCACTTCATTGCTATGGACCTGTCACCCGTCGTGGCGACCCGGAGCACGCAGACGCCCTATTGCACGCCCCAGCGAATTATCGCGCGCGCAGATTGGGCCACTGTGTTGTTGCCGTGGGTGTGCACATCCTCAAACGGTTGGCCGCCGAGTGTCATTGGCAGCCCCAACGGACATTGGGGACTATGGACGATGTGACTCACTTTGAACAATAACCCGTGCACAGTCCTATGCATATACTATACCCAATGGTTGTTGCGTTCAACAGGCAAGCCAATCGGCACCAACAGCCCCTTCGAAGTTGTCCAAGCTTACAATGTCCGACTCCACTCCCACTCCCCAGCTCATGAAAGCCCTTGTGGTGCGGTCCGTATGTCCCCTTCTTGATCTTATGACCGAGTCGCGCAGTTTAATGCCTGAGGGTGCTTCGCAGTATAAATCAGCCACAGTTCAAGATTACCCCGTCCCTGTCGTAGGCGACGACGATGTCCTTATCAGGAACGTCGCGGTGGCACTATGCCCGCCAGATCTCAGAGGTACCTGCTTCACACAAGTCAGCCTCAGTAGCACAGTGACGCTATACTAACGAACGCACCCATATGCACAGCCCTGGAATTCACGCCCACCCCCGGAACGGTCCTCGGGTGTGACCTCGCAGGCGTGATAGTGCAAGTCGGCAAGAACGTCACGACGCGCAAGGTCGGCGACCGCGTCGCCGCCTTCGTGCACGGGGGGAACAGTGCGGACTCGGGCGCGTTCGCCGAGTACACGCGGAGCCCTGCGGACCTCGTGTGGCCGATCCCGACGAGTCTCTCGTTTGAGGAGGCGGCGACGATGAGCATTGGGTAAGCGCGTCTTGCTGCTGGATTGACTTTGGTGGAGACAGGATCAGCGGGCTGACGACGTGGGGGCAGGACGTACACGATCGCGCAGGCGTTTTATCATAAGGGCAGACTGGAGCTTGCGGAGCCTACGGACGACGCCGTTGAGCGGGAGGAATGGGTCTTCGTCTACGGCGGTAGCTGTGAGCGACAACTCGCCCTCACCTCTGACGGACGGTGGAGCTCACTATCTAATGTTTGTAGCCTCGTGCGGGCAATACGCCATCCAGCTCGCCCGCGCTTCGGGCTACAAAGTCGTCACCACGGCATCTCCGCACAACTTTGGCCTCCTCAATGACCTGGGAGCCACGGCCATGTTTGACTATCACGACCCCGCGGTTGTTGACAAGATCAAGGGCGTCACGGGGGACTCCATCTGCTTTGGCCTGGATGCAATCGGCTTCCCGGAGACGCAGGAGCTCTCGCAGCGTGTGCTTGGGCCGGCCGGGGGAAAGGTGATCACCTTGCTGTGGGCGAACAAGACCCGGGTGCGCGAGGACGTGGACCTGTCCTGTAAGCCCTGACTTGTTCAACCTGAATCTTGACTACTTCTACTGAGCTAACTACTCACTGGAACAGTCACGCTGGTGTGCACCGGCCTTGGAGATGCCTTCGACAAGCCCGGCGCGCATTTTCCCGTGTCGCCTGAAGACAGAGCGCAGATGGCGGCGTTTGTGTCTATCATACCGCACTTGGTCGAGCAGGGGCGACTCAGGCCGAACCCGGTCAAGCTGTGGGATTCCGATGGGCTTGCGGCGATCCCCGGCGCATTGGAGTACCTGGAGCAGGGGAGGGTCAGCGGCGAGAAGATCGTAGTGCTCCTCTGAAGCGTGAAGCGGGCACGGGAATTGTCTGAGAGTGTCCAAATATTGGTGGCTGTGAATTATATGTGTGTCGGAACTATTCTTGGTTGTGAGGCATGGCGAATTGTGAACGGGAGACTCGGGAAGCAATGATGGTGTGTCATGTCAGTGGGTCTACGAATGTATGCTATGAAACAGTGGGTGATGCTGGAGAATAATGGGTCTATGGAGGAATGAATGCTGGGCCATGAGTCCAAACGTCTATATTACGCGCCATATCGCGCTCCTTAGCATACCCGGGTCAAAGTGCGGAGTACCGGAAAGAGAGTCTCGAGAGAGCCCATATACTAAGATAGTATGGCGACCCAAAGGACCGCGGCAATGTGCAGAACACCAAACGTTTGGAGCGTTTGCGAACGAGTGGCACCTGACGTAGAAGGAGGAAGTATCCTTGGCATCCTAGGTGATAATGTCGGTGTCGGTGTCGGTGTCGTTGTCGGTGTAGCCGTCGGCGTCGGCATGGTGGAAGATTCCGGACTCGGTACCGAGGTGGAGGTATCATTCGATGATACGGTCTGCGGTAGAGACGCTGGTGGAGGCAGGGACACGGTGACGGACACCGGAGGAGCCGTGGTGACTTCGAGAGAACGCGGGGGGACTCCCGATCCCGTAGGATCGTCTGGGTTGAAGATGGTGATGGTCCCGCTGCAGCTCGACCTGTCATCATGCGCCCTGACTATGCCGCATCCCCGGTCAGCCATGTATGCTTGCCATTGTGACGTCCCAGGCGTGCACTCACGAAATATTGCATAGTCACTGCGAGTGGGTACAGTAGGAACTATGACGTTCGCGATCTTGTCAGTTATTGGGACCCAATCTGTGAGTGGTTGATCTGCGGCGAAAGTCTCGTGTCAATGGAACTGAGCAGTAGCATGTTCATTCCCACTCACCTTTTAGCAGTTCGGGCTCGCTGGTCTGAGTCCAATACGCTAGAATGAGCAGGGCCAGTACCGGCTGGCCCGACGAGTTCGTAGTTGGAATGCCATCTACGTTCCTGCACAAGGATAACATCAGTGCTTCGAAGACGGCCACTTGCGTCCGTAAATATGACAACTACCATTGCACCGTGTGCAACTCCCCGACGTGCCACACGTCGCCCTGCCTCGGGATGAGGACGGGCGGGTTCGGGTCGTAGGACGGGTACGAGCCGCCCCAGGCCATTGCGAAGAGCAGCACGACCGCCATGAGCGCAGACCCGATGCCTATCGCCTTGATGGCGAACTTCCCGAGCCGCGACGACAGTACCTCGAGCTTCATGGCGTATGGGAATGCCGGTGGCGGCGCGCAGCACACACAGAGCGTCGAAAAATAGGGGCGAAAGAGTGTAGAGTAGAGTGCTTGAGGAATGACGTTGGTGTAGAGCTTGGGCGCCTCCGTCGGGATGGTAGAACGAGACGCCCCGCCAGTGAACAGGGTGGGTAACCTTAATTACTGCGAGTATGTTCTCCGCTCAGGATGGCTATTCAGGCGAGGTGGAGCTATCAGGAAGAGTAGCGGAAAGTCCTTCTGGCGGAGATCTATCCGAGGTAAGCGGTCGCATACCAACTCTCCGAGGGCGCAGAGACCACTGCCGGCGCAATCGAAGCAGCATCGCCACCCGTATATGCGCCTAGACGAGGGCTTGTTTCGCCTTACTTATCGCATGCATATACGTGAAGCGTCCTACTTCCTTGACACTGAGACGTTGTGTTCGATACGGTGGTAGTGACGTGATCTTGGTGAAGCAACACCTTCATGCACCTTTCATGTCCTGGAAGCACGACATACTTGAGCTTGAAGCTCGAATGGCCAAGGATACGTCTCACGGCTAGTGTGGATGTCTGCATAGATTCTAGAGTAGTTTCCTTGTCCATGGTCTCCTAGGATGTCCTGTAGACAGCAGTGAAGAGTAAACGGCCGTCAGCAAATGGTGAACATAGGCTTGGGAAGACGTACTTTGCCATGCTTCGCTGTACTGCAACCTGTCAGTGTATTTGTACTCGCAAGCCTGCGCACGCAATATTGGGAAGAGATGGAACAACATGCGAGGAAACATGCCGAGCGCTGGCATTTTTGCAATAATGACCAGACAACGTTTATGAATGCATGACGTCGAACGTCATCTGAACATCGTGACCACGGGCACAAAACCGTTCGCGGGACCCTCTTCATCCACACTCTCACCATCTGTTGCCCACCGCGTCGGCCACCGTCTGCTGCGCCCATTCCATTACCCCGCGCAGTCCGGGCTCTCCAGGCATCGACGTAGTAGGATCGCAGCAGCGCCCTCTGCAGACGCCCTTCCTCCCCGGCCGGCGTATATGCGGTGCATTTACACGATCGTCGGCGGTTAACTGCGGCCAAGAGCACGACGACTTCAGCGTGTCGCCAAAATGCACCTGACTGGTGAGTCGTGAGTACTCGAGTGCTGTATTCGCGTCACTCGCGAGAGGCGTAAGCTGGGATGCAGGAGGCAGGTGGATCATGACGAGAGCGAGCGTCGCGACTCGGACAAGCAGCCAGCTCGTAAGTGAGTACTTAGCGAGCTGATGCTCCCGACCGTGCCGGAGAGCAGTGAGGCAGCATGTGTTTGGCGAGCCCGGCGCTGGCCGCGACTGGCTCTTGTGCGCAGTAGACGTGTCACGTCCTCCACGGGCATGCTCGGGTTGGAGCAGCTCCAACAAAGATGAGGGCGCAAATGTCGAGCCCGAGCGATAATTATGGAGGGTGGCGGCGCGTCGCACTGCACGCAATGGATAGTGCACGGGCATCGGGGGAACGGGAGCGCTCGCGGGTTCGCGTTGTCAGAGTTAGGCTGCGGGGGCAACAGCCTCGAGTCCGACCCCCCGCGAACAGCACGCGCGTGGGCATGGGCTGATCATACACGCCGCACCGCCTGCTCTGGCTTAGCGTGGGGGTCGGTCTGTCAGGAAGGTTGGGCGAGAGGGTGTTGGAAATTCCGCACCGGGGATTACAAAATACGTCGAGGTGCGTTGGATACGGAGAGATCCTTCGCGGCCGGTGCAGCAAACCGCCGTACAGACCACATACCGCGTTCGCCATGATATGGCAGAGAAGATAGCGCGCTGTTGTGCGGACGGGCTGTGGCAAGGGACCGAGGGGGCAGGCGCTGTGCCGGCGGTGCGCGCACTGGGTTCTGCACGGCTGCGCCCGACGCCTGGCGCCTGCGCACTCGCACAGCCCGGCTGCACGTCTCACCCCCTCATCGCCATCAGTCTTGTCCGAATCCATAAAGTATGCCGCCCGCCTCGCGTCCTCCTCACCCCTTTCCCTCCCCCTCTGCGCGGCCTCCCTTCAAGTTCCTGCCGCCTACGTCCTTTCCGTTTTCTTTCGCCTCCGCACACCCTAACGACCCCGCCCGACGCCCATTCCACACACTATGTCGCGGCACTTCTGCTTCTGTATCCCCGTTCGTGCGGGCGTGTTCGTGCTCTCCTTCCTCACCTTCTGCACCGGGGCCCTGTTCGCGGGTCTGGGATGGTTCCTCTTCCACAGTACGTCCCAGATTCGCCGGAGCATCGTACATCCTGATTAATCTCATTGCCCACAGTCATCGAGACCGGCGACTTCGCCAGGCTTGAGACGAACATGGTCGAGTCGGACAAGGCGCCATTCGAGGCAGGGCTGAAGAAGTACAAGTGGGCGGTCATCGTCGGCTCCCTCATCTTCACCTTCATCGCCCTCATCTCGTTCTTCGGGTATGTCTCCCTCTCCCTCTCTGCCTGCCGCGCGACCCGCCCGCTCACAGTGCCCTGTCCCCAGGTTCATCGGCTCGATCGTGCGCAACCGCCGCATGGTGAAGGCGTACTCCTTCCTCACCATCATCGCCTTCCTGCTCGGCTCCGCCGCGGCCGGCTTCCTGCTCTACCTCGTCTACAGCAACAAGCCGTTCTGCCTCACCGTCGAGGGCACGAAGGAGTGCGTAGCCAATAACATCAAAATTGGCGAGAAGATTGGCTTGACGGCCGCCGTTGTCGTCGAGTGGCTCGGCCAGCTCTGTGAGTGTCCCGTCTCCCATCCTCGTACCCCATCCGTCTTCCGCTGCATCCCCCGCGCGTGTCCGGCTCGCTCGTCCTATGCAAACCCTCGCCCGCTTGCCCCTGAGTGCCCGCGTTTCAGGGCGCGCGCGGCGTCGCGTCGCATTTTGACTGATGAGACAGCCGGGCGGTGATGCAGACGGACGCCGAACCAGAGACTCCAGTCACGATTGCAGTGCCCGTGTCCGTGCACTAACCAAACCCTCCCTCCCCGCAGACATTGTGACGATCATCCGGCGGTACTACCAGCAGCTCGAGGAGGAGCGCGAGTACCGCAACGACTTCCGCCTGAACCCGACCTCGGGCGGCACGTACGAGGCGAAGGAGGGCCTGCTCGCGACGCAGGGCGCGTACCCGTACTCGGACCAGCAGAACCGCTTCGGCAGCCACGCGTGAGCCCTGGGCGCGCATGAGTTTGGCGTGCAGGGTCTGTGCGAGTCTGTGTATCATACTTCATGCGCGCGCGCGCCCCTGCGGCGCGGTGCGCTAATGACGGCGGCGGTGGTGGTCGATTTGGGGCACGTGGGTGTGCGCGAACATGAGTGCTTCTTTTGCGTTATATCTATCCCACACTGTATCCCTTGGACTTTCGATACGGCTGCTTCGTACCATATTCACTGCATTTGATTTGGGATTCTGCCTGTGGGTTGCTTGTGATTTAGATGCCATGGAATGTGAGTGAGTTGAAGCGGGATCTTCGTGAAGATCGGCCTGCCTGAAGCTGTGATGTGCTGTAAGTTGCCTTCTCAACTCATCTCGCAAAGTCTGGACGATGATGGAAGAATTGACAGGTTCAAAAACCTCCGCGCGCGCAAAGGTTCCTTCCCACAAAGGAGCATCACGCTGCGCGAGTCTGCGGGACAATATCCAAAATTCCTCCGATGCGATTACACAAATACAGTACACATTACATTTCCAAGCTCCTCACTCTTCATCTCTCTCCCGCGCAATCAGCCGATGTACGACACCCCGTCCGCGTTCCCCATCGACTTCTGGCGCTGCGCCTTCTCCGTGCCCTCGGGCGCGGTCGCCGCCGCCTGCTCGCGCGCGCCCTTCTCCGTCGGGTGCGCCGGGTCGGGCGGGAACGACTCGCTCGGCTGGCCCGCGCGCGACTGCTGGCCCTGCGCGGGTGAGGCAGATGGGGACTGTGCGCCGGACGCGCCGCTCGCCTGCCGCTGCACGCCCGCGTCGCCGCTGCTCGGCGCGTCTGAGTCGTCTGCTTTCACGGTCCCGAAGGGGTTCATCTGCAGGCGACGCATGGAGGTCAGCATGGGGAACGCGGTAAAGGGAGGAGGGAGGAATAGAGTTACGTACGTCGTCGTTGTCCATCTGCTTCTTCTTGAGCTCGCCCGTGCGCATCTCGCGCCCGTGCTCGACGAGGTCGGGCTTGTGCAGCATCTTGCCCTTCAGCTGCTCCTTGTAGCCCGTGATCTTGTCGCCAGTGGTCTGTGGGCGCAGTGTGGTTCAGTTTCGCTGTGCGCGGTGGCGCTAAAGTGAGGAGGATGCTCACCGCTCCCTTGGCGTATTCTGGTCCGTAGCCGACGGCGCCGGCGTGCCTCTGTTCGGGGTAGCCGTCGTCTTTCTGCGGGGGTGCGGGGGACTGCGCGGGGGATTCGTTGATGCTCGACATGATGTGGTATGTGGGTGATGTGGGTGGTAGGGTCGTAAAGGTCGTAGTAGTGATAGATGTGTGGGATGTTGGGTGTGTTGGGGAGGGTGGTAGTTGTTGTGTGTCCAACGGCAGCGTACGAGGGGACCTTATATGCGCATGCTAATTATAACGCAGTGGTTGGAGACATGACGCGTGCGCATGCAGCTTGCGCCCCTGCCGATGGTGGGTGGGCCCCAGCTAGTTACCTACTGGCGGGAGGAGTGGTACATGACGTCGGCGTAGTACGATGTGGTATGACGTCATTGCTGGAAGCATTGCTGGAAGTATCATCTCGTACTTCGCGCGTTTGTAGAGCGCCCAAAGACGGCCCGTGCTGGTCCTGTCTACGTGCGGCAGTTCTCCAAGGCACACGGTTCTGCATCATTGAAAACGGGATGAGGGTATGTTCAAGCCAGCCAACTGTACAACTCACGCCTGTGCCCGTGCTGCTCAGCGCGATGTTCTCTCCAGCGGGGGAACCGCAGGTTGGTAGGCATATTGTTAGCTGAAAGATCTATGGCATAACATAAGCGTGCTACACGCTAGTAAGTACTCCCAGTGAGCGATACTACTAACACAGTACATGGGAAACGCGGACGTACCTGTTCACAATAGCTGCCTCCCTGCGGATCTGGACATATTGACTCCATCTACGCATTTACACGGCAAGAATGCCGTAAGCGACAATATAGGCCCGGGGTCTTCATCGGCCAGAGAACACAGTCCGAATAGCACGAGGGTGAGGCAAACACGTAACACAACTTACAAGGCTCTAGCAGCGACATGTAGTCCGTGCAGTCCGCAAACCTCCTACGCTTTCTGCTGCTCACCTCTGCTTACTCGCCATAGGCTCGGAGAAGGCCTGGGATCCGGACTCTCGATAGAAAAGGTTCGTCGCCACGGCCACCCCGAGCGATGCCCGAGCCGTAGTGTCGCGGCTACCGCGCTAGTCCGCACCGATCGCGGGCAACGACCGGCGTTCCTATCACTGCGCTGTAATACGAATTCAAATTTGCAGTGTTGCGGCGGGGCACCCGACCGACGCCGTCGCCGCAGCAGGCGTGGATCGCGTAGGATCTTGCTTTGAGGGCTGGATGGCATTGTTTTCAGGTGGTGTGCTGCTAAAGATGATTTTGCATATGGAAGGCGGTGCCAATCTGTTAATAAATGATACGCAAAAACCATGTTAACTATAACGGCAAAAGACATAGTGAAGTCCGGGCAGAAGTCCTGAGTCTCATTGCAAAACCCCCGCGACGAACAGGGCAGCCACGGAAAGCATCGCCACCTGCACAGAGCCATATACAGTCCACCTCCGTGCTCCGTTAGGCACGGCCATCGTGCTCGCGCTCGCACTCGGCAGCACCGTCGCAACAGACGGATTCACGCCCGCCGTGGCATTACCTGCAGCAGGCGCACTGCTCGACCCCGCCGACGTCGGTCCACTAGGTACAGCAGCAGAGGCACCAGAGGCGGGCGGTGCTGATGAGGCCGGAGGCGATGAGGCAGATGACGTCGAGGTGGGCAGGGGCGATGAGGCAGATGGCGTCGAGGCGGGCAGAGACGAGGAGGGCGGAGGGATGACGGAGATCGACGAAGGGGGCGTGCCGGACGGCTCGGATGGGTTCGTGATCGTGAACCCCTGGCTCCAGTTGCCTGCGTCGCCCTCCACTGAGGTTGAGCGTCAGCAAAAGACTGACCTGGAAAACTCTGACTTTGAGGAGCCAGAGAAGACTCACGTGTTATGAAGTAAACGCCTGAGGGAACTTCGGGGACGACCAACTGGACTTGCTTCCCGGTAAGTGGAAAGCCCTGCGCAAGCGGTGTCGCTGTGTGGCGTCGTCACTATGCAGCGTGCAGTGTCTACAGAAAACAACAGAAGGCGTACACTGGTAGAGGGACCCCAAGGTTTTTCCACAAAGCCATTCCGTCCGTCCCGGCGTTCGACGAGATGTACTGAACGGGCGTTGGAACCGATGGAAGCTCAGGTATTCTGTGTTCAAAGATCGGCGGCGGTGGGGAAGATGTTGGGTTCGTAGCCGTTCTCCTTGAGACGCTCGATGAGGAAGTTAATGGATCTTACATATGTGCAGTCCGACGACTTGTCCTGACTTGTCGGCCCCGCACCGCCGGTTATGATGCCCGCGACCCTGCCCCTGCCGTCGATGACGACAGATCCCGAGTCCCCTGGCTCGGAGAAGGCGCCGGACTCAAAGTTGCGCGGGTAAACGGCGAGCTCCCTCGTCGACAGACACAACTTGCCCTTGAACGAAAAACGGACGATGGAACGGATGGAATTGAGGCGTCCAACCGTCAACCCAGAGGCACCACCCCGCTTGATTACCATGATGACGGGATCTTCGCCTGGGTCGAGGGTCCCGCTGTCGGAACTGTCGATTGGGGTGTCTGGGATGGTGCCGGAGAACTTGAGAAGTCTGTCGCCGGGGTACTCGAACGACGTCGGGCTGCCCGGATGGGTGCACATCCACTTATGAAATTTGTCCACGGGGGTAGAGGCGCCGAGGTCGACACAGTTCGCGACGAAGTTGGTTTTATCGACACGAGAGCGATCGATCTCAATCACCGCCCAGTCCTCCGTATGCTTGTTTGGACCGACACTGAAGCCAAGGCGTGGCGAGAGGACGACGTGACCGATGATGCGATCGGCCGGAGACATCCAGTTGGGAATCCTGTCGCGCAGGAGCTTGTTGAGAGCCGCGATAGCCTCGTTGGCATCTTCCTTCATACGTAGAGCATCCGCTCTCTCATACTTAGCATCCTCGTCGTCCAGATCTTGGGCTGCTTGCAACCTCGCGGCGGCATGCGTGGCAAGAATATCCTTGCGGCGGATCTCGGTTTGAATGGTCTCGATGCGCTTCTGGAGGCCACTGTCGCTGAGTAAAAAGACCTTTTTGGCAGCCTGACTGCCAAATCGCGTCTCGTAGGGCTCGTTGGAGGTGTCGGGGTGGAAGAGGACATGACGAGCGGTGACGAGGAAGAGTTTTCCGGGGCGGTTTGAGTCGATGAAGAAGAAACCCCCCGTTCCCTCGGAGTTGGTGGTATCGCCACTACAGATGGGCAGGCCGAGGGAGGTGGTAAACGGCTCAATAGCCTGGGCGGTGGGATTGGAGCTGATAGCTGGTTTGTACAGCTTTGCATGGAGGAAAACGTCGGATTCGCGTATCTCGACATGGACGTCGGATATGCCGTTCTCCGCCAAGATCATGCGACATCCAAGTGCTACTTGGAGGCCCTTCTCAGCTGCAAGGGAGCCAGGGACGACCCCCACCCAGATGATCACTGGAAAGGTATCGCCATCAGCGTACCCGATGCGCACCGGATCCACGCTCGTCCATTCTATCTGCTGGCTCCCGAGATATACTTCGATAGCGGAAGCAACGGTGGGCTCCCAAACGTGGTCGAGGTGGTGGGGACCAACGGGGTGCAGTTCCTTTGGCTGCAGGTAGGCCTCGGGACCCGTGGGCTCAACCCAAAGATCGACGCTAGATCGCGCGACGAGGGTTGGCCTGGAGGGGAGGCCATAGTAGTAGCAGGCCGCCTCAATGGGAGAGGGGATATTGGGAGTGTTCGGGTCCATTTGGTTTGTGGCGTTTCAAGTTGATAGTACTACGATGGTATGATAATTATATGCAGTACTGTGATGATCCGCATCAGCCTGTAGCTACCACCTGTAAACATGTAATATACTGACCACCAATGTGTTTGCACAACGAGATGACGAGTAGAAGAGGAATTCTAATTTGTGACCGGAGTTGCTGCGCTGGGGAGTCTTGGGGAGTTTGCCCGAAACGACAATGATTGTTACGTAATACGCGCGTCATACGATTTGGCCTCCCGCGCGTCCACAGCTTGTCCTCGACATTCACCGGCACCCGTCCTACCAACAGCGCAGGCGGACTGCGCGCCGTCCACTCTTGCTTCTTACCACCGCGATTCAAGGCAAAGCGCACACCCACTAGCCACACATGCCCGCCCAGTCCACGCTTTCGAGCGAGGAGAAGACCAAGGTCAAGGCTGCGGTTAACGCCCCCGCCAACAAGATCTTCACCGCCGCTCTCGCCCGCATATACTACGCATACCCCAAACCGGAGGAGTGGTCCTATACAGGGCTTCAAGGCGCCCTCGCGTTTGTCAGAGATACCCAGGGCGTCTTGAACCTCAAGCTGGTGGACCTCGCAGGGACCCGCGGCATCATATGGGAACATGAGCTCTACGAGGGGTTCGAGTATTTCCAGGATCGCCCCTACTTCCACTCCTTTGCTGGGGATGTACGTGGCATGCTCGTAACTTAGTGACGGTATGATTGCTCACTAATGCTGCACAGGAATGCATGATCGGTGTTGTTTTCGCGGATGAGAGTGAAGCGAAGACATTTCATAAGAAAGTCACATCGAAGAAAGTCGATGGTGGTGAGTTGGCTCTACGTCATGAAGATTTGCACAATGCTTATACGGCACACCCCAGGGAAAGCCAAGTCAGGATCTTCGAAGAAGAAAGCGGCGAAGCCGAGCAAGGGAGGCAAGATCGACAAGTCAATGATATCTGGTCCGACAGCAGGCTCCTTCAAGCACGTCGCACATATGGGGTACGACGCCAACAAGGGCTTCACGTCCACAAACGTCGATCCCTCGTGGGAAGCACTCTTGGGCAACCTCGAAACCCAGGGCATATCGCGCGAAGTTCTCGAACAGAACATGGACTTCATCAAAGACTTCGTACGAGACGCGCAGAAGGCTGAAGCGAAGGGCCCTGCCGGAGGAGCGAAGAAGAAGCCCCCGCCTCCCCCCGTACGACCTCGCGGCTCCTACATACCGGAGGCACCAGCCAGGGCGCCGTCTCCTCCCCCTGCGCCTCCCTCGCGTGCTTCACGGGTGCCACCACCACAGGTCACGGCGCCTCCTCCACCTCCGCCAGCCCCGCCAGCACGCTCTTCGCCAGCGCCGCCGCCGCCGCCGCCCACGAGAGCGGCTGCTGCACCTCCGCCGCCTCCTCCTCCCGCTCCCCCACAGACAGCGAACCCTCCTCCGCCACCTCGCCCTCCCGGACGCCCCCCTCCGCCATCAGGAGGTGCTCCTCCCCCGCCGCCTCCTCCTCCAAGCGGGTCGGGAGCTCCTCCACCTCCACCTCCACCACCGCCGCCTCCACCTCCAGTTTCGGGGGGTGCTCCGCCTCCTCCGCCCCCACCACCTCCCCCGCCGCCGATGGGAGGTGGTGCCCCCCCTCCGCCCCCACCTCCTCCACCTCCTCCCGCTGGGGGCGCTGCGCCTCCTCCTCCTCCGCCGCCGCCGCCACCTGCTGGCGGCTCTGGCGCACCAGCAGGACTTCCCGCCGCCCCACCAGGCAGAGATGCTCTTTTGGCATCCATTCAGGGTGCAGGCGTGCATGTACTCAAACGACGGGGCGACGCACCCGCGCCTGCTCGTGCTACCCCTCCACCTGCGGAGGAGCCGGCCGCGGGCGGTGGTGGTGATCTTACTTCGGCCCTCGCGGCTGCGCTTATGGACCGCAAAGGGAGGATGGGTGACAGCGATGATGAGGATGACGATGAGGACGAATGGGACTAGACTTGCACAGACAGCGTTATTAGCTCGTGCCACCCAAGTATTACGCGTACGCAGTACTTGCTTCCCTTCACCACAAGCTGCTGTGCATTATATATCGTATCTATGATTCTCCGACCGTGGCGACGTTGACAGGCGGCCCTCTGCGATGCAGTATAGAGCCCGAGGCAGGGTGCAATGGATACGGAGGATATTCATAGCGGCAGGGAGCGGTGCGGGCCCGTGCGATAAGCCGGTACAAGCTGTACAAGCTGGCGATTGCCGAGATCGTTGCGGGCATCAGCTGGAAGAGCCACAGACTCAGAGGAATCAACCTCGACGCGAGCACTGCCGTATCCCCGCACCTTTTATCTCGTTCTCCACCCCCACCACCCACACTTTCTTCCTTCTACCCCTACACACCATGGCCGACCAACTGGTGAGTCGCGAGTACTCGCTTGGTCGCGTTGGAGTCGCTCACAGTCGCGTTCTGTGCCCGTGTTGCGCTGCTTAGTCTGAGGGTATGTGTGCAGTGTCCCGTGAGAGCAGGCGGGCTTTGCTGACTTCTTTTACTCCCGTTATGCAGAGCAGATCTCTGGTATGCAGATCATGTCGGGCGGTCACCCGCCTCAAGCTCATTCTTTCTGTTTCTAGAGTTCAAGGAGGCGTTTTCGCTCTTCGACAAGGGTGAGTGTGTCCATCCATCGCCGTCCATCATCCGTCGCGAACGCGTACGCAACCGACCCTGCGCCCCGCCCCTGCTCCCGACTTCTTCTCCGCACGATGTTAACACTCCTCTTTTCATGCAGACGGCGATGGCACGATCACCACGAAGGAGCTCGGAACCGTCATGCGCTCGCTTGGGCAAAACCCGACTGAGGCAGAGCTCCAGGACATGATCAACGAGGTCGACGCGGACGGCAACGGCACGATCGACTTCCCCGAGTTCCTGACCATGATGGCGCGCAAAATGCGCGACACGGACAGCGAGGAGGAGATCAAGGAGGCGTTCAAGGTCTTCGACAAGGATGGGAACG
This sequence comes from Lenzites betulinus, assembly GCA_022264855.1. Classification (NCBI taxonomy): domain Eukaryota; kingdom Fungi; phylum Basidiomycota; class Agaricomycetes; order Polyporales; family Polyporaceae; genus Lenzites; species Lenzites betulinus. The sequence goes on along the minus strand of JABYQU010000040.1, from coordinate 89,225 downwards.
GCTACATCTCCGCTGCGGAGCTGCGGCACGTCATGACCAACCTCGGTGCGTGTTTTTCTTTGCGCCTACACCGTGTCGTGTGTGGGTGGTCGGGGAAGACGAACGTTGCTGATGAACGGGTATCGCAGGCGAGAAGCTCTCGGACTCCGAGGTTGACGAGATGATCCGTGAAGCCGACGTTGACGGCGATGGTCAGATCAACTACGAGGGTGAGTCTGATGTTATTGCGCGGTCCACAATGGTGATACTGATTTTTCCTGCAGAGTTCGTCAAGGTATGTTGCGTAACTGGTCAACATCCTAGGGTTCCCCTAACAGCACCATCCGCAGATGATGCTTTCGAAGTAAAGGACTGCGCTGTTTGCCCCTCCACAACCTTTTCGTCTGTACGGTATCTATTTCTGGTCTCCGCCCCGAGGCCTGCGTATACGAGTAGTGAAGTATCCAAATGCAATGACTATAGTTCTTTCTGCGCATGCTGCTTTGCTTTCGTATGCCGTTTTTCCTTGTGTGTTTCGCCAGGCACGGAGGCCGTTCCAGTCATCTGCAGTCTCGGTCCGGGGACGATCGCGCGAGATCCGGCGCGGCGACGTCATGACAAAGGCTCCTGCGCATCCACCGCCTTTGCTCCATATCGTCATATTCCAAGCAGCTGCGCTTTTGCGGAGGAGTACATATACTGCGCACACTCGATCGTGCATCCGCTACTCACTTACACCACTCTCACCACATCCACACATTGCCTACCGCATACTCCATCATGTCCTCCATCGTAAACACCATCAAGGACAAGGTCTCGGGCAACAAGCACGAGCCGTCCAAGCAGAAGGAGGAGGAGCAGACCTTCACCATCCAGCCCCATCCGGCTGTGAGTACATCTTATAGCTACAACGATATCCGATGCTGAATCTCTCGAGCAGAAGACGAACGATCCGCGCGACCTCCAACCCGTGCTTGGCGGTGGTTTGAACACCAACCCCGAGCTCGGCGCCTTCCATGCGCGCGACCCCCATGTCCCCTCGCAGGAGATCCTGCAGAAGCTGCCGCCCCCTCAGGTGAGTTGATTCCATCATAGAGTGCACAGATGGCATGCTGACAGTGTTTTTCAGAGTCGTGAGCAGCTCAGGGCGAGGGCAGAGGAGCTGAACAAGCAGTAATTGCCCTGGATGCGAACCGCGCAGCTGCGGAAGACTTGTTATGATTCTCGTGCTAGTACTTTGTATAAGAGCTTTGAATCGGCGGATGTATCAATATGTTGCACAGTATAGTAATCAGAATGTTCCGACATACTCAGCATGAACAGGGCAGCTTTTGCGAATCACTGTCGCGCACCACTGGGGAAATGTCGAGCTACTACTTAACCCCTGAGCGAACGCGCGCCTACTATCATAGTAGAAGGCGCACGCTTATACGCAAAATATCCTCGGTGTCCTTGATCTACTCAGATTAAATATATGGTTCTTTACATGCGCCTTCTCGTCCCCATATGTTTCTTCAGAGCTTGGGCTGCAGTAGGCTGGAGGTCGAGGAGGCCTCAAAGCTAGATTAGCGCCCAATCTCATGGTGTGACCACATGTGACGGAACGCATGTCACTGACACTGACGCGTACGGGGTACGCGTCCAGTGTGTCTGCAGTTGTCCGCGTCCTCACTTACGCCTTCCCTTTCACCTCGCCTCCATTACTTCCCGGCTCACAAACGTCTGCCCAGCATGGTACATACCTCAACGATCGCTATATACACAGCGTAGCTAACCGCGCCAAATTACAGTCAATCATGGAATATAACGGTGGCTCCGTGATCGCCATGGTGGGCAAGGAGTGTGTCGCCATTGCGTCCGATCTACGACTAGGAAACCAGGCCCTTGGTATCTCGTCAAACTTCCAGAAGGTAATGCGAACGCAGACTATGTTGCAGCTTTTGCTGATCCTTTCCTAGATCTTCCCCATGAGCGACCGGATATACTTGGGCCTCCCCGGTCTTGCTACCGATGTAACAACACTGTACGCCGCGCCGCTACGCGTACATGCGGATTGTACTTAACCAGTCACTCCCCACAGGAAGGAGATTTTCCGATACCGCGTGAACATGTACACCATCAAGGAGGAGCGTGAAATCGAGCCCGAGACGTTTGCGCACCTCGTCTCTTCAACACTATACGAGAAGCGCTTCGGACCCTACTTCATCGAGCCCGTCATGGCGGGGCTGGAGAAGACCGTGTCAGGCGGATACAAGCCATTCATCGCCGCGACGGACCTGATCGGCTGCCTCAACTTCGCGAAGGACTTCGTCGTTGCGGGCACGGCGAGCACCAAGCTGTTTGGTGTGGCGGAGGGCCTGTGGGAACCCGATCTGGAGCCGGAGGATCTGTTCGAGACGTGTGCGCAGACGCTGCTGAACGCGGTCGACCGTGATGCGTATTCGGGTTGGGGCGCGGAGGTGTACTTGATGTGCGTATATGCTGTGTCTGCATTGATGGTCATGCTGACACTTTATGATAGTACGAAGGATAAAGTTGTGAAGCGAACCCTGAAGGGCAGGATGGACTAGGCTCACATTGTGTTTGTACATTGGCATTTCATCTCATGTTTTCGTAAGCATCTGTTACGCCCACTGACAGGCAACGTGTGTACAGCAAATATCCCCATCTAGCAGCTTCATACGTACTTTCCTCCATTAAACACCTCTTCCGACCCTTAAACCGCAACTACGGTTTGCTCATGCCCAACATCGCATTGTTAAACATCCCCGTCCTTTGATTGTTTCAAGCTGGCGACCAACATGCCTCGCTGATCCCCTCCGCTGCACTGGAAAGCGTATGACGTCTCAAATGCGTGTCTCTTGCTATGTGCACTTGCTTGGACGGCACGCTTCGTTGCATTTGAACGACCTCAATCGCATGGCCGTTCATCACAGCGTCTAATATAGAACTCCTCAGACTTCCGCTTTCGACAAGCAGGAACACGAAAGCAGAGTCATGTACACGGTACCAACTAGTAAAGACCTGGATTTTGTCTTCATACGCACAGCATCTCGCTAACTGGACAGGTTGGCCAAGTACGCGTTGATTCATGTCCATACGGAGTTGCGAGGACGCCGGCACAAGATATAAAGGTAACGCATGACATTGAGCACCTCAGGTTCTTCCTCCACTCGACTACCTCAAGGCTCGCATCGCATTGCCACACAGGTAACGTCCGTCTCCGTTTAAGTGAAACCGGCTTAGAGACGGTGATGCTTACTTAGGACGATCCGCTTGCGCGATGTAGATCCCGAGATGCTAGTCACTCTCTACACCATCGCCTCCCTCGCGGCGTGCGCCCTTGCGCAGGTCATGTCGGCGGACCCGAACCCTCCTATACTCAGCCCGAACAGCGCAACTATATGGACGGTTGGCGCAACGGAGACGGTGACATGGTCAGCAAAATCATTGCGCCTAATAAGAGCGGGCACTGACCGGCTTATGTGCTTACACTGCGTTCAGGGACACCACCGGCATCCTTGTCACCGACCAAGATGGGAAACCACTTCCCGGGAAGGTGGTGCTTGGGTTCCTGAAGGCCGATGGGGCGAGCGTGATGGACTAGGCTCAACGCGGTTGGGAAGCCATCGCAGGTCCCCTAGGTTCCTCAGAAGGGGGTGCATAGTCGTGTAAGGCCGTGTAAATCCTACCCAAGACCCACAGAAACCTGCGGGCGTGTATTGTCGAGCTCCCTTAGCCTGTCCAGTCTGTATGAATGTGAGAATGTCGTGTAAAACCTTTGCCAAGCGCTGGCCGAATTGCTCTGATCAGTTAATTGGCACTATAGCTTGACAACTTTCAGCTCAGATTACAACAAGAAAAGCGAGAACGAGACAGCGCATAGCAAGATCACAAGTTCCGTGGTAACGTAGGCTGTAAGCTATAGCGTGATGCTAAGACTCTGCTGCGCGCGACTTGACGAATTCCAGCGCCAGCTTCGGGCTAGACACCATGAAGTTAGATAGCCCCGATTCGATGTATATAACACTGGACACGCACCTGTCTGCAGGCTTCACCGGGACCTTCTTGTCCACCAGTTTGCCGCCCTTTGCGAATATGAAGTGACTGCGTTTCGTCTTGCCTCCTTCTCCTGCACCAAGCGCCGTGATGAGGACACGCTTCGGGTCTGACAACAGGGGATAGGGCAGCTCTTTCTGCAAATGCGGATTTTCCCATCAGCTCGTGTACATCATGGATTGTAACACGCTTACCTTGGTCTGCCATTTGGCCTGCGCAGTCGGCTTGTCCGCGCTCAGGCAGTAAACATTAAAGCCATGCGCAGTGAAGTCGGGATAGATGTCCCGGAAACCACAGGCCTGCGTGGTGCACCCAGCTATGCAAAATGTTCATCAGCTTCTCAGTTGCCCGTGTCTTCATTTGGCTACTCACGAGTATCGGCCTTAGGCACCAAGAAGACGACAAGACCTTTTTCTGCCGCTAAGGTCGCCACATCGACATCCTCGTCCTTCTCATTTTTGAGCGTATACGAGGGCAAATCATCCCCGATGTCAATCGGCGATAGTGCAGGGGCTGCTACAACCCAAAACTGATTTAATTCGTTGATCAATGAGATCTGCTGCAAAACTCACCCTCGGATGCGTCTCCCGCCTCCTCAGACCCCGAATTCTCGGCTTTGCTCTGTCAGAAAGTCACACATCAGTATCCGATACTACACAATCCTCACGGGTATGATGCATTCCCTGCATGCACCGACCTTCTTCACGGCGGGAGCATCATCGCTGGTTTCCTTCTCCTCAGCCGCATCGGCTCCCCTCTTCTTCGAGGCCTTAGGGGCCGCCTTCTTGACCGCCTCTTTAACTACCTCCACCTCAGTTTTAGGCTGAGCAGAAATCCTTGTCGACCGCCTCGTAGGCTCGACAGCTTCGGCAGTTGCTTTCGCGCGTGGGGCCATGGCTGGGGGTGGCCGGGGACTGACGTTCTGAGATCGCGCGGACGAAGGAGGAGGAGGAAGGTCGGAGCCTGGGTATCGTCTTGGTCTGGGACCGCTGATTATATACCGTGACCGGCCAGCTCGCTGCTAGCGTGTCGCCGCCAGATCTGCCTTTGCGGCTCCCCAGACTCGGCGTCCTGGTGACACACGCTCACGCCATCGCGCCGTACGCCCAGGAACATTCCGATTGCGCATGCACATCGGGTGTGCACGAGCGGACGGTCCGGTCTCGACGCCGTAGAGGGTTGGGAAGGCGCGCAGTGCGCCGTCGTGGTGGACGCACTGAATGATCTGCGTGATACGAATGGAGCGCGCTCCCCTCCCCGTATGCGAGACATCCTGCCAAGGACATTCTCGAGACCAGAACAAACACGACCAGGAGCGAGGTGACTTAAAATTAATGGCTAAATGATATACTGCGAATAGTGGGCCACAACGTGTGCGCGGACAGCGACTCGGATGGAGATCGATGCGGGGATAGCTGCTGCTAATTACAGACTGGAACTCTACAATAGGGCGCCATGCGTCGCAGAACCAAGGGACGAATGAGGGTAGAGACGTATGCAAGAGCGTCCGTGGGGATGAGGTCGCCGGGACGGCGGGGTAATGGCCGAGGGGATGATACTCGCATAATGCATGTTCAACGACGAAAGCTATGGGACCGGCTTAAATACCATCAGTGCAGCTGTACAACCTATAGGGCAGGGCTTTCAGCACCGCCAGTATTATAGAGAAATTCTTCGAGGACTTACATTCACGAAGCGGTGGTGGGGGAGACTGCTGCTCCGTCCATCATCGAATGTGGTGATGAGGACCTTGACAAGACCGACGGCCTCGGGCTTATGGGAGAGAATTGGCTCGCGGTGGCGGATGTCGGTGTAAGGTTACCGCTCAAGGAGCGTTCGATGGGTGAAGCGATGTTCTGGGTATCGACAGAGACAGCAGAGCTGGAAGAACGCGTGCGGCGGATGTATGGGCGAGGCGGAGGCTTTTGTGATTCTACAGTCGGTGAAGTGGCGACCGGAGAAGCACGTTCGCGGTCGGAGGGAATGCTGTCCGAGCCAAACTCATCCACGAGACGCGGTGGAGGCCGTTCAACCATTGCTTCCAAAAGCTGCGCAGTCACGTCGGGCAGATGAGTCACAAATCAGAGAGCCGACGTGGAAAAATGCGTACCTCCTTCCGTAACTCCTCGCCGTCGTACTCGCCCTCCATCTCCTCCGGTCCAAGGAGGACCGCACCCTTCCTGAAGACCTCTCCCTCTTCTTCGACCAGTCGTCTCGAGCTGTGTATACCGTCAGCATACACGACCTATCCAATAACTTGCAGCTTCGCTAGCACTCACAGATCGGTGGGAGACATGAGATCCTCGTCTACTTCTGGAGCCAAGGGCGGCGTCACTCCTTCCTCCTCGTCGGATTCTGTTATCAAGAACGTCGGACTGAGGACACTTTCCTGGGGTTCCGGCTCCGGCTCGGCACGTCCCTTGCCCTTGTCGACGCGAGGTGTGATGGGTTCGTCATCGTCAGAAAGCGATTCCGCCTCTAGTTGCCCAGACCCGTTCGCCGACAGCTGGCCGAAGTATCCGCTTCCCATAGCGTCACCACTTCCAAACTGAATGCCCAGCCCTTCGATCTTGAGTGGCTCCAGCTTGGGCTCCAGACGTCCAAGAAGGGTCATGAGCTCGTCGTTGAGGGAGAGCAGCATGTCCAGCCGACCAGGTTCCGCTGTCGTCTCGATCATTGCAACGATCGCCTTCATCATCTCGCGCGTAGTCTTGAAGATCTCCGAGTCGCGCTGGAGCACAGGCGTGGCGGACGCAGATGACGAAGAGGGTGAGCTGGCAAGCAGCGCCTCTAGTTCGCTCTTCCTAGAACGAGCCTGGAGAACGACGTCGGACTCGGTCTGCGCCGCGGAAGGGGTGTCAGTCGGGTCCCCAGACGGAGAAGGCAAAATGTCAATCTGCTCATCGACCTTTTTCTCGTCGTCCTTGCGGATGGATCGCGCAAGCTCGCTCTGCTCAATCATGCCCCAGACACCCTTAGCCTCCCCGCGCCCGCTCTGGCCGTTGGCTGTACCACCCAAACTCGCCCGCTCGGCTTCCTCCGTGTTTCGGATACACGACTCGAGAATTTCACGGCACATCCTGACGGAGGTGAGCCTATGCATTTGAGAAACGTTCGGGGCGGCTTACCTTGCCATCTGTTCGTCAGTGGGAGGGATATTGAGATCTAGACAACGCATGACGTGATTTAATTTGAGCCCCGAACTCAACGCCATGACGCCGGCAAGATCGAGGTTGTTCATCGTGAGGTCCAAGTGGAGGAGCGAGGCGGACTCTGGCAAGAACTCAGCTAGAGCGATTGCTCCAGAAGATGACATGTTTGTTGACGAAAGGAACAGTCGTTTCAGAGCTGCATTCAGGGTGAACGCTGTTCTTAGCGACTGGACCTATGGAAGGGTCAGCGACCAGATTTGACGACACCTTGTGGTACGCACCCCCTCCAGTCCCGGACCACAACAAGGGTTCTTGCTTAGGTCAAGAGTCTCCAAGCATGAGTTGTATTTCTACATTGCACTGGTTTAGTATACGCAAATCCACGTCAGAGTGGGTGAGATCGTACCAAAGCCTCTGCAACGGCAACAAGCCCTTGGACATCGAGCTTGTTCTCGCTGAGGTTCAGAACCTTGAGCGTCCGGTTCCGTTTCAAGACTTGCGCAATATAGTTGATACCAGTCTGGCGGCAAGTCAGACACACGCTGCCATCAATGCGCGCCAGCTTACCCGGATGTCGTTCCCCCTTAGGTCCAGCGTGCGCAGTGCGCCCAAACGGGGCAGGTTGTCCAGAGCTCGAACCTGTTCTAGCAACGCCGCACTCGGCCCATGCTTTACGGGTGTTTCAACACCGCGTGCATTCCCGTTAGATTGGGATGGATGGGCTGGTGGTGGGGGTGGTAGCCGAGCGGTCACACCACCTTGTGCGGAGGAAGTGATGATAGGCACCGGCCGCCCTGACGGCGACAACGGGTTTGTGTTACCAGGAGTTGGCACTGTTAACCCGCGTCGAGCACGGGGTATGTATGGGGTGTAGGTGGTCTGCTGCATGGTGGCGGGATGTCGCGGAGGGGGAAGAACGGGTCCAGATCTTGGAGGCGGGACTGGTGCGCTGTGACCACCGAGTGCCGCAGGGAGAGGATGCGAAGGAGATGAAGGTGTTGCAGGGGGTGTGAGCGATGCAAGACTTGACATGGATGTCACAGGCGAGTTGGGAGCAGACAGTCCGTCGGAAGACGTAGCTGGGAAGCGATCCGGGTAGTCCTTAATCATCAAAGCGATTGCGACGGCACCCGTTGCACTTATACGATTGTGTCGCAGAGAGATATTCTTCAGAGACGATACTCGTACAGAATGCGCTGCACGGCGTAAGCACCAACTAAGAGGCAGTGTGTAGGTACTCACCCAGCGCATCGAGAGCTTGTGGCTTCAGTGAACAATCATCCAACCGTAGAGATACCAAGCCAGGTGCTGGGGCAGCGGGCAACGCAGCAGCAATATATTCAATCGCCTTCTTGTCCAAGGCATTTTGTGACAGATCCAGAAACTGCAAACTCTTCGCCTAGCGCGGGTTATTCAGCTGCTTCCTGAGCATCGCAGGATGTAGAACTCACCTTCGTGACATATGCACCGATCAGACGGAAGGCTGGAGGCTTGAGCCGCCTATTCGATGAGACTGACAGGAACGTCAGCGTTCCTGGAATGAGCAACGCATGTAGCATTGGTTTCAAATTCTTGCATGTGTGTTAGTATGCGACTTCGTATCCGCTCATGGCCTTCAACTCACAAGCTCATCTAGGTCACACTCCTTGAATACTAGCTTGCGGAGGCCCCATTCAATCGTAAACACGTCAGACAGAACGGACGCGGACCCTATCGTGAGTTGGATTCCGGACAGGTCTACTGTTCGCGGTGTTGCATTGGCAGTTCGCTAGTGGAAGCATTATTCCAGTGAAATGTTCTCGACCTTCATCTATCATATAACACACACCTTGAGCGCTGCCGAGATGGCGGGGTCCGGGGATTCTTCTCGTCCCGCACAACACTCGCGGTAGAACGCCTCGACCTTATCCATGCTCCACCAATCATCCTCAGCTGTCGACTCTGTATTTGTTTGGTTGCCTCTGACGACCCTCCGTCTACGCTCGGCTTCACGCTCCTCAATTGACCGTTTCTCCTCCTTCAATGATGGCGTGGACGGCGGATTGGTCGCCATGATGGGATAGACCGTGGTCATCTCCGGGAGAATAAAGTGTGCACGCTTGAGCGTGCTGGCTTCGTCCTTGGCAGCATCGGGTTGTTGGCTTTGGGTCGGGAGGATCTTGGAGATTCGCGCGAAGAACGATGGCTGAGGGGGAGGAGGGCGCTTCAGGATAGACTTGCCCGGAGTCGGGATGGTCACCGCAGACGACGATGCTGATGGCGACAACATAGCAGCATCTCAGATTATGATGGCCAAGCTGAGGAGGTTGGGGAGATCGAGAGTCGGAGAGACTCGACTCAGTGGACGATGACCAGAAGAGTTCAAGCTTCCGGACTAGGTAATAGCCGCCAAGTGATCCGGTTAACAGGAACTATCAGCAGCCAGTAAAGGGGATAACAACCTTTTCCAAGTCGTTGTAATGAGCCGAGTAGCTTACACGGCCAACGGGCTTTCTTCAAGATCCAGAGGATAGATATCTGACTAGTTGACTAGTCGTCTGATCAACGCGTTTACTATGACTATCTACACACAGTATAACAGGTCCGAGGGGCCGGCGCTCGCGTGGCAGGCATATACCAAGTACTATGTCTCGGAAGGTGCCGGTGAGGTGAGGTCCGAGCCCCCTTCCAACTTGCCCGGACCTGGGCCTGAAGCGTTGGTGGCAAAAAAGCAAATAAAGCATGGCAACCTTCGGAGCACCTATGTACGACGCATCGCAAATACGTCCTCCTCCAATCGAACACTGTAATAAGTAAAGTGGCAGAGAAGACGATATTCCGCCGCATTGATGTAAGTACTAGAACTACCGGTCGAAGTGTGTCCAAAGGTCTATAATAGCTAGAGATCCCGACGTCACGAGCGGAGCAACTTGTCCGGTACAATAGTATTAATTCACTGCGCATGAGGTCATCATCATACAAGACACGCTGCAGTTTCTCAACTAGAAGTGCTCTGAGCGGGTATATGGTTGAGAGGAATCGACGCGGATATTTTGGACTTCAACATACGTCCATGTAATCGCGGCATCGGCTATGGAGCCGCGCCCATCTCCCTCCGTTCCAATCACGGATTCTTGCCCAGCAGTCGTGCGGAGAGACTTTTTCTACCCATACACTTCAAAAGCGCGTCAGTGCACTGAGCGGGGGTGCAAAGGTCGCGGCCACTGACAGTACGGAGCACAGTGCAAAGTCGGCGTAGGTCACGTCTTGGCCCATGGCGACGGTGCTCGTCTCGTCACTTTGGTTCTTGTCGAGGATGCCCGCCAGGAAATCGAGCTGCTCTTTGACCGCGGTCCACATCTCCTCGGGCGTTGGGGGGCTGGGCGGTCGGGAGCCGGCAGGCGAGAGGCCGCCCATTCCGAGACGAGACTGGCTACGTTCCCCAAGCCGCTGGTAGGTGAGAGGGATGAGGATTGGCAGAAGAGGCTGAACGAAGACCTCTTGAACGTAGTGCGCGAACAGAGCCTGCATCGCATGTGACCCCTCGGGAAAGATCGGCCGGGTTGGGTAAGTAGCCTCTAGATAGTCGGCAATAATGTCGGCGTTCGAGAGAACCACGGGTGTGCTTTCCGAGGCGAAGGTATCGACGATAACAGGGAGCGTATAGACAGCGCGGCCGTCGCTTTGTTTGGTTGGCGGCGCACCAAGGGCGTGAAGCACGTCTTCAACGTCGGGCAGCTCGATCCATATAGTCCGGTGCGGCAGTTTTTTGAAGTTCAATATGAACCTATTGGGAAGTCCAGGTTAGGATCGTGAGATTATACACCGTGGTTGTAGAGAGCCCACCGTATACGCCAAATCTGAGGTGCCCATGCTTGAAAAACCGTGGAGTTGATGTCGTAAATGGTAAGGGTGCAGCAGGCCATCGAGGCGATGAACGCATGCCCTGGAGGACTCTACGGGGTTTCATGCTTTAATCCCTGGCTCCAGAGATATGGTCCGCGCAGGTCGGATGTGGCCAGCGAGCCGCTTCAAAAGGTACACGGTGATTAGCGGCAGGGAGCAGCGTGCATCGAGGCAGAAAATGCGGGAGTCCAGCATGGACATCGGAGGCGGAGTGTTCCGTCCCGGATCGTTTCATGAGCGGACCCTTGGAAGCCTCTATAGTCTTCTACGTCAGTCAATCCAGCTCCTGAAGAAGTTGACTTGGCTGTCCAGCATATCTATAATTGAGTCCCGCTCTGAGCCCCCATTGACTCACCACGGACCCGGGTGGGCAGCAGGGTACAGCACCTTATTTGGTACAAGTCAAAACGGAATAGCGTGAATATCAGAACGGGTCGTGAGTTGGAGGCACGCATTATGACCTACTATATGGCACGCACCGGAGACTTGAACCCGGGCGGGTTTGGCATAGAAGACGTTGGTCCAACGACGGCAGAAGTGATATGCTGTAGTGTCTCTCGGGGGTATCGCGGGGCGAATTGCGATTCTATGGCGCGCGGGCTTCCGAACGAGTCGAGTTGGCCGCGTTGCCTCGAGGCATGTTGCCAGCACAGCTTTTACCGAATACGACGAGGTGGCTATATCTTCAACTTTCCCACACTGGCAACTTGAACGTCACTCCGCGCTCAAATTCTCTACTACTGTACTGCCAGCACTATAGTTCGCGTTTCAGGGGACTTCTGTTGTTTTTTGGTGAGTAGGCATATGTTTGACGACCTTGAATAAATTTCTCGCTCGAGTACTCGGCTGACGACGTCAATATTTTCACACACTTAGAAGCGTTGTCGCGTTGTAAGCTGCTGCTGGCAACATCTAGAATGTAGGCGAAGAGTTGCACCAAATGCCAGGCAACGTATGACCGCCTCAGCTGTCAACGTAGCCCTCCGGGGCTACGTCTCTACCGCACATACGTTATTGAGCCTCACAACAATCAACGCAACGACGCACGCCCGGGTCATGATATCCGGCCAAACCAGCGAACCTAATACACTTCAGGGCTGGATACGTCCACCAAACGCCTCGAGGCAGGTCGTACCGTAGTACACATGTGTTTCAAAATCTCAGCGGCGGTGACTCAACGTCTGCGAAGTCACGCAGCGGCTTGGTATCTGACTACGCCCCCGACGACGCTAAACTCCACTCGGACGACTTTCTCAGGGACGTGTGCTTTAATCTCCCCCTTCGGACTGCTGTTGCGCACGTTCAACCGCCTGTTGGACCTGTACCATCTGCATACCTCTGATATTCGCATGGGTGAGAACGCGGGCGGTGTCCCTTGCGCTCGGCACTTCGGGGGTGTCGCAATGAGGGACACCGGGGTCCGTTGTGTGCGCGGCTTCCTCTCGGACATTCCGAACCCGGAGGCCGTGACGCTTCGTTCTAGCACGATAACCTCGTAGTATTCTCGCGGTACTTGTTACATACTGCTCTGCCGTTTACGATACGGGGCTACGTGCCCCCGACACGTTGCCCAAGCAGACGCAGAATCGAGTATATGCCAAAGTACGTCCATCAGCAAAAGCGCAAGCTTGATGTATGGCACTGTAGGGTGCCACGGTGTCTGTAGACGCCGGTAGGAGCTCCGACGTACTAGACGGGTGGCAGGCAGAGGCCTACAGAGGTCTGCGGGGACCAGTCTGACAGAAAAATCCCTAGTCGCGGATCGTAGCGCGCCACGAAATTTATGCATATGCCTGTCATATATCGCCGCATTCCACCATCGTAACACAGAGCTTTATAGAGATATACAGTTAATAGGTCAGCTAGATAAACCTTGCAACGCCCGGCCGAAGCTGCGCCGAAGTCATGAGAATAGACGCCCATAGGACGCCGCTAGTACTCACTCACTCGCTCACTCCACTCAACTCGGACTACTCCTCGATCGATCTCCAGACGTCCAACACTGGAGTCGTCCCTTCACGTTCGCCCTCTTTGGGAACAGAACCTTTATAAAACCCTTCGCCCTGAAAATCAGCATCAACGTCTCTTCTTCCCGGACCACCACCTTCCTCCTCCGGCCCTCGTCCAACACGTACATACGGGCGACTCACCCGGGCCATGGCCAATATCGGCGCGTCGAGTCCGACGGGGGCCGCCTGAGAAGTTCGCACCACCACCGAATACGCCCGTACGCGGCGGAGTAAACATCGCCGCAGGGGTGTGGATAACCCGGTCCGGCACCATAGACGCCCATCCAAGTGATCACGATGAGATCACACCCCAAGCTCACTCAGCTCATCCCAACGTACTTTAGCCGCTGTCAAAGCTCTCTCTCCTTCACTTCAACCCCCACCACCACAACCATTACACACGATGACAACCGCACTCGACGCCCTCAAGCAGACCGGCACCGTCGTCGTCTCCGACTCTGGAGACTTCGAGTGTGAGTCGCATCTCCGCGGCAACGCGCTTAGATTGTGCGTAAGGGGCAGGGCTGATTGAGACTGCTCATCGCTAGCTATCGACGTCTACAAGCCCCAGGATGCGACCACCAACCCGTCGCTCATCCTCGCCGCTGCCAACAAGCCCGCTTACCAGTCCATCATTGATGAGGCTGTCAAGTACGGCAAGGCGAAGGGCGGAAGCATTGAGGAGCAGAGCAATGCTGCCATCGACCGCCTTGTACGTATACATTTCACACGTCCTCTCTATATCCAGTGTTCACCGTTTGGATTCTTCGTTACCTATCCAGCTGGTCGGGTTCGGCACAGAGATCCTCAAGATCATCCCTGGTCGCGTCTCCACCGAGGTCGACGCCCGTCTTTCCTTCGACAAGCAGGCGACGAAGGCGAAGGCCAAGGAGCTCATCGCGCTCTACGAGTCCCTCGGGATCAAAAAGGAGCGCATCCTCATCAAGATCGCCTCGACCTGGGAGGGTATCCAGGCCGCGCGCGAGCTCGAGCGCGACGATGGCATCCACTGCAACCTCACGCTTCTCTTCGGCTTTGGCCAGGCTGTTGCTTGTGCCGAGGCGGGCGTCACGCTCATCTCGCCCTTCGTTGGCCGTGTAAGCCGATCATCATCGTGAGGTATCAAGATGTTCCCACTGACCCTACTTCCGTAGATTCTTGACTGGTACAAGAAGAACAAGCCGGGCAAGGACTACGTCGGCGACGAGGACCCCGGTGTCCAGTCGGTGAAGAAGATCTTCAACTACTACAAGCAGTACAACTACAAGACCATCGTCATGGGTGCCTCGTTCCGTAATGTGTGTCGATTCTACACTGTTCTGACTGGACTGTTGACTGACGTATTCACCAGGCCTCCGAGATCAAGGCGCTTGCCGGTGTCGACTTCCTCACCATCTCGCCCAGCCTCCTCGAGGAGCTCAAGAACGACACTGCTGCCGTCCCCAAGAAGCTCGATGCCACCGCAGGCGAGTACTCCCGCGCCTGCTATCCGCACTGAGAACTCATGCCTTTCATTACCGTACAGTCGTTCAAGGCGAGAAGATCCCGAAGGTCACGTACGTCGACAACGAGGCCGAGTTCCGCTGGGCACTGTGCGACGACGAGATGGCGAACGACAAGCTCCACGAGGGTATCCGCAAGTTCGCGCAGGACGGCGAGACGCTCAAGAAGCTGCTCGTCGCGAAGCTGTCGGCGTAAAGCGCTCCGGGCGTGAGTTGAGTGAGAGCAGGCGACGGAGATGGAATACTAGGTATAGGAAGCAATTTGTACAGTGTAAAATGTAGCATGTGTCCACGAGCCTCATCTAGACCTGCCTCATAGACAGCTATGTTGTTTTCAGTAGTCACGCTTTCCAGGTCGACATGAACGGCACCTCGCACCCTTTCATGAGTACTTTGCGGACGGGTAGGACGTACGTTGGCCACGGCCGGCGCGCGCGGGAGACCCGATGACGATGTTCCGTGTAGTCAGGATTTGTGTACATGACACCGCATAGTGCTGATGTCATGCTCATTATTGCGAGTTGCACGGCGCTTGTCGCCGGCCTGATCTCGCGTTTTTCGCACACTCGCAGCTCTCAAAAAGCCTCCACGCAGAACGACGATATCTCCCTCAATTCTTCACGGTTCCTCTTAATTCGTTCATTTTCAGACTCGCCTCGTCTGCCCGCAGGGCACGGTACTGCTTTCGTCGCGATTCGATCACCTCCGGCGATTTCCCCCTCGGCGGCCCTCTTCGAGACAAGAACACGCATTACGGATGAACCACGCATCGTAGACGGGTGAAGATGGTATCCCAGAGTCATTTGAGGACTGCCAGAGGGCATGGGATAGGATTTACAGTACGCCAAGTGTAGCATATCTTCCTTTCTATGGTCCCTCGCCGGATCTCGCACCACTGGTCGCATTCTCCTTGCCCGAACGCATGCAAACCCTATCAAACATCCAATATACACATCAATGCCTGTAGCTAGAAGTATTTCTCGTTGCAATAAACATCTCACTACTGTCATTGGACTTGGATATGTCGGGTATGTGCAATGACATCCCTTCGTAAGGCCTAGTGCACACTTTGGCACACACCTTTGTCAGAGCAAGGATATGGACATTTTTTGTTCATAAAAGTATCTAGCTATCAATATGACATACCCAATGTTGGAACAGCCTCAAATTGTGGACCTCACACACCGTACTGAAGCCCTGAGGCTGGCCTCTGCTCAAAGTGGCGGGTATGTGAATCAAAGACATGACATACCGCGTGCACGCGGTACTGTGCCCTCCGCCGACCCGCAAGGAACCCAAGGATACAATCCCCACTCGTCCACGATGCATACTTCATCTGATATTCGTGTTCTGGTGTTGCGGTGGCTGCCGAGGAGGGTGGGTAGTCAATGTTGTCCGTTCGTAACGAAACCAGCACCGTGCCCTGCGCGCAAACCAGATGAGTCCGAATCTGCAGGAATCAAGCCGAAAGACGGAGAATTGAGCGAGTTATCGCTGTTCTGCGTGGAGTCGTTCTAGAAATAATACATGTACAGCTCGCTCACTCTAGACTCAGTGGTAGACTCTAGAGTTCTCGCCCCCAATCGCGCCCGCCAGCACCAGCTAAGGAATTCGGATACCTAGCAATACGCGCCGTGGACTCGAGAACGGCATTTGTACATGTCCCTGCGTTCTGTTCCTGTCGCCCGTGCCCGTCGGCTTCAGTGGCATGAGCGGTTGACGCCTTCGCTTCTTCGGCACCCCAGGAGTGTTTGCTTAAGTGCATGAACCGCGCGTCGACCTAACCTTCATCCACACTAGCTACCCCCGCACTCATCTCTCTGCGCCACCGCGATGTCCGTCGAGGGCTCGGAGAAGCAGAATGGAGCGTCGTCCGTGAAGCCACCGTCCGTGAAGCCACCGCCAAAACGCAGCATGTTTGACAGACTACCACTGGCGCCATGGGCCGTCAAACATCTACGCGCGTGGAAGTCTTGGAAGCTGTTGCTGAGGTGCTGGGCGGCGTCATGGGTGTGTTTTCTGATCATGTTGCCGAACAAGTCACTGTCGACCTTGGGAAATACGTGAGTGTACAATCGTTTGCATGGGACAACAGTGGGGTTGATATTAGCATGTTGCAAGCGCGTTCTTCTCGCTGCTTCTAAGCGTAATGGTCCCGCCAAACATGCCGTTCCAAGTGTTCCTATTTGTGCGTACCAACTCCCTCGGGCCCCTATCGGGAAGCGCCCGTGCTGATGTCGAGAACCGCGTACTCTACAGGTTATTACTACGATAGTGCTGGGGCTGGCGCTAGGGTGGGCCATCGCATGCGCCGGAATGGCTGCCGCACTTGCGGCCAGAGATCAGACCCTGTTGCGACAGAGTCTTCAGCAACAAGCTCAGAGGTATGCATATCACCTGCGTCCTTTAGTCCGTATTTTCCTCACAGTCCACCCAGCACCGCCGGTTTAGCCAATCCCGATGCGTTGTTCCAAGCTGCCATTTTCAATGGTAATTTTTTGGACACTCGGTAGGCCTTCTTTGATCAAATGCATGCAGCTATTGACGTCGCGGTAGGTCTACGGTCGTGTTCGGAGTCTTCCTCGGCTTTGGGTGCTTCCTGTTTGCGCTGATCAGGGCGTACGCCCCGAAGCTCACGATCATGAGCGTCTTCGGCACCATAGCGATTGACATATTCTGTGTGAGTATCTCCGAACGAATGAACAGTCCAAGGCTTACTTCGATTGCAGAGTTTTGGGCCGCTCTTCCCATTCGCACAGTATACACTCCTCAACTCCATCCTCACTTCGGTGGCATGCTACATCGCGATCGCCTTGCTGTTCATCATCATCATATTCCCAGAGTCGCTGAACCATTCATATCTATGCTCCGCGGCGGAACTTGTCGACAAGTTCAAGGGGATACTGCTAATGCAGGATGATGTCCTGAGGACAAACCCGCAAGACATCGTCCCCGGCAGCCCGATGGCTATCAAGACCAATATGGCGCGCGGGGCGGTGGTTCAGCAGCTCCAACAGCGTGAGTGAGCGAGGCATGTGCGTCTGACGTTGGTCGCTGAACGGATTGCAGTCATGGGACAGAAGCAGTTCCTCAACGTCGAATTCAGCTGGGGCAGGTGGAATGGTGACGATATCAAAGACATGCTTGAACCGATGCAGATAGTCGCCACCCGACTCAGTCAGTGTCCTTCGCACTTCGTAGCTACGATCGCTGTGCTAACCCCCGACACAGGCGCGCTGAATGGCTTCGCGAAAGTGATGAACAACCCCTTCTCTCCGGGCAGCAAGCAGGACGACACAGAGTCTGTCTCCGAATCGGACACGAGCGACAGCACCGCCGTCGACGACACCTTCCTCCTGCGCCAGTTCCGCGAGCGCAACATCGCTGCCGAGCACGAGCACAACGTCCGGCTCGTCGACGTACTCCCGAGCATCCGAGAGGCGACCGCGGAGCTCCGCACCGCTGCAGTCGGAGCACTATCCGCGCTCCAAGCCCTCATCGTCGCAGTGAACACGAACAGGTACAGGCGCGGGCACGTGCTGCAAGACACGCGGCTCGCCGAGCTCGACCAGGCGCTCTCCACACTACGCGCGGCGCAGGAGAACTTCAAGACGGACCGCCGACTCGTGCTCCTGCAACCATACCGGGACGTGATGGACAAGCTCGAGATGGGCGCGGTGAACAAGATCCCGCTGCGCGCGCTGTACCAGTCCTTCGTGTTCGCGGCGAACCTGGCTGCGGCGTGCAACGGGATCGTGATGCTCGCGGAGCAGGTGAGCGCCACGGCGGCGCGGAGGACGCGTGCCCGGCTGTGGGCGCCCAAGGGCCTCCGGGCGATCGTGAAGCTGTTGCGGTCGAGTGATGGGGCCGGTAAAGGTGCGGTGGGCGAGGATGCGCAGCCGGAGCAGGAGGTCGAGTCTGAGGAGAAGAAAGAGTATAGTGAGTGTGGAGCTCTCGAGCAAGGGAAAGTCAACTGATGAGCGATGGAACCTGTTAGAACTGGATCCTGACAGCAGACCCCCGGAATTTATGCTGCAGCGGTTCGCGGGGTGCATTCATATGCTGTTCAAGTGGGCCAAAACACCGGAGGCACTGGTATGTCGTAGCAGTCGATTCGCTTGCTTTGTGTATTTGACCACAGGTCGTAGTTCGCATTCCGATATGTCTTATTGAGTATAGCGCTCTGGATACCCCAAGTGGTCAAAAGTACTGCTCGTGAGTGTCCCCTGGTGCCCATCTGCTTGTAGTATGTTCATCTGTTGTTCCAGATCTTGCATACTCGGAACGCGCCGTTTGGTGAGTGTTGTGTATGATCACAAAGAACGTGGCTTACAACGATTTTAGGGCGCTGATCATGGCTCAGACTACGCTGAATATCTACGCATCCGACCAGATATTCAAGTGAGTTACCAGTGCACCTGTCCCCCTGAGACATTCCAGCTAATCATTACCAGCTATGTTATGCGTATAAGCGGAACCTTCTTTGGCGCCCTCCTGGGCATGGTTTGTTGGTACATCGGTACGTTCCAGCTAGTCCCAAGCTGTCATTCACGAGCTTGCCACTGACGAGTGGACCACCCAGGGGCTGGACGTGGGAACGGAAACCCTTACGGCATGGCGGCCATCGTCGCTGTAGGCCTTTTACCACTGCAGTTTTTGCGAATCTTCTCCCCGCCTCAGTACATGGTCGGGGTGCTCATGAGTGCAGTCAGTCCTTCCAACCTGACCGACTTCTGTATAAATGATTGACAACCTTTGGCAGGCAACATTCGTGCTCGTCGTGGGCTACTCATGGATCGACGGCAACCTGAACGGCATCTTCCAGAGCGTCGGGCTGGGCTGGGCCGTAACGTGGAGACGATGGGTGCTGGTCATGATCGGTCAGTGCCCCTCCTCCCCACACCACTAGCACTCCAAGGTCATAGACAGGCTGACATCCGCCCCCAGGCTGCGCGGCGTCCTTCATCGTGATGATGCTCCCGCCCAAGTCCGGGCGCAAAGCGGTGCGGCTGCGGAACGCGTCCACGCTCTCCGGGCTGTCCTACCTCTACTCGCACCTCACGTCGCTCTGGCTGAGCGCGGCGGACGGCCCGCTCCAGGCGGGCGACCGCTGGCCCGCGGAGCTCCGCGCGAAGTTCATCGCGCTCGCGGAGCAGATGCAAGATCTTCGTTTGCGCACGGCGATGTCGAAGTGGGAGGGGAGCGTGCGCGGCGCGTGGGCCGCGGAGGAGTACAACCGCCTGTTGGAGGTCGAGAGTGACATGCTCTCCAGTCTTGTGCTGGTGCGTGCCGCCGTGTTTGGGTTCGAATGCGGGGTTGAATGCTGATGACTCGTGGTGCGTAGATGGGTGGTGCTCTGGCGAACTTGGACCCGTCCCTCCGGAAGTCGACGATGCCTTACACCCACGTCCTGAACCCCCACTTCGTACGTCTCTCACTTAGTGATCCCGATTGGCAAACATTGTTGCTGAGTCCACACCCTCACGCCCACAGATCAGCGACATGATGTCGATGTTCTACCTCATCTCGCAGTCGCTCCGCACCGGGGAACCCCTCCACCAGGCGCAGTACCGCAACCTCGCCGACCGCCTGCACTACCACGGCGGCGTCGCAGCGTCCCGGTACGGAGGCGGCGCAAGCCCCGAGGCGCGCGGGACGAACTTCCGGCAGTCGCTGACGAGCTATGAGTACATGTTCTACGCGACCGCCGTCGTCGGCGTGTTGCAGGTCGTCCAGGTGCGTGCCCTTCCTTCCCTCTATGTCCGTTAGAAGTGATACTGACGGCTTGCACACGCGAACAGGGCCTGAACGAGGCGCGGACGATCGTGGCGCGGCTGTGTGGGGAGGTCCCGCTCGAGGGGTTCGCGCGGTGGAGGGAGGACTACGATCGCACGCACGCGGTGGTGTGAGCTCGCGGCTGGCGCCGTCGCATATTATTTTAGCAGCCTAGTTTGACTAATCTAACATACTATTGTGTTCTTCAATTCTACGCACCCTACGAGGACCCCTGACAATAGTAGGCGAACCCAGTAGGTGTTTCCGGACAAAATTTGGATCTCAGGACCCTCAATGCATCATGTTTTCCGGACAAAAACAGGCCATTTTCGACCCCTACCATGTTCTTTTTTCCGGACATTTTCGCGTTTGGGACGGCCAGATGGAGGTGCGGGTGCGAAGCGCCCGCCAAGCGCCCAGAAGGGAGGCCAAGCCCCATTTTTTCCGGACATTTAGGGTCGAAAATGGCCAAAAATCCGCGGACATTTTCGCCAAATTTCGGGACGTTCGCATGTGGGTTCCCCTACCATTGTCAGGGGTCCTACCCTACGCCTACGACCGTGACCAGTGACGTGTGATGGTGTTTCGTATGATATGACGTCGACTGCGAGACACGCTCACCTCGCTGACTTAGTGCGCCTCGGCATAAAGTGGCTTGCCACGGAACGCTTGCGGATGATGGGGTCGGCCGGCCGGAGAAGGTTGGTGCGGAACTTTCAAAGAAAAAGTACAGATGTGTAAGCGGCACGAGCACGGCGTCCGGGCATTGATGTTCGTCGGCGAGTGTCACGCCGTCCCCTTCCGCCATCTTTTCGCGGAAGACCCGGGAGCAACGGCGCTGGCCATGGCAGCAGTCGATGGTGGCTTGAGCCTGAGCGCAGTTTGTGAATTTGCTCTCTGGCAGGAAGATTTGCGGGCCTCGCAGGATCGCTGCCGAAAGGACATTGCCATAAGTACATCGCCATAAGTACTGGTGTGCGCCGCAGAGGACCGGACAGCAGTGTCAATGGTGTCCCATCCCGAGAAGGTCGGGGGGCGCAGAACATCGAAGAAATCACGATCGAGAGATCGAGTGCAGACGATCGAGAGGGCCAGAAATCGAAGCTGACAGAAGCTTAGAAGCTCGGGCTGGGTCGGAAGGCTTGGGGCACTTGTTCGCATCCACATCGCGCCTGGCTGCCCGAAGCGTTTTCTAATGTCGGTCCCGATTGTCTATTCCGACGTATCCGTCCAGCTGGAGGTGAGTGTGAATATATGTTGGTGAAGAAAGCCAGCCCCAGGTATACTTGTGCATCTGTACCTCCCATTGTCGCTGGGGGGGTCGACCGAAAGGCCAGAGATACTCCAGAGGCTCGCCCCCGTCATGTCTTCCGCATTCCGGCACCGACGCAGCCCGAGAGAGATCCGAATAGCGGAGAAGTAAGTTTGCGTGCGTTTGCGATGCCGTGCAAGCCGCCTTGCCCGCCCCAGGATGATCATAATAAAAGTGCGAGAACGTTGAAGCAGCCTCTGAATAGCCTGTGACATCTGTCAGCCTCTGTCAGCGCGTCGCGTGCGGTGGCGATGGGGGTGGCTGACGCTGGGGAGCACAAGTTGTGGCGATCGGGCATCGACGTGCTGTTGGGCGTTTGTGGCGGGTGCGCCTCCGACGTCATGGTTCCGGTGTTTGTACGGTTGTGCTGCAGTGAGTATACTTAGCGACCAGCCTGTCGGAAAGCATAGTGCCGTCGTCTTCAAGCTGGCGGCCTGTACTTGTACAACGGGAATGACGCCTGGAACCCATCATGCTGGAGCTGCCATAGCCTACTCTGCAACACGAGTGCCAAAAGGTGACGACCGCTGGACGCGGGTAAGGTTGCGTCAGTGCGGAGTCGATATGTCTAGTAGGTTCGTCGCACGCACCTAGCGCCGACTGTGGTCTGCCGTCGATCTCCAGCCAATAGCTGGCGGGGGAATGCATCGCTGGCAGGCGCAGCGGCAGAGCGGGGCGATAGAGACGCAGCACGGAAGTTATGCCGCCACAACCAGGCGTATATAGGTCTCGTGCGCGCAAGAAGTCGCACAGTGACACAGTCGCAGATGGCGCTCGACGGGGGTGGGGCACATGTCCGATTTTTGCATGTCAATAATATTGATGCCGCTGCTATCGCTCCCCGTCCGGAGCTTGCGCGATAAGTGGCTCCTTGGCGCGCCCTCCACACGATGCTCCCGCCATACATGCAGTATAGCGGCATGGCGGAATTATAATGGTGGCTAAGACCTGGATCATGGACGCGCTCAGAGGTGAGCCTATCCGCGGCGCTATCACGCGCTGGTGTACTAGAGATGTCAGCCAGGGAAGCGCGGCCTGGAAGCGTGCTGGAAGACCGGAAGGACCGACGCGACCTGCCGCGCCCATCAACGGCACAGCAAGGAAGGACGTCCGATGGAACGGTGGGGACGCGGGCGCGGGAGACATTGATAAGGGACGGCTAGGCACGGTGTCGTTGAGCATGGGAGAGTGCGGCCTCTTCTCAGATCGCAGAGCACTTCTGCGGGCCCGTGCTGCTATAGCGAGCAGTCCCAGCACCTCGCGCCAAGGATTCGCGAGGTACTGGGTCCGCACGATAGGGCAGGAGAAGCCGGGGTGCAGGGAGGAGGAACGAAGTCCGCGACTAGCGGGATGCCATTCGTTCCTTTCCAAGTTTCCAACATTGTATATCTCAGATCCGCCAAGCAGGACGCGCGTCAGACCGTCGGCGTCGGGACGCGGCGGCCAAGAGCGTGCACACGAGCTGCCACAAATCCAAGCATGTGTGCGAGCGGCGGCGTGGCGTTTTTTGCATTGATTCTGTGGTGAGACTGGCACTGGGACTCGGGCTCTCGGAGACATGCGGCACGAGCGGCACGTCGGCGCGTGCTAGTGCGGAGAGCATGGTGGCGACATCTTTGCGGCAGGCCGGCGTCGAGGGCGCAGATGTTGCGAGTGTTGGCGGCGCACCGTCAGTCAGGCTAGTCGCGTGCCGCTTGTCAAAAATCGATGGCTTGGGCTGCACGCGAGTTGCGAGGAGATTGGCGTCACCGTCGAGTCGGCGTCGCCCAGGCACCCCCAGAGGCGGACGGAGCAGGTTGAACGCGCCGGGGGCGGACCCGGAGTCTCGAGCAGTTTGTTGAACTGGGTCGCAGATATTCGGGTCCAGGACGGAAGGAAAATCTGCCTATCTTTGTCAGGACTGCATGCAATACATTATATATCGCGCCAAGCTGAGTGATCTGCGACCGGCGTGCCGAAGGTTTCGCACGGGAGCGAATTTTGTATTTTAGACGGCGGACGGAGGCGGCTGAAGCGCCGGCGAGGCGCGCGATGTCGGGATCGGGAGGGCGTAAGACGCATCGGGCGGGGAGCGTACGCAGTCCGGGGCGAGCCATGTGCCGGCCGCGATCGCGCTCGAAATGTTGAGGCGCGTCTACGAAACGTCCGAGGCTCACATCGGGCCACAATGGCGCCACCGGACGACCGGGCAGCGGGGTGGTCTCGCGCGGGGCCAGCGTCGGGATCAACAGTTGGGTCCAGTGATGGCCGGATGGGAAGAAGGAGGAGCGTGCCCGACTCTCCTGCGCCCGCTGTGGGCCCGTCCCCAGCGCTCCGCCGGCCGTGCGAACCGGCGCTCCGCCTCCCTCCCGCGCCCACGGCCACGCCTCTACCAAACGCTCGCTTGCCTCGAGCGCCCGCGCCGTCTCTCTCTCTCGCTCGCACCGTCTCTCTCGCTCGCTCGCGCCGTCTCGCTCGCTCGCGCCGTCTCTCTCTCTCGCTCGCACCGTCTCCCTCGCTCTCGCCGCTCCCTCGCTCGCCGTCCTCGCCGTCGCCGCCGTGCCCTGCGCACTCACCTCTGTGCCCTCTTGCTGCCCTCGTCGCCCGCTCCGCTCGTGCCCCACTCGACGCCCACTGCCCTCCTCCTCGCCCGACCGCCTGTCCTTTATACACCCCTTCTTCAGGGGAGGCTCCGACACTGCGCCTGCTCCAGCCGACTACAACTCTCCTCGCCCGTTGCTATGGGCGCCGTACACACACCAGATCCACATCGCCGACCATCGCCGGCGATCCTCCTCCATCGGCTACCAGCTCGCGGCGCGCGCTACCACACGCTGCCACACACACGGAACAGCCCCCGCGCAGTCTCCTCCCACCCCTGGCGACCCTTCCCCCGGCCCCGCTGCCCTCGGCCAGAGCAGGGACGGCGATACGCGATATTGCTCCGTGCAGGTGAGCGCCCTTTATTTCGTCATCGTGTCCCCCTCGCGTACCGTGGCATGCCGTACCATGAGCTACCAAACCCACACGCAGCTCGCGTAAGGACAGCGCGAACGCGCGCATGCATCCGCGCGCCTTCGCGTCGCGAGCTGCGCTGCCACACTGTCGGCCGCCGTGTGCCATGAACGCACGCGCGCAAGTCTGGACTTGCACAACGCCCAGGGCATGTACTATGTAGCCCTCGAAGCACACAGCCGAAGCACACAGCCCACCCTCCCGCGTCTGCCATTGGCAGACGCAGGCGTGTGGCGTCACTCGCTGGAAGGACAAGCGGCTCGCTAGCAGCCAGCACACGACACCGCCGCGCGTGTGCATCGCGCCGCGCTGCCTCCGCACCGTGCGCGCAGGGCTGCCCGTCGCTCGGGTCGCGTCCAGCCTTGGTCGCGAGGGGCCCGTCGCCGACGCGCACTCGCGGCCGGCGGCGTTGCGCTCGTCGACGCCGCGTGCCCTCTTGTCCCGTTCAACCATCCGCGCACCCGCCGCACCGCCTGAGCACGCCCGCTCCCCGCGCCCTCGTACCGTATGGCGTCCCCAGGGCCTCCGTGCTCATCCCCGAGCAGACGGCTCGCTCCCGAGGTGCGTCGCGACGCCGTTCTCCGCCGCTCCGCGACGACGGGCATGCGACCGCCGACGGCTGCCGCCCCCATCGCGACGTACCAAACATGCTACCCGCCACGGCGGCCTGATCGCGCGCATGGCCTACGTGGTTTACAGGCCGCGCGGCATCGCGTGAGAGAGGAACTGCCACCTCCATCTCGGGCAGCAGATCGCCCACCGCACGCTCAGATCACACCCCCGCATAGCGCGACGTTGCCCACACGTCCCCCTGCACGGTGCGCATATGCCCACCGAGTTAGAGTACGATCCGAGCACCCTCGTATTTCGCCATTTTCATGCAATATGATCGGTTTTCAGACGGAATAGCCTGCCCGCCGCCCGGATCGCCTCCGTTTGCGCTACGACTACAGACATGTACTGTACAGTATGGATGCGCTATGCACGCGCCATTTCAGCCCGAACGGACAAGTTCTCGTTTGGCCCCCTTGGGTGCCGTCTGCAAATGGCATGTGCATCTGCACCGAAAATCGTCCGCGCCCTGCTCGGATGGCGTCCGCGTCCTCTGAAAACGCGCACACGCACGCCTGAAACAGGCTCGTCGCCCATCATCGCACTCGCGCCGCTGTGTCGAGCGCGCGGCCTGCTCGAGGGCGACCTCCTGTGCAGGTGAGGGGGTCGGCAGCAGATCGCCCACCCCTCCTCGGCCGTACTCTCCCGCGCGACGCCGCGTCGCACACACGTCCCGCTGAACGGTGCGCATACACCCATCGAGTTACAGCGCGATCCGCGCACCCGCACTTTTCGCCATTTTCACGCATCTTCCTGCACTCCCGCAGAGAATCGTGCGCCCGCCCCCGGGCCCGCGTCCGTTCGCGCTCGTGTTGCAGACGTGTGCTCTGCAGCACACACGCGCGGCATGCGCGCCATTTCAGCCCGAACGGACGGCGTCTCGTTTTCGCCAAGTGGTGCGCCATCGCACGGGCATTGGGCGGGCTGGCTGGTGCGGTGCACACAACATCGTCCACATCCCGTCGACACAGTGGCGGCCTCCCGCTCTCAAGACGGACGCATGGACTCGTGCACCAGCGTCGATGTTGGCTGTACCGTCGCCGTCGCGCTGGCGTTCCGCAGGAAGGACGGCGGCCTCGCACATGGCAGTGGGGGAGGGAGGCCGGGGGTGGGCAGCAGATCGAGCACCGCTCCTCCGCTGCCCATCCCCGCGCAACACCACTCGGAATACACGTCGCGCTGCACGGTGCGCACCCCATCCGTTTCTGCTCCGCTGCGTCTGCGACTCTGACCGTCTACTCTGCAGTACGAACGCGCTACGCACGCCAAGTCTCAGCCCGAACGGACACGTTTGCGTATTCGCCCTTTGGCGGCGCACCGTCGAGCAGGTGTGCCTGTACAGATTCCACCGAAACTCGACCACGCCGCGCCCGCCTCCCGTCCTCCCTCGCCGCGAGCAGGCACACGTACCGGCGTGTGTGCGGCGCGTGCGCCCACCCAGTTTCAGCGCGGTCCGTCAAGTTTTCATTGCTAGCACTCCTGCGCGGACTCATGGTCGCGCCCAGTACAGAATCGGCGCCCATGTGCCGCGGCGGGCAGAAGATCGAGAACGCCTTCTCCGCCGCGCATCCCCGCGCAGCGCAACTTTGCACACACGTTCCGCTGCACGGTGCGCACCCGTCCAGCGAGTTACGGGGCGATCCGAGCCATTCGCATTTCGCCCATTTCCATGCCATTTCGAAGATCCTCACAGAGAATGGTTCGCCGCGCGCCAACGGTTGCTCCGTTCCTCCCGATATTCGAAACGTCCAATCTACAGTGTAGACGCGCTACGTTCGCGGAGTTTCAGCCCAAACGGAGGCGTTTGCGGTCTCACCCTTTCGGCGCCATGGATTGGAGAATGTGCACACACTGGCAAACTTGGCCCCGCCCCGCCCTCTTTTCGTCCTCCCTCCCTATAAATTGGCACACGTAGTGGCGTGTATGTGGCGCGTACGCCTGCCGAGTTCCAGCGCGGTCCAAATCTCGTTTCCACCCTTCTACGCGAGCTCACGGCCGCGCCGACAGAATTTGCGCACCACGGCACGCCCGGCGTCCCTCCCATAGTTACCACACTTAGCAAGCGCACTCGCGTGAAGGTGCCTAGGGAGCCCACAACGCCGCGCCGCGATACGAGCTTTCTGCGACCCTGCCCCATCCGCGCCGTCTCCTGTGCGTGTGTACCAAGTGGCGCCCACCATCGTCCTGAGGCACGCGCCCTCAGGCTCCGAGTCGTTGCGCAACTCGGTGCGCACGGTCATTGCATGCGCGGGCGTTGTCTGCTGACATGTGCCCCGTGCGCATGCCGATGCACAGGCAGAGCACACAACGGTTTGAGTCGGACACGCACCGCAACTCCCGTCCCGGGAACGCGTACCGCGCAGTGCGCCTCGTGCCCGGCGGAATCCACGACATTCGCCTCAGCCCAGTGCGCAGGTACAGGTACAGTCCGTGCCCGTCGTGTCTCCGCGTCGCTCGTCGCTGATACAGTCATCTGTTTCCAGCGCGATACTAGCGGACGCGCTGCGGTACGTTTGCGACCGCCACCCTCGACGAGGGGATGCCTATGGACGGGTTTCCAGGCAGACACTCAGGGTCGGGACGGCTCGCGCATGTGGCGGCCATCCGGTGGCCCGGCGTGCACTCGGACGTAGTACGTATCGTGTATACTATTGATGCACTCGTGCGCCGTATGAGTCACGCGCCCTCGGCACGTACTGCCAGTGGATGGTGCACTCCCGGGTGCCAAGCGATGAAGATGCCACGTAGTAACTGCACAAGCGGAGGCTCTCAGATATGTTGCAGGCATGACAGGCTGCACTCGACGCTAGCCGGCAGAGCAACACTCGTGTCGTAACAGTTCCTCGCAACGCGGTACTGCTAATATACTAATTTCCAATGACTCGGAACTTCTACGAGACGGGGACACGGTGTGTCTCCCTTCCTTTGAGATCCAAGGCTGCAGGGCAGCATCTTAATTAGGTCGGTGGAATAGCAGCGCGGCGCCGTGGGAGAGGGGACTTGAGTTGCAGACATTCTTGGAGATGGCGTTGAGGAGATAGAATGAGGGCAGCTTCATCCATGCCGCGAGTGCCATCGGTCGCAGACGGCTCATTGCACAGCGGCGGAACACAGGGCCTCGCCGGTGATGGCCTGCCGCTGCCATGCAGCCTCACCATGGAAGCACGCACGCGAGCGGCATGCCAGGGATGGGGATGCTATGGGCAGACGCCGTCAGCGTCGTGACGCAGCACACCGTAAACATTTGATGAACCTGGATTCCGAGCGGCGCGCGATCCGTCACATAGTATGCGACGCAGTGCACTAGTACACAATGCCGATGAGACGGAATTTAGTACAGGCTGCCAGCCCTCGGGGGAAGCGCGCTGGACGCAGCCGGGCCCCGCACGGGGAGTAGCCCGTCGCCGTCGGTGGTGCTGCGACGCTTGCGCGGGTCGCACGCCGGAGGGACCCTGCAGGATCCACGGAGGACGCGTTCAGGAACGGCGGCGTCTTGCACGACCGTCCCAAGCGAAGCGTAGGCAGCCACAGTGGCCGTAGACGGCGGGAGCGCAGTCTAGCGCAGTGCCCTGGACGGGAAGCGCCGCAGTGTAGGTCAGACTATTTGCACCGTTCCCATGCAAATTCATCGGGGACTCACCAGGGCAGCTTGGCGAGTGCTACAAGCGAGGCCGCCGGGCTGCATGGACGTCGGACCGACTTGGTACCATGCACCGGCCTTAAGTCAGAGTCTGCAAGACACTGGCAGTCTCTATCCTCACCGCTCCACACACGCGCACACGCTATTCCTCCTGACATGGCAGGGTACCGACGTCTGGGAAGCACACTGCGAGCGGACTATGCCCGGCGGGAGATCAAGCTGCGGGGCGGGCTCCGGAAGCTCATAGCAGACGCCGCCGGTGAGTACACGGCATGCTCCGGGCAGTAAACACTCACTGATCACGCCGTGCCGGCGCGGGGCCCAGTGAGCGTGTCTGGGAGGGCCGACGCAAAGATGTGGTGGACATTCGAACAGTACTACACAAAGACATACCTGGGCGCAGGCATAAAGCTCATAGGATGGCCGGGATGCTTCGTATGGCAGAACCTCAGTGGCATTACCGGCTACGAGCGCATCGCCTTCCTCTACCAGAGGTGGAAGAAGGGCAAGATGGGCTTCGCGCCGGTGACGGCGGCTGAGCGCGCAGCCGCACTGGCCGATCCCACGCAGGCGGCGCCTGCCGCACGCTGCATCCACACTCCACCCAAGCTCGGGCGGAGCGATCTGAAGGCGCACAAGCGGCGGCCGAAGACGAACCCGGAAGGGCGGCCGCACCGATACACCCGGAACGGGCCCAAGTCGCAGAAATATGTGTCGCAGGCGGCAGAGGCGCGGGCGTCGGCCCCGATGGAGGACCCGATGGAGGAGGACACGATTGAGTCGTGGGCGGACAACGATCCGGTGTGGGGATATCAATCGAGGAGGGCGCGCCGGCTGGCAAAGGGGATCGTGCGCGGCGAGCTGGAGGAGGACCCGATTGAGAACGATGAGTGACGGCGGGCAGGCGTGATGTATTAGACTACCATATGCGTCGCGCAATGTTCTTTCCGAAAGCGCGGGTGCCTGGGCGCGGACGGGACGAGTCGAAGCGAGCTGCGACAGGGTGGGAGTGAGCAACCAGGGATATCTCTGCCGGATCGGGCACTACCACCGCGCCTATGCGGGTGCATGCGCGCGGGCCGCGGTACTGACCTTGGGCATTGGATTCCGGCTTGATGCTGCGAGGCGGGTGGCCGTGCGGTGCCCGACACCATGGTACCCGTCGTCGGAATAGAGGAGAACTACATATAGTGATGGTGAGCAGTGTTCCTCTCCTTTCCCCCTTCTGCTGCCGGCCACCTCCCGACTCACCCACTTGCCCTCATCCTCGCCGCTTGCTAGCCCGTCGAGCTTCGTCTCTCTTTCGCTGCCTGCTCGCGCGTCCTGCTCCGTCTGTCTGCATTGGCGGGCGCCACACGCCGTCGCCATCGCGGCCATCTTGGTACCTCCTGCGCGACGACTTGGTACATCCTCCACGGGGGCGGCGACACCTTGGTACGTCCTGCGTGGATGCGGCGACGGTTGCGGTGCGACGCCGGGCGTGCGCTCGCCTTTGGCGTTCTGCACTTTGCCTCAGGGGCTGTCGACACTCGCAGGTGCTGTCGCCGCCGCCTGTCCTCCAGCGCGGCGCAGGGAGGTCTTTGTACGTCCCGCACGCGTGCGGAGACGGCTCTGGTACGTCCCGCACGGCGCGAGGCCTGGGCTGTCGACATCCAAGCGAGCGGCCTCTGTGCCATTGTGGCCTACAGTACAAGCCACGGAGAATCAGTACAAGACCGGGTTTGAAAGGGGAAAGCACTTGGTACGTACCCATTCCATGCGCTCGCGTTCGTACAGTGACTTGCAAGTGCTCCCAGGCCGTCCGCATACAAGCCAGTGTGTCCTTGCGCGCGGGCTCGCGGAGTGCACGGGCGGCGGCGTCCGGAGTCGTCGGAAGGCCTGGGGTGCGCCCGCGATGCGCTCGCGCTGGGTACGTACCGTGTCGTCCTATTTGTCGTGACGCAGCGTTGCGCTTACGGTACGCGCGGGCGGCGGGCGATGGCGGGAGCGGTATGGTACGTACCTTTGAGCGATCCTGGCGCGGGAGCTGCTGCGTTCGCGTCTGCGTCCGCGTCTGCGTCAGCGTCCAGCGAGACTGGCACTTACCGGTGAGTGTAAATACCTTTTCTACGCGTCAAGACGACTTGGCACGCGGTTTTCGCGCAGATACGAGCGTGACGCGTGCGCGGGGCAAGGGCGTACGGTGCCAAGGGTGGCCAGGACGGAGTCGCGCAGAAGCCTCGCAAGCGCACGACCGCACCGAGCCAGAGTTCACAGGTCCACGTCAGCCGTCTCGAGGGCCCAGAGAGACGGCGGAGGGAGGGGCCAGGGGAGACAGGCGCAGACTCGAGTGCGGAGAAGGTGGAGGAGTGAGGCAAAAGACCAAGTACATAGGCGCCCAGACGCGCGCGGCGCGCGAACGTGATCGTTCCGCGGCCTGCGCTCGGGCTTGTTTCTTGCTCTGCGGAGTGGACTACTACTTTGCTCTACACCTGTAGCGTGTTGAATGTATGTAGTAGATGTCGTGTCTGCAATACAAGTCTTTCCGGCCCCCGACTCTGCCCTCGTCTCCTCTATACACCGAGTACCCTTTGAACACCGAGTATCCTTTGTACACCATAACACACGATACCAGGGCCATAACACACGATACCAGGGCCATAACATACGATACCGGGGCCATAACACACGATACCAGGGCCTGTCGACCTCACTCGTTCTGGTACAATCTGCACATCTCTTACTCGGAGTGAAAACATTCCAGGCTGCCCGTCGGAGCGCCCTCCCCACGACGGTCCACATAGCGCCGGCCTGCCCGAAGCATCTCGAATGTCGGTCCCGATCGTCTATTCCGGCACATTCGTCCAGTTGGATTCGAAGGGTAATGTTGGTGAAGAAAGCCAGCCCCGCGTATACTTGTGCATCTGTACCTCCCATTGTCGCTGGGGGGGTCGACCGAAAGGCCAGAGATACTCCAGAGGCTCGCCCCCGTCATGTCTTCCGCATTCCGGCACCGACGCAGCCCGAGAGAGATCCGAATAGCGGAGAAGTAAGTTTGCGTGCGTTTGCGATGCCGTGCAAGCCGCCTTGCCCGCCCCAGGATGATCATAATAAAAGTGCGAGAACGTTGAAGCAGCCTCTGAATAGCCTGTGACATCTGTCAGCCTCTGTCAGCGCGTCGCGTGCGGTGGCGATGGGGGTGGCTGACGCTGGGGAGCACAAGTTGTGGCGATCGGGCATCGACGTGCTGTTGGGCGTTTGTGGCGGGTGCGCCTCCGACGTCATGGTTCCGGTGTTTGTACGGTTGTGCTGCAGTGAGTATACTTAGCAACCAGCCTGTCGGAAAGCATAGTGCCGTCGTCTTCAAGCTGGCGGCCAGTACTTGTACAACGGGAATGACGCCTGGAACCCATCATGCTGGAGCTGCCATAGCCTACTCTGCAATACGAGTGCCAAAAGGTGACGACCGCTGGACGCGGGTAAGGTTGCGTCAGTGCGGAGTCGATATGTCTAGTAGGTTCGTCGCACGCACCTAACGCCGACTGTGGTCTGCCGCCGATCTCCAGCCAATAGCTGGCGGGGGAATGCATCGCTGGCAGGCGCAGCGGCAGAGCGGGGCGATGGAGACGCAGCACGGAAGTTATGCCGCCACAACTAGGCGTATATAGGTCTCGTGCGCGCAAGAAGTCGCACAGTGACACAGTCGCAGATGGCGCTCGACGGGGGTGGGGCACATGTCCGATTTTTGCATGTCAATAATGATGCCGCTGCTATCGCTCCCCGTCCGGAGCTTGCGCGATAAGTGGCTCCTTGGCGCGCCCTCCACACGATGCTCCCGCCATACATGCAGTATAGCGGCATGGCGGAATTATAATGGTGGCTAAGACCTGGATCATGGACGCGCTCAGAGGTGAGCCTATCCGCGGCGCTATCACGCGCTGGTGTACTAGAGATGTCAGCCAGGGAAGCGCGGCCTGGAAGCGTGCTGGAAGACCGGAAGGACCGACGCGACCTGCCGCGCCCATCAACGGCACAGCAAGGAAGGACGTCCGATGGAACGGTGGGGACGCGGGCGCGGGAGACATTGATAAGGGACGGCTAGGCACGGTGTCGTTGAGCATGGGAGAGTGCGGCCTCTTCTCAGATCGCAGAGCACTTCTGCGGGCCCGTGCTGCTATAGCGAGCAGTCCCAGCACCTCGCGCCAAGGATTCGCGAGGTACTGGGTCCGCACGATAGGGCAGGAGAAGCCGGGGTGCAGGGAGGAGGAACGAAGTCCGCGACTAGCGGGATGCCATTCGTTCCTTTCCAAGTTTCCAACATTGTATATCTCAGATCCGCCAAGCAGGACGCGCGTCAGACCGTCGGCGTCGGGACGCGGCGGCCAAGAGCGTGCACACGAGCTGCCACAAATCCAAGCATGTGTGCGAGCGGCGGCGTGGCGTTTTTTGCATTGATTCTGTGGTGAGACTGGCACTGGGACTCGGGCTCTCGGAGACATGCGGCACGAGCGGCACGTCGGTGGCGACATCTTTGCGGCAGGCCGGCGTCGAGGGCGCAGATGTTGCGAGTGTTGGCGGCGCACCGTCAGTCAGGCTAGTCGCGTGCCGCTTGTCAAAAATCGATGGCTTGGGCTGCACGCGAGTTGCGAGGAGATTGGCGTCACCGTCGAGTCGGCGTCGCCCAGGCACCCCCAGAGGTGGACGGAGCAGGTTGAACGCGCCGGGGGCGGACCCGGAGTGAATCTCGAGCAGTTTGTTGAACTGGGTCGCAGATATTCGGGTCCAGGACGGAAGGAAAATCTGCCTATCTTTGTCAGGACTGCATGCAATACATTATATATCGCGCCAAGCTGAGTGATCTGCGACCGGCGTGCCGAAGGTTTCGCACGGGAGCGAATTTTGTATTTTAGACGGCGGACGGAGGCGGCTGAAGCGCCGGCGAGGCGCGCGATGTCGGGATCGGGAGGGCGTAAGACGCATCGGGCGGGGAGCGTACGCAGTCCGGGGCGAGCCATGTGCCGGCCGCGATCCTCCGCGATCGCGCTCGAAATTTGAGGCGCGTCTACGAAACGTCCGAGGCTCACGTCGGGCCACAATGGCGCCACCGGACGTCCGGCTCGGCATCCTCTAGGGAAGACGCGCCCGACGGCGCGGCGGGCGACGACGGTGAGCGGGTACGGTGCGCGGCGGGCGGCGGGGGCGGGGGAGCAGCGGGGTGGTCTCGCGCGGGGCCAGCGTCGGGGGAGAAGTGCCTGGATCAACAGTTGGGTCCAGTGATGGCCGGATGGGAAGAAGGAGGAGGAGCATATGGAGGTGCGGGGCCATGTGCTCATATAAACCCTCTCTTCGGAGTAGAGCCCTCCCACGCCTTTTTCCCGCAAAGGCAGAGCCCTCCTCGTCCCCCCATCCACGACTCTCTTCACTGAGCGACATGGCTGGTCTGCAGGCTGACAGAGACATCCTCGCGGGCCTCGCAGAGGCCGCGCGCGACGACGCCGAGTTCGAGAAGAAGAAGCCCGCCTCGACGTCCTCGCAAGAGCACGAGCAGGAGCACGAGCTCGATGGCATCCACGACGGTCTCGAGTTCCCCACCGCGGAGGAGCGCCATACCCTCCGCCATGTCTCCGACACCATGCCCTGGAGCGCATATTGTACGTCCTCTACTCCCTCTACGCGCGTTGGATAAGACAGTTCGTGATTGCCCCGTTGGTGGTGACGCGCATCGACCCTGCACGCGCTCCAAGCGTTCAGTTATACTCATACTGGCTGTCAGGGATCGCCTTTTGTGAGATGGCCGAGCGGTTCTCATACTACGGCACTACCGTCGTATTCGTACGTGCCCGAGCGTTTTCGACATGGCATCTATATTGATGATGTGTTTGTAGACCAACTTCATCCAACAGCCCCTCCCGCAGGGCTCCAGGACAGGTGCCAACATTAAGCAGGCTGGTGCTCTCGGCATGGGCCAACGCGCCTCCACCGGTATCGGCACTTTCAACAGCTTCTGGGTCTATGTCATCCCTCTCTTCGGCGCATACGTTGCCGACACGCGATTGGGCCGTTTCAAGACGACCTGTCTCGCCGTTGGTATCGCCCTCTTCGGCCACATCCTGCTCATCATTTCTTCCGTCCCCGGTGTTATTGAGCACCCCCATGGCTCTCTCGCGTGCTTCCTCATCGCTATCATCATCATGGGTGTCGGTACTGGCGGTTTCAAGGCCAACGTCTCGCCACTAGTTGCTGAGCAGTACAAGCGCAGCAAGCTCTTTATCGGTCACACGGGCAAGGGAGAGCGCGTTATCATCGATCCGCTGATGACGACCTCGCGCATCTACATGTACTTCTATATGTTCACGAACGTCGGCTCCCTCGTTGGTCAAATAACTATGGCCTACTCTGAGAAGGTCCGTTTGGTTTCATTCTGCGCAATCATTTCAACGGAGCTAACTCAGCGTTGCAGTATGTCGGATTTTGGCTATCGTTCACTCTCCCGACGATCATCTTCATGCTCTGCATTCCTGTCCTCTACTTCGGTCGCAACAGATACGTGACGTCCCCGCCTCAGGGCTCCGTCCTGGGCAAATCTCTCCGTATCTGGCGCTACGCCGCGAAGGGCCGCTGGTCATGGAACCCCGTCCGGACATGGCGCAACCTGAACGCCGCCGACTTTTGGGAGTCCGTCAAGCCCAGCAACTTCAAGAGCGAGGACCGCCCAGGGTGGATGACCTTTGACGATGTCTGGGTCGACGAGGTTAAGCGCGGTTTCAGGGCTTGCAGCGTGTTCCTGTGGTTCCCCATCTACTGTGAGTTTTTCGCGGTGCTTTTATCGAGCAGTTTTGCTGATGGTCGTGCGCGTCCAGGGCTGACCTACAACCAGCTCAACAACAACCTGACATCCCAGGCCGCGACGATGGTCACGAACGGCATTCCCAATGACGTGCTGTCTAACTTGGACCCTTTCGCGCTCATCATCCTCATCCCGATCTGCGACCAGTTCATCTACCCCGCCCTCCGTCGTGCGGGCATCAACTTCTCGCCCCTCAAGCGTATCTGCCTCGGCTTCTTCGCCGGCTCCGCAGGGATGATCTGGTCGGCCGTCGTGCAGCATTACATCTACAAGCGCAATCCCTGCGGGTACCACGTCGCGACGTGCAAAGACCCCGTTACGGGCGAGCCCATCACGTCTGACCTGAACGTGTGGATCCAGACCGGCTCGTACGTGCTCATCGCGCTCTCCGAGATCTTTGCGTCCATCACGGGCCTCGAGTACGCGTTCACGAAGGCGCCGAAGAACATGCGCTCGCTCGTCATGTCGGTGTTCTTGTTCCAGAGTGCGCTGGCCAGCGCGCTCGGCGAGGCGTTCGTCACGCTCTCGTCTGACCCGCTCCTCGTGTGGAACTACGCCGTCATGGGCGTGCTCGCGTTTATCGCCGGCTGCATTTTCTGGTTCCAATACCGCGACCTCGACAAGCAGGAGGACGAGCTCAATGATATCGACCAGGGCCACTACGAGGCCAAGTAACGTGCCCGCCCCACCTCTGCATCGCGTCACCTCCGGCTCCGCATTCCGCCCAACGACTCCCCACTCCTCCGAGCACCCCCTGCTATTGTTCTCTCGGAGGTGTACGATACGGCGCCCCGCGCGCCGCTGCTGTCTTCCCTCCTCTGTGCTTCATGTCTTGATGATGACGACCCGTCGATGATATCCCCGCGCGCACCCCCATACATACACGTATGCTTGTGTTGTAGAGCAGTTTGTTTTTTGCTGTTTGCTGTTCGATATACTGGTAGCTTGTAGGGCGTCGTGAGCGCTTTGAGCCCCGGCGTAGTAGTTAATGTGCGATTAATCCACGCAAAACAGTTTCCAAAACTCGCGATCGTTCGTATAACCAGTGTATGTCGACGCGGAAGCGGGCTACTCGCTGCTACTCGCCGAGTGACTCTGCGGCAGTTCCGTACCCGATTTGGGTTTGCACTGCCTTTAGGTTAAGGTTCATTGTGGGCGCTTACTCTCCTCATCCACAAACAAGCTCCGTGCCGCTGCCACAGAAACCACACTCAACCTCTTTACTCCAAACCAAGTACTGCCTACCTTACACTCCGTCAACCATGACCCAAACGATTACAGTCACACTCGACGAGGCATCCCCGCAGATCCTGCGAATCCCACCATCGAAGCCCAGGAGCCACTTCGAGGACGCACACCCCTATCTACCATCCTCGTCCGATCTCTATGCGTCTTCTCCCGAAGATCTGGTCGACAAGGCTCTCTACACGCTGCAGGAGGCCGGCGTGCAGCTCATAGAGTGGAAATCGCTGCTCTACAGACGCATGGGCGTACCTGTCATCATCAAAGCACGTCTCCTGCATCCCCCGTTATCAACCTCGACTAACCCTCCGCATCCCACCTTTTTTCACAGGACTACCACTATCTCGTCCCCGACGACGACCTCCCGCGTGCCTGCGAGGTGCTCGAAACCACTGCTGGCCTCCCACTCTCACTTCCCCCA
Source organism: Lenzites betulinus (assembly GCA_022264855.1). NCBI lineage: Eukaryota > Fungi > Basidiomycota > Agaricomycetes > Polyporales > Polyporaceae > Lenzites > Lenzites betulinus. The sequence goes on along the minus strand of JABYQU010000040.1, from coordinate 51,817 downwards.
CCACTCCTGCTCAAGACCGGCGGCGACTTCTACGCGAAGGCGCACATGTTCCGCGTCTCCCGCGCCACCTCCCTCGCGCTCGCCCAGCACCTCGTGCTGTACCCCGCGAGCCTCGCCGCATTCGACGCGGCGGTGCTCACGCCCCAGCCGCGCCTCGAGGCCCCCGCGGACCCGCGCTGCCGCACGGTGCTCGTGCCCGCGCCTGCGGCAGTGTATGCGTCGATGCTCCGCATGATGCGGGCGTACTCGCGCTATGCGTCCACGCGCGTCGTGCTCGAGTCGGACTTGTCGGAGCTGATTGGGTACCACCTGTATGGGCTTGAGGATGGGTATGTGGATGTGGATGACGAGGAGGCGTGTGAGGCGCTGGGCGTCGACGCGAGGGTCGAGGACGCGGTGCGTACTGTGCGGGAGTGGCGCGAGGGCGCGTTGTTGGAGGGGGAAGAGGGATGGGAAGCGGGTCTGTTGGAGGATATCGTGAGTGGAAAACGGACGGTGGAGGATGTGCCGTGGGCGGGGGTTCCGTCTCCCGTGCCTGCCGTTTCTCCCACATCTCCCGCTTCGCCTGTTTCGAGTAAACTGTAGTACACATGTATGATTATTTTTTCTTGCTCGTCATATGCAATGCATGAGGACTTAGGATTGCTTCGCAAGTTGATGCCGAGCGCTGAGCACCCGGGACCGGTCGGCTAGCGATCGCGAAGAAATGTATGCAGGTGGACGAAGTGCCAGTGGACTCCAACCACGTCCACATGCATGGTGCCCTTGCGCTGCACACTCACTCGACGCCCCCCTGTCTTGTTCACTCAGCACCACGGTGCTAGGCTTTCGCGCAGATGTCTCCGCGGTCTCGCCAATGGCTCAAGCTCCTCTACGGACTCGCGCAACGCTGACTCTCCTCTGCTGAACATTCACACCCGCCCGGTCCCGGACGCACCGCTTGCACTCGCCACCTCTCCACAGGCTTTTCTGGAGTATATACGTTCTCCCGACGCTGTACCGTTCCTTTTGCGTGCTCCGAAATTCAGTCATAAGGACGGAGACCTCAGTCAAGCTGACGCTCGGGAAGGGAGCGAGAGTCGCGCTGGGACACTGCTCCGCACGCTCCGTACCGCGGGCGACCGGCTCGTCGAGGTCGAGGTCGGGCGATACGACAAGGTGCCCGACGGCGGCGGGCGGATAGAAGTGCCGCTGCGTGTGTATTTGGATTGGCTGGGTGGGGAACAGAAGTCGAATGGTGGTGAGCGTTTGCAGCTGTACCTCGCACAATGGAGGGCACGCGATGAGGTATGTTTTCCGTACTAAGGAACTGACCGTAGCACTGTTTAACATAGTCTCCCAGGTTCCTGCACTCGCAGACGAGATGAAAGCCCCATCACTCCTCGCGCCGCTGCTCGAGAGTCATGTGGTTGACTTGTACCAGACGAGTTTCTTTGTTGGACCGTCCGAAACGGTGCGTATTTTATTGTCATCCTCCTGGCCTGCTTCGAGTTACTAAATCGGCCAACTATACCGCAGGTGACTCCGCTGCATTATGACCCGTACTTCAACTTATACAACGTGTATGCGTCCTCGGACCCGGCGGTGCACGCGAAGCACTTCGTGCTGCTTCCCCCCGCGCTATCGCACCATCTCGCACGCGCAGACGGCTCCATCTTGCGGAACACGTCCCCAGTCGAATTGACCTTGCATCGAGATGAATCACCAGCTGCTCACTCGTTCGTCGTCGCGATCGATCCGCGCTCGGCGCCTCTGCGGACGAGGGAGGCCCTAGTGCGGCCCGAAGCGGGCGCGCTGAGCTGCGTGCTGCGCGAGGGGGACACGCTGTTCGTCCCGCGCCGCTGGTGGCATCGCGTCGAGAACGTGCGGCTGCAGGACTCGGGTGCGGCAGGGTGGACAGCGGGCGTGGGCTGGTGGTTCCTGCCGCGGAGTTCCTGAGAGATCTAGAAGGCGGCTCGGTGTGCGCTTCGTTTACGGGAGGCCTGGTGACTGGCACGCGTAGCGAGCCCGCGGTGAGTCGTCCAATGGCGGAGACTTCTGCAGAGTCTGTTTCCTGAAGGTTGTTTCGTACGCGCTCGCAGGGACCCGTGCGTCGGGTCACGACCGCCTGGGCTGGGGCTGAATGGGTGGACGGCGTGCCAGCCCGTGCACACGATGGCACCCGGCGGAACCACCACGACGCAGAGGGCAGAGGGGCGCGCGGTGCACGCACCCCGCGCTGCCGTCGATGGGACAACGTGTTGGGCACCGGTGGTGGCCCAGGACTGGTAGAGTCATACCTAGTCGGGGGGAGGGGATCCGCGGAAATTGGGGTCGGGCGCGCCTCGCAGCCTGCGTGCGTGTACTTGTGGAAGCGATGCGTGGAATAGATGTATATGTCTTGGATTGGGGGCACCGCCTGGGCGAGAGCACGGAATCGGACGAGAGGGTGAGGGTGGGATGGCGAGGGGATTGGGCAAGCCGCGGGCGTCTGTCCGGATCGAGCAGGCTCGCGCGTGCGGTGACAGTCCACGCGCGCTCGTCCAGTGGCCCCCTCTCCTCCTCCTCCTTTCCCCCCACCACCACCGCCCACCGCTCGAGCAGTACATATACGCCCTAATGTCTCGCTAGTCCCCCGCTCGTCGTCACGCCCGCGCCCTTGCCATGTCCAATGACACACAGAGGGCCGACCAGATAGCTCAGAAGTTATACTCGAAGCTCGTCCTAGTCGTCAACTATGCCCGAGCCACGCTTGAGCCCACGCCCGACGCACGCCTCGACAAATGGGTGAGCAGCCTGCGTTTACCGTCCGAAAGCCCCTGTTGATCGTCCCCGCGCGCCCCTGTAGTTCAATCTCGAGACCCCAGACCCCGAGCTCTTCAAGGAGTACACCCGTATCTATCGCTCTATCTCGTCCGCACCCACCGTCCCCCTTTTCCAGCTCCAGGTCCTCCTGTGTGTCCCAGAGCTAGCCACCAACCAGGTGCTCGTCTACCTTGCTCCCGACTCCTCTCGCGTGCGCATCGACCCGACCCCACGTTACATCGTGCTCGAGTCTTGGAACGTCGAGTTCACCCCCAACCATGCCCGGTCCCACGACAGCGACGATCGCATCGACGTCGCGCCCGCTACGATGTACAAGCACGGCATCCCGCTCTTCCGAAGCATCTTCACCCTCCTTCGCGTCCTGCCCGCGTGGAAGCTCGCCCGGCGACTCCGCAGGCGGGTGGGCGGTGGGCGCAGCGGCTTCAGCATCCAACTCCGCGTGGACAGCGTCGATAGCAGCATTCGTGCAGACGAAGTGATGACTTTCGGTGCGTCACCTGCCCTCGTTTCTCTGCCTCCGGGAACATGAGAACAATGGCGTCCTAACCGACGCTTCGAAAACCAGATACAACCCCTGCATCTATCGCGCCCGTGCTTAAGACGGAAAGACATGTCATGCCTCCCATCACACATCCCGTGGGCGAGCTCGGTGTGTCCGCGACGTACCTTACGCAACCGAGCTTCCAATTGGACACCTGGGAGTCGCTGCTATCCTCGCGCTTCCTTTCAGAGGGTCCAGACTTCACCCCGACGCTGGTCAAGAACCAGCAGCGGGACAGTATTTCTGGCTCGCCCGGGAGCCTCCCGCTGCGCATGTCGCTGCCCCGATCTCCCCCGCGCTCTGTTGCAGATAGATTCGTCATTGCGCCAGCAACGCATACTCGTACGACCTCCATTTCCTCGACACAAGGTGTGCGAGGCAGCCCAGGCGGAAGTCCGCAGCTGGGCAACATTCCGCTTCCGGTCACGCGCAACCTGTCTGGCGCGGGCATGGGTACCTCTGGTGTGTCCGATTCGTCCTCGTCGAGGCAAGGGGCAGCCTCGCTGGGTTCGCGCGAGGATGTGTACACCCTGGCTGCCCGCGTACGGCGCGAGAGTCTGCATGGTAGAAGTTCGGTGCGTAACGCCACTCGTGTGCGTATATGCGCCCACTGACGCCGTTTATAGCTGGACGGCCCGACTCCGGGTGGCGTTCCTATACGTCGCACACCCATCACTACCGTAAATGCGTTCAAGTCGTCCACCATATCGTCCGGGTCGCCCTCGCCCTCTCTGCGCCAGCACTCGCCGCTTTCCACCGGTGGCCCGTCGCTGCCGTCTCGTCCGGCGCAGTCACCCACGGCCTCCCGTGTGCCACCGTCACCGATAGGTGCTGGGAGCAACTTCGCGTCATCCCCTGTCGCCCCATTCCGACCTTCTCCGACGTTCGCACCATCGAGTCTGGGCTCAGGACGATCGCCCGCGTCAGGAGAAGGCGTCCCCGCAAGCCCCGCCTCTGCGGGCTTGCAAGGCTCCCCGCGCCAGCAAGGCCGCAGATACACGAGCAGCTTTGGCCCGCGCGTCCCAGGCGCCACTGGAAGTCGCGAGGCGAGCCCGCGGAGCAGCCCCAGGAGCGCAGCGAAGGAGATCGACAGGGTCCCGGTGAGTGCCACATCCTCCCACATATATTCGGCGTGCACGACACTTACCGGCGTGCGCAGGGGACGTCATACCTGGGCACGCACACGGACGATGACGACATCTCTGCGTTCGTGCAGGACATCGACGCGCGCAAGCCGCTCTCCAGCAGGCGCGACGACGAATCGCCCGCGCCCAGCCCGCCGCCCGCACCGCGGCTCGCGCGCGAGCGCACGATCCGCGAGGAGTCCGAGTCGAGCGACCGCCAGCGCCCCTTCAGCGACGACGCCCCCACCATGCGCGCGCGCACGCTGTCGGCCCCGTACCCCATGCTCACGACGGAGTCGGACGTGTCAGAGCGCCTGGCGGAGATGAACGAGACGTTCCTCGCGTCGCTCCAGATTCTCGGCGGTCGGCGACGCGAGTCCAGCGCGAGCCCGCGCCCGGGAGCCACCGCCAGCGGCGACCGGGGCAGCACCTCCCGCCGCCCGCCGCTCGACCCCATCTCGTACACCACCGCCGGCCCGCGTCGCGATGGCCCGCTTGCAGGTCCGGGGCCACGGACGGCGCCGCTCCCGCTGGAGGGCCTGCAGCTGGGCGCGGGGCTGCCCCCGGCGAACTATGTGCGCCCGCGGCTGGGGTCGACGGGTAGCGCGCGGAGCGGTTTCAGCATCGGGTCGGAGGAGGTCATTGGGCGGATGGACCCTGAGACTGGCTCGTCGAGCGACGAGCGGCGGCGGAGCGCGCTCGGGCGTGAGTACAACCTGTGAACGACGCGCTCCACGCCGCACGGGGCACGCACGCCCCTCTCAGACTCCTGTTTCTTTGTTAATATCTCTCCCATGTAGCATGCATCTACTATTTTTTCACGGACGGTCGGACGGGCCTCTTGCCCCGCACCTGTTGCATTATTAGCTCTCGCCCGCGCATATACTCATCCCCATCCCCATCCCCATCCTCATATCCCGTTACCGCTCTCCCACTCTTCCACTCGCTCATCTGCGCCATGACCCCCACCATGACCTTGTTCATATATGTGCTGTGCTCGCATAGACCGTCACGGTTGTACAGTCTCCCTCCCGCCTTCTGCGTCCCGATCTCCCATTATTCCTGCAATATACCAACACCCCTCTCGTCGACTGCTTATGATCTCAGGGCGCGTCGGCATATGCGACTACGGGCATGTGCGCACTCACTGCGGCGCACGCAGATTATAGCATGGCATGGATTCGGTTTAACATACTTATACAGGTGCCTATACCGAGAGATACACAATCGCCCTCCTTTTCATCCTCAAGCGGCTTCGTCGGGCGTGGAGGTCAGCCGCGCGCACAGGACTCGAAGCAAGTGCTCAGGTGGAGCAAAGCGCACCTTTTCTGTCCTTCTTGCCGTGGCCAGAGATGAAGCCCGCGAGGAAGCGGACCATGTTAGCCGTCTCCTCGCCCACGGGCCGAATCCACTCCGCGGGGAGGGAGAAGCCGTACTGCGGACGCGAGGGTCAGCTCTGGTTCGACCTTATTTGGGGACAGAGGGGCCGTAGACAGGAGGGTGGGGATGGAGGGGGACTGGTGCTCACTGTGCCGGTATCGCGGAGGTGGACGGAGTAGGCGAACTTGATGCCCGCCCTGGCGTACATGTAGTCCACAACGTTCCCGGATGCTCTGCGCACAATGTAGAGTCCGGTGTCAATTACAACGTGACATTTGTAGTGAAGGGGCCGACTACGTACCTGTACAGCTGTTCGCAGAGGCTGCCGGTCTGGTGAGAATGGGATGAGTTATGCACGCTGTGGTGGGGGTTCCGTGCATGCATACAGTAAAGGAAGTGCCATGCACTTGCTTGATCGCGTTTGCGGCCCCAAGTGCAGCCTCAAGCTGGTCTTCGGCATCCTTCGGGACCTTTTTGCATGAGAACGAGTACGGCGTCGATACTGCGTTTCCAGACAGAGCACGTTAACCCGGTGTAGACGTCATTGAGTCAGAATGCAGGAAAGCTTACGCATTTGCCCGTAGCTCCGCAGGTCGACGTATGCTTTCAGTGCGGGCAGGGTGGTAATGAAGTTCGCAATGTTGTTCACTTCTGGGGCCTCAAAGGGGCGGTGGCCCGGGTACCATGTCGAGCACGGGTCCGAGTCCGCCGCCCGCCCTTCGGTTTCGACGTCGTCGAATGACGGAAGCTTTGACTTTGACTTCCATTTGTAGCCCTGGGAGGCGATTGGGAGGATGTATGCTCTCTGGAGACGCTGCGACGTACCCAATTCCTGGGCGCAGAATCTCAGGCTCGGAATGATGACGCAGTTTCGCGGAGAGACACGGACCTGTTCATGTCGACGCCCACACATTTCTCGGCGGGCCCGACGATCTGTCGGTTCTTGTACCTGGAAGCACCACTCAGTTCCCACACGTTATGCGTACGCGTCTTTACTGTACCAGAGGCGGTCACTCTCCCAGGTGTACACGTATCCGTCAGGATTGGGCACGGGGATGATGTAGAAATCCTGTGATTGAGCAATCAGTACAGACACTGTGGCGCAAATACTGGGGCTACACACGAAGTAGTCCAACCAGGACGATAGGGCGAAATCTTCGCCTCCGTCGGCAACGAGAGCGTGCGCCAGGTATAACGCGGTGGACGTAGCAATCCACTGTAGCAGCAACATAAGCATGATACGGGGGGTAGAGGGCCTGTACTGCGAACCTCACGAGCATGTTGAGCGCCGGTAATCACGAAGCCCACCCTCTTTGACACCGAATCGCGACCAGACCTTCTCAGCTCCTCATCACCTTTAGAGATACGCATTCCAATCATCTCCCGTTGTTCGGCAGTGTGGCCTAGGTTGATGAGCTCGACGAGGTGGGGATGTGTGCTCGCCATAGTCTGCATGAATTCTTCGACCTCATACAAGGGGTGATAGACGGTATGATATGTTGAATTTGATAGAGTACCGAGGGTCCGCTCCCCGTCCGAAAGGTGTAGGTCGTCGACGCTTGTGGGCAATACAGATCCGCCTGCCGGCGCGGGCAGGTCCCATTGTCTCTCAGGTTGCTGGAAGAAGACGTCCACATGGGAGGGACCCACTGCCCATACCTGGGCATCAGAGGTCTGGAAAGCGCCTCAAGTGGTTAGTATCGTTCACGGAACGCACTGCTAGCAATTTGACCTCTGCCCGATGTAGACCTTCTACTTGCGAGTTAGATAATTGCGAGAGGGCATAACGCCGTAGGACGCCCTGTAGAGGGGTTTCCAACTTCAATGGCGTCTGTTCATCTTCAGACGACGGGTACGAGTAGACGAGACTGGCACACGACACGAAAACAAGCCAGCGCCAGAGCATCCTCACAGTTCAGTCCAAGCCTCGCGCGCCCCCTCAGCCGGCGGCGAGTCTGCAACCCCGCACTTCTCGGACCGCGTTCCATAGCACGTGAGCCGTGGGAATTCCATTATAGTCATCACCGTGGGCAAATAATCATGAACCGCCTCGGGACATCTTGATTATAGGCGGAACTTTGTTTGAGTGAACTCCGCATGTATTCAGTACACTGGACATCAACCTGAATTTGCCACTGAGAAAAGCTGAAGAAAAGTCCAAATATGATACATGTTTTCTTTATGTTTTCCCCGAGCAAACATGCAGAAAATGACAATAAAACATTCACTTTTGACTATGTTTGCTACGCATTTTCTGTGGGCGCTTATAATAATGGCCCAGTTTGGTTCTTATATTGATCGCAACAGGCCAATCATATCGCCAGGATTCGACCCCACAACAGCCAGTTGCAGGCGGCAGTATATGTTATTAGATGCTCGACATAACCGCTACACTATCGTACAGTTCTATAATACACTGCAGGAGGTGATCCATGAGGTTATCAAGTCCACTGACCTCCATGTATGCATCCAGGAAGGCCGCTGAGAGACAGGGCCTGTACCCGCTATGAGAATATCAGCGATCGCACGGGTCAGTGATCAGTAATCAGTGAGTACTTATAGTTAGTAGTTAGCGGTTAGTAGTCAGTATACAATCAGTAGTCAGTAAAGTCAGTAGTGGTCAGTAGTCACTAACAAAAGGTGCGGATGAGCAGAGGGACTCACGAGTGGGCGCCTTCGAGGATCATGGAAGTAGGACTTCAAGAAGTGTGTCCGTCACTGGAAGGCCTGCTCCCGTCTTCTTTAGGAGCTCGACATGTAATGCACGTGATTCAATCAAGTTCATTCCGAGTAAACCTCAAGAAATTCTGGGTCCCAGCAAACATGCAGAAAAGATGGGGAGAAAGTCGGGCTTTTCTGCACATTTTCTCGTGGCAAATTTAATTTGATTCCCAGTGGTATTGTCGGGCGTTAAATCTATACTTAATGCTGCAGCCTGCGTTCCATTAAGCATGTGTACACTCTCTATACTCAAAACAATATTCATCTTGATATGTTTGAGCACTGGCCTGGACTCATGCTTAGGGTATTCTCTATAGTTACAATATTTCCGTTTCATAGTCCTCTTGTGTTAGTTTACCATAGTTTTAGTCTGATCCTCGTAGAATAATCTAAGTTCTAGTGTTCATACGTTCCATATAGTTTCCGAGCAGCCGCAAGCGAATATAGTTTATACTCAGTCTTCCGGCATCTCACCGAAACATTTAGTGTTGATTACTGCACCCCTTTCTATTACTTACTTTATATCACTTCCCGTACTTCAGGCCCAATGTGTTTCGGATACTTCAAGTAATCATATTCAACGTGAAAACAGTCGGACCATAGTGCAGTCATACGTAGCTTATTCAGAATATTGTAATGTATAGAAACGCACATATCATTCCAAGTGTCAATTGAATTATATTACGGGATAATGGATTGAAAACATATCTTCTAAGAGCTCTCGAGACATTTCCAGTGGGTTATACGATGAGATCTCCTCGTAGATCTCACGGACCATGGTGAACACATTGATTAGGGTTAGGGTTGATCGAGTATGTATGTTACGACGTGATTCATGGTTTGTATCGGATAAAATGCTCTTGTCGTGTCTGGTGCTAATCACACCAGATCTCCATCTTGTGTACATATATCATAAGCTCACTGTGAACGCGGTAGAAATACTGTGACAACTTCATTCTAGATGTTACGCCACCGGCCTCAGTCACGATGTACCTCCGAGCGACATTGTGAAAGTATTTTGAATAACATCTTGTGATGTTGCGTTGGTGTGACGTTCCCGTACCATTCAAACTGGTACTGCACTTGAGTGATTTTGTGTTAAATTACTTGTGCGCCACCCTCAAAAAAATAATTACCTTGCAAGGTCACCTCCCCCCCACAATTGAAGCGCATTTCGACCAGCGCCCGTCGGGCCGGGAGGTCGCCTCTCAAGCACCCCGCACACAAGGTTCGAGCCGCCGGCCCAGGCGGCATTTAGCTAGTACTCAGAGTGTGACAATACAATGCGCTAAACCTTCATCTAATATATCAATATTTTCATGGTGGGCCCGGGGTAGTACATGAAACAGCGACGAGGAATGAGCACCGAGGATGGGCAAAGAGTACTAGTGTGTATTTGATTCGTCGCCAGGGAACTGCAAAGAGCGGCAGAAAGGAAGTAGAGAGCCAAACACAGATGACTAACGATAGGAAACGAACGATTGGCGACCGGGAGGCTGCAAAAGGCGAACGGCAGCGGGGAGGTTGCAAAGAGCAATCGGCGACAAGGAAGCTGCAAGGAGTGATCAACAGGCGAGTGGACAAATGAAAATAGACGACAGACCATAGGAAACGAGCGATTGGCGATCGGGGTTCGGTGCACCGCTAGCAACGACAGGGGAACCACAAAGAACGAACAGCGAGTAAGAAACTGCATAGAGGCGTTAGCAGGCGAGTGGAGAGACGACAATGGACGACTCACGATAGGAAATGAACGATTGGCGACCAGGGGGCTGCAGATCGCAAACAGCGACTCTAGGAGATCGTAAGAAGCGACCGGCGACGGGAAAGCTGCAAAGACCAATCAGCAGGCGAGTGGCGAAACGAGTTATGACAACGAACGACGGAAAGCAAGCCATTGGCGAACAGGGTGCTGCAAAGAGCGAACGGCGAGGAGAAAACTGCAAGATGTGGTTAGTAGGCGAGTGGAGAGACGACAATGGACGACTCACGATATGAAACAAATGATTGGCGACCAGGGGGTTGCATGTTGCGAACAGCGACTCCAGGGGAACTTGATCGCAAAAAGTGACCGGCGACGCGGAAGCTGCAAACACCAATCAACAGGCGAGTGGCGAAAGGCGAGGAGAAAACTGCAAAGAGCGGTTAGCAGGCGACTAGAGAGACGCAAAGAACGACGAACGATAGCAGACAAGTGGATAGACGAAAGGGGACCATTGGCGATAGGAGATGAGCGATTGGCGACGGGGGGAGTTGCGAAACACGAGCGATGACAGGGAAATCGCAAGCCGAGAAGGTCGACGGGGACACTGCACATAGCGACCGGCGACAGGGAAACTGCAAAGAGCGATCAGCAGGCAAATTGCGAAACAGAGATCCAGAACAAACGACGGGAAACAAGCCATTCGCAAACGGGGTGCTGCAAAGAGCGAACGGCGACTCGGAGGGGACAACTGCAAAGAGCGGTTAGCAGGCGACTAGAGAATCACAATGAAATGACTCACGGTAGAAGTGGAGTAAGGGTGAACGGCGAGGAGGAATCTGCGAAGCGCAGTTAGTTGGTGAGTGGATGGACCAAAGGGAACGATTGGCGACCAGAGGCGCCGCGAAACGCGAACGACGACAGGGAAATCGCACGCCGAGAAAGGAGGGGCTGCAGCAGGCGAGTGGCGACACGAGTGTCATTAACAAATGATGGTAAATAAGTGATTCGCGAACGGGGTGCTGCAAAGAGCGAACGGCGAGAGGAAAGCTGCGAATAGCAGTCAGTAAACCTGTAGAGAGATGACAATGGAGGACTCACGGTGGAAAACAAGAGATTGCCGACCAGGACAATCCAAAGAGCAAACGGTGGCAGGGAAACTGCAAGCCAAAAATGGCAACAGAAAACGGTGAAAAACCAGAGGGGCCAGAAAGGAAGACATGTACAGACCATAGGGAACGTGTGATTGGACATTCAGGAGTTGTGATTAGCGAATGACGAGCAGCGAGCAGCGAACTGTGAAGTACAAGAATGAGGGCTACAGACCAGTCGTGGGAGAGCTGTTGACGGAGAATAGACAATGATCGAGGCAGAGAGTGGGCAACAGTGGAAACCCACGAAGAACGAGAGGGGCAACCGTGTGGGCGCGAGGGACATGGTCACTTGCTGGAACGTTCGACGCAGGCTATGACAACAAACATCACGTACTAATATCAAACAACGTGCGCGGGTCGAGGTATAAGTACTCGGACATCGGCGCACTGTCGTTGACAATGTAGAAGGTGCGCACACGGAACAGTATCTTGCTATGACTGGGAGCAGATTCGGAGGCATACATTGGAAGAGACAACATGAAGCGTGGGTGGGCATGAAACAGATACTTAGTGACCGTCATGACAAGAAATTGGCTTACGCGGGAGGGGATGGAAGCGTTGCGGCGAGGAGCTCGATGGATGCTTGTGCAAGTGAATCTTGAAGTTCTTCTTGTTGCTAGAGGGATAATCAACGAAAGAACATAGCATACACACGTGGAACGTACCATCGATATGGAGTTGAGTTCTCCCAGGAGCTCTTCGTAGGATGCGAGCACTTCATTCAGGTCGGCGATAGGAATATTGCCGACCTCGGTGCACAGGACAAGGGGCAGGCTACGAGCGGCATCCAGCTCCAGCTTCATATGAACAGTCAGACATCGCGTGCATGCATGCATAGCGCTACTCACCTCAATCGCATCGAATACGCTTGACTGTCGCGCGGCTGAAGATCGCATGTTACGGTCCAGTAGTTCATAGTCCGGGATGATTGCGTCCCTATCACGGGTTGCTGCACCGACATCCGGTCGTACTATGTTCAGAACTTGCAGCATGTGCGATCCTGCACTGCGGCGGATTTTTGAACACTCGGACAATACGCCAAAGAGTATCCTGATAGGCCCTGCTAAGCGGCTCTCGATCTCTGCATTCGTCGAGTAAGGCGGAAGGGAGCCGGTTAGCACCTCAAGCTCATCCTGAACATTTAACGGGAGTCAGCGCCGAGCCTCCGGGCCACATCCTAGTCATCGTACCTCGGGGAGCATCAGAACTGCGAGAGCAGGTTGCATGTTCCGAACACGATAGCGCGCCGCCCGCTCCTGTGTGACGCAGGTTGAAATGCCCTGACGCACATAGTCTAATTGAATTCTGATTCCATCGCGCTGAGAGCTGCGAATGCGCATGCGGTGTTTTTGGTAGAGTTGCACCATCTAGTGCATCAGGCAAGATCCATATATTAGACAAATTGACGCATAAGCCCCAGAATCGCACACCTTGGAGAGCTCGCTACGTATCCCATCGGCCACATGGTTAACCTCAAAGAACTTGATGCGGAGAGCGTCCATAGATTGAAGTTCGCGAGCCCGATATGCATCGGCACGCAGTGCTTCCGATATTCGTTGTCTATGACTGTCGTTCTCCCGGACCATGTATACCACGAGCTGCATAAGCCATGCGTGATACTCCTCGGCACGAAGGTCAAATCGCTCGAGAAATCTACAGGGATTGGTGTCAGTAACGGCGCGAATGTCAGATGTAAGGATGAGCGGCTACAGACTTGTCGCGCGCCGCCTTCATGTCGGCGTTGACTTTGAATATAGAAATGTAGAGCCGTTCTACACGGTCGTACTGATCTTGGTTCCAAGTAGGCGGTTCACTTGAGGGTCTCGGGCCACAAAGAGTAATACGCTGCGCAGCCTCAGTGGCGGGGATGTCCACAGGTAGATCTTGGGATCCCGTTGCGATGTTGTCGCCGTTGTTGCTAGGCAGCATTATTGAAGTGAGCGCAGAGGAGACTGAAAACGACGAGCAGAATGATGACCGGGGAGTGGTTTGAGTGGAATAGCAAGCGTTCCACGTACTTGTAAGTGACAAGAATACCTTGCCGTTTGACTGTTCAGAACACAAAGCCTGCAAGGAGAGAAAACGGACAGACGACTTTCGACTTCCAGCTTGCAACGAATAGCCTACGAAGGACACCATATGTTGTACCTATAATGTGTTACGAACCGTTTAGCTCCCGTAACCGTTTTACATTACGAACCGTCAGGGTTCGTAATGTGTCATAAAGCTCCGGGCAGCGCTCCGGGACCTGCCTTATTAGGCAGGCAGCCCCGGGCAGGCCTGTTATCTCCCCAGAGATAACAGGTCTGTCTAAATCGGACTGATTACTTGCTTATCTCTTTAGATTAGCTCCTTAATCTCATCTCTTATGCCTCCTCCTGGCCTCGAAGCGCGGGCGCTTATTTCTCGTTTTGGTGCGTATCTCCTCCCCTTCTCTGGCTCATGGCTCACTCAATACCTACCCTATCTGGCTGTATCTGGGCTCATTCAAAAGGCGTTTTCAATGCGAATAATCGTACGGAGCTTTGGAAGGGAACAGGTAAGCACTAATAAACTGTATACAGGTGGTAGTAGGGCGCTCCAAGCGACACTAAATGAGCAATATCTCGCTCGTTTCGCGTCGCGTGGACGCGCGAAAGGTCTCCCTGGAATCGTGTGCTTAGCACGGTTCCAGCGAGCCCTTGCGCGCGTGAATCGGCCCAGGCGTTCCCGCGGTATGTGTGCTTCTCCTCGGCAGCAGCATATCCTGGAACATCTGGGCTATTCTTCCTCTATTTCACTTCGCACTGGGCTAGTATTCTGTATACATGCATTACTGATGTACTCTAGCATGTTCCATGCGCAAGAAGCCCGCCACTTCAGCCAGGGAGTGTGTGCTGTGTTCATCTACAGCCACTCTCTCTGGCTGATAACCTCTCCATAACCCCGGCTATTTCCATGCAAAGTATATCCCCAGAAAGTGGCTGTAAACCGCTTTCTGGTGATGTACTTCATGCAGGGATTGGACCACTGCAACTACATGGAACATACACTCACTTCCTGAGCACCCACCCCCCTTCCATTCATACACCTTCCCCTGTGACGTCTCAGTAGCATCCCCAATATGTTCTTAGACACATATAATATATTTCTCCCCTCCTCATATGCTCCTATAGGTATGCAACAGTGTTTGAAGTCAAAAAAAGCGACTTGATCTTCTGTGATCAACAAATGTATCATATCTCGGTCAAAAACGGTCGTATCACTATACCGTTTCTTTCAACATGTTCGTCTTGTGTTCGCGAACAAAACGGTGCTATTTTCATTGTAATCGGCCGCGAACTCGTATGTACAAAGTCTTATCAGTGTCTGCCTTTGGTACTTGATCTCAATTGATCTAGGCCTGTGATAATAAAACGAAGTGTGCCGTTGTATTGAGGGCATCCACCCGAGCCAAATGCACTTTGAATCATAATATTTGGTGGGGAACCGGCCGAGCAATGAGGAAACTGTTGGAAGGGATTGGCTTGAGTGAGTGCATAGCTGTGTACTGTAAGACGCTGTAAGACGCGTCTTACAGTCCCGGGACAGTGGTAAGTACTATGTGGGTATGTTCTCACTCCTGAGCTCATACCTCAACCAGTTCTTCGCCGATTCACATCGTTCTTTTTTCATTTGTTAGCTACATACGACGGCTACAATATCCGGGTGTTAACATGGCAGTAGGTGGTCATGAAGGGCGCCCACAGCGCAGGTAGTGGTGAACATATAACTTAAATATATTCTTCATCTGATGTCGAGGCATCTTGAAACATTGTACATACATACATATACATGCAATACATGCTATTAGAAGGACAGCGCCGGCGTAGATTCATAGGGTGATGAAGGATGATATAGGGAGAGGATGGGGGGGGGTGGCCTGAACCTTGCATTGGGACGTCCTATTGTGCTGTTGGTTGGGTGCTTTGAGAGTCTTGTTCCTCTCTTATGCTTATATAGTAGCTGTGGAAAAAATCTCAGCGGAATACAACATGATCTGGGGGATACATCAGCCAACTGCTTCCAGCCATGCTGCTCCTGAGGAGGAGCACGCATATCGCGAGAACGCCTGGGCCGATTCACGCGCGCAAGGGCTCGTTGGAACCGTGCTGAGCACACGATTCCAGGGAGACCTTTCGCGCGTCCACGCGACGCGAAACGAGCGAGATATTGCTCGTTTAGTGTCCCTTGGAGCGCACTAGTAGCACTGTATACAAATGATTAGTACTTACCCTTTTGCCCTGATTCCTGTATACGATTATTCTCCTTTAAAACGCCTTCTGAACGCGCCTAGATATAGCCAGATAGAGTGGGAAATGAGGAAGCTAGTGAGGGAAGAAGGAGGATGAAGTGCGCACCAGAACGAGAAATAAGCGCCCGCTTTCCGAGGCTATTGGTGCGGGAGGAGGCGCGGGAGATATGATAAGGGATACAATCTAGAAAGATAAGGACATAATCAGTTAGATCTGGGCAGACCTGTTATCTCTGGGGAGATAACAGGCCTGCCCGGGGCTGCCTGCCTAATAAGGCAGGTCCCGGAGCGCTGCCCGGAGCTTTATGACACATTACGAACCCTGACGGTTCGTAATGTAAAACGGTTACGGGAGCTAAACGGTTCGTGACACATTATTGGTACAACAGCTGCTGCGAAGGAACAGCCTACGAAGCATGGCTACAACGCGCCTTTGTGTAGCAGCGAGAGATTTCGGCTTTCGGTTTTGCGAGTTTTTTCTTTTGCAAATCAGGACTTGCCGGCTAGTGTGCGTGAGTCGAGTTCGAGCTTAACTTCAGGGGTGTCTTGGAGTGATTCATTGGTATGGGTGGAAGATCGGTGGCACACAATTACGTGCAAAACGAAAGGCAGACGACGCTGATCACAACACCAGCCGAGTGAGTGGCGTTTCGTCTTTCGACAGACCGAGCCACTGCCAAGGCGCACCGGCTGTGACGCGTGACGGGTTGTG
The DNA here is from genome assembly GCA_022264855.1 of Lenzites betulinus. NCBI lineage: Eukaryota > Fungi > Basidiomycota > Agaricomycetes > Polyporales > Polyporaceae > Lenzites > Lenzites betulinus. The sequence continues at coordinate 35,405 of JABYQU010000040.1, read as the reverse complement.
TTTGGCAACTTCTTAGTGCGACCGGTACCACTAAGGACCACTACCAGGCATATCGCGCATCGATCTACTGCATCAAGGTGAAACGGAAGCCCGGCCAGTCATAACATTGTGTTAGAATTTCCATACTATTCTCTATCAAGCTAAACACGGCGAACTGAGACAGGGGTCAAACGGAGAAAATAAGCTGGGATAAGAAGTGAGAAGAGTTAAGCAGTGGCGGAGGATTCGATAAGAGCAGCGAAAAACTGATGAGAGATCTCCTTGAGTGCATCTTGCATCTTGGCTTGCCGCTGTTCAATGGCGTCAGAGAGTGCTAACGTGGACGTCTGTAAGGCCTCACTTCGAGTGTGCCGCCGACTGTGTGCTTAACTGACTCGTAAACGGAGAGCGCGTTCACCAGCTCCGAGATTGAATACATGTTGTCCTTGTTCTGGACAACCTCGGTGATGTTCTCAGCAGCTTTAAATTCAGCCTTCATAGCTCATCAGCGACGCAGGGGCTCCCAATCAATGGATCACTTACCATAATGATGCTGAATGCATCTGACTGCAAGGCGACTTGAATCTGTACATTCTGGTTGATAGAGGCGGAGTCGGCTGTCGGTGCATCGATTGCGTCTTGGATAGCTTGGGATTCGGAGGAGACCCTGCGTAAGTATTCCGCTGCTTCTGCCAGTCGGCCTTTGGGGGTATACGTAGGAATAGACTGTAACAACGCTCGGAATTCATCCTGATGACCGTCGTGTAAGCAGATACAATGAAGAGGATAGAAGAAGCCTGGACGTACTCTCGGAAGCGTCAAGACTTCAAGATACTGCTGCAAATCCGCCAACTGTGAGCAAAGTTTCTTGCTTTCGAGCGCGCAATAGGCGACAACATGTCTAACAGCGCCGAGCTGAACGACCAGAGTATCATGCACGTCATTGGGGACGTGAAGAGCAAACTCCTCGAGCAACTTCGTGACCTGAAGACGCGAGATCAGGCGCCATCCGGGTGAGACGACATGTACGGCCACGCACCTCAGAAAGCTTGTCGTCGATTTCAGCCGACGTCTCCATCATGACCGTGAGGAGACTTTGCATGACGGTGTTGGCATTGAGGTTCTTTGCGCGTCGCCCCGCCGATATGAGCCGACTCTTGGCTGCCGCCCGACGAGTGGCATGAACTTTCAAAACAAGGTATAGCAGCCTGTGGCTACAGGCCGGGCGATATGCACTGGGAAGATCGTAGCGACCCCAGAATCTCGATACGGGCACAGTGATTCAGTGTAAGACAATAAGACACGAAACAAGACTTACCGACGCCGGTCGTTTTCCATCTTCCTCAGGACATTGCGCGCGCCCTCAAGGCTCGCGAAGACACTCAAGTCCTCTGCAGTGACATCCTTGCCGGCCGACGAGCTGTCGTTTGACGCCGGGAGAAGGGATACGATGTTCGGTTCCATCGGGAGTCCTACGAATGCAAGGGTGTCCGCTTCCCCGATGTTCAAGGCGAGCTGGGCCATCAAGGTATTCTCGACCTAAATGCAGAAAGGGAAGAGAGAGCGATATCGTGGGCGGCGTTCATCCCGTACTTTATAACTCCCAAAGGTCGGTGTCGTCGGGCGCTTGAGGGATAAAGCGCATTATGATTGCACGTCGTCGACAGACGCAAAACTCCTTCCAGGAGACTAAACGCAAGACGCGAAACGCGAAACGCGAGACGCGGTAGATTAACGCGAGGTTTGGTGAGAAATAAAGCAGGGTTTGACGTACTATTAGTATACTGGAGGGCCGCGATACTCGTTTGCCTCGATAGTCGGCAACCCGAGCTGCGGGGCAGCGATGGCTGTCGTCCATGGTGTCCGTATGTTTGGACTTCGTTGAGTGGGTCTACATTAATGGTCCAGTGCCCCAAATCTCACAAGTGAGGAAGGACGGGTCAGAGATGTGAGGAAAGAGGCGATTGGCTCCGGCGCTAACGAATCCGATCACAAAAAGGCGTAACGCGTACGAGCAATCCCAGGCTTACCGTCTTACCGTACTACCTACTAGGAGGGCACAAACTTGGCACTCGCCCACTCACTGGATCCGGATCTACCTTACGTGCAAGGTCACTCGGCTTAACACCATCGAAGCAGGTTCTCCGCTGTTCCGTCGTCTGTGTCCGAACCCGATACAGCTTAGAATGAGTAGTAAGTAGGTCGCGACACTGGCAGGGCGCGAGTGGTCGTATGCATCTTTGATCGCGAGATTTTAGCCTAGAGGAGGTAGTACGGTAATCGCACATTGCGTGACAGAAGGAATTCATTGCATTACCCGAGAATAACGTACACAGGAGAGATAGAGACACAGATGGCTAGAGAGCACATGAGAGATACAAATATGAAACCGACGATGAGTATGCGAGGGGGACAAAGTCTACGAGAGTTCCAGGGTGATGACATGGCCTTGGGCCGCAGCGGAAATCCGGATGAGCACCGACGGCGGAGGTTGAGCGGGATCGGAGGCATCAGCCACACGGATCGTGATCTCGTGGACGCGTGACGACGGGGGCGGCGTCCGAGAAGTCGTGTCGGCGGCGTCGACGTCGCTGTGCGACGTGGGGCGCTGGTCCGAGTGTGTCAGGGCGCACCGGGGTTCCTCCTCCTGGGGAGCCAGGTAATCAGGATCACTTAATATGACTGTACAATATGTGGCCACTCACGAAGGCTGTAGAGTCCATAGTCAACTCCGGTGAAAGGACGCGGATGGAGTTGGAAGTGACAGAGTTGATAGAGATGGACCTAGAAGGCATAGCTTCCGCGACAGTGGTCGTGGTCGCCGCCCCGTCACGGTCATCATCGGCGCTACGAGTTCCAGCGGGCGAGTCCCCCACGGCACCATCCGTGTGTTGGCCCTCGTCCGGATGTGCAATACTTTCTCGGGGAGCCTGTAGATTCCGCGTTCCCGTTACAGTCTATCGCGTGGAACAGGTGAATGTCCAAGCACGTACCTGATCGTGGGCGGGCACTGAGGCCAAGACGTCGGGCACATCAACGACCATTGCCTGTGAGGGCCCTGCCTCTATCGTGGTCAGCGACACGGTGGCGCCCAATAGCTCAAGGCCTTGCATGACTTCCGGAAGAGCTTCTGTAGCGGAAGATTGCGAGCCCGGCTCGTCGGTTGCCGCTCCCACTTCCAGCGTGGTAACGCCAGCGATGGGCACGGACGCCTCTGAGCCCATAGCAAGCCCACCTTGTTGGTCAGACACATAAGTCGATGAGGCTGGCGGTGATGCGGCGGACATAGACATGACCGCGGAAAAACTAGACATTGATCTTTCAGGCTCCGTAGTCGATGGCGAGTACTGATAGCGACGCCGTCTTCTATCAGTAGCGCGTCGAGTCGGACTATACATGTCTTCATCGGAGTCGCTCGGGCTAGACCGGCGGCGTTTACCCTTGGCATTCCTGTACATGTGGGGTCGAGATGAGGACTCGACATGAAAGCAATGCTTCAACAAAAAGCATACTTACCGCGTGTTGGCGTTCATGGTCGTCTTCGTGCCCGCGTTGCCCAGCTCAAAGGGATAAGAGACTTGGTCTTCCCGAGGACGCCCTTCTTGCGACGGTGGAATCCTACTCGACCACGCTTAGCAATAGGTTTCATACGTAACGCGGAGGATATATTCTCTTACCCGCTAGTGCTTGTAGTCGACGTGTACGGCGGATAATAAGGACGCATCTCTTTAACGTTGCCAGACAGGACGGGCACGGTGGCATCGAGAGAGCTGCCAGGTAAACGTCGTCGTCAGGTGTGTTTTTTGCTTTGAGTGGTAACTACTTACATCCTCTGAATAGGCACAGCGTGCCCGGGGGTTGGAACAGGCCAAATGGGCTGCAGGTCCTGCGGCCTCCCACGCCAAACAGGTCTAAATTCGGGATAATACCTCATGGCTGCGGCTGGGGGAAAGGGCTCGCCGTATGGGCTCTGAAACGTTCCGTCGGGTATGGGGCTCCCCTGATACTGCACGAACGGACTGTGGATCATACCGCTGTTACGGATTTAACTTTCTACCACGTTAGGCTGCAGTACGCATCACCACTGACCTCGAAATACTGAACGGCGGTGGTGCCGGGGAAAGCCTAGGAAAAGTTCCGAGCTTTGATCGTTTGCCGCTTGTATATGTCGCCGGGAAGCCTCTCCGCGTCGTCCTAAAGAAATCGTTTGTTTAGCGGTGTTTCGTAGGATGACATATAGTCACGGCTCACTGTAGCTGCACACGCTGCGGAGTCTCGGTCCCAGCCCCGCCTAAGTTTTCATTGTCAATCAAATCGTCAGCTACGAGGTTGAATGTGAAGCTCACTCGATAGGCTCTGACGCGGCGTGATGGATCCGGCCGAATAAAAGTCCTCATGACCGGAATCCTGTCCGGTCGATTCGGATACGATTTCCGCGGATGGAGCTATGTAACAGTTGTCAGCTGCGCCACTCTGAAGGTCAAGATTGATAGGTTTCACAGGCCGGGATGGGATGACCAGCATCGTTGAGACGCGACGTCGACTCTGGACTCATATCGTCTACTCGCCAAACATGAGAAGATGTAGGCGGTTCTTGACGTTCAGCGGACTTACTACTTTGTGGATCGTGTTGGTTCTTGCCCAACAGTTCTACGTGTTCGACTGTCTCGCTTGCTTCGGTGTGGACATTGTGAGAGGAGGACATAGTGGATAAGAGTTTGAATCGATACGCAGGGTGGGTGTGGAAGTTGAAGTTGTGGCAAGGGCAAGCACCAGTTTCGACGGTATTAGTATATGTCGAAGACAAAGCAGTTTGCGATTAGTTATAGTGAGCGTACTTTACCTGTACGTCCTCGTGATCCGCTCGTGGTTCTTTCATTCTGCAATGGCCATTCTGCAGTAACAAGTAAGCCTAAGCGCATTCCTGCAAATCGACTTCAGCTAGCGGACGTTCGAACTTCTCGGCATCGACAATTCCGTGTCCAAAGACTTCCGTTGCCCTCCTGCAAAGACCTTAGGGGAAGTATTAGGCGCACTTTCAATCTTTACCCGCCGCCACTGTGCGATCTCCACGTCTTGTACCAAGTTTTAGTATCGCCATGGTCGAGTGTTGTGGTAAGAAACCCGGACACGCGCTTATATCGTCAGTGATCGCATAGCTAGCGCCTGGATGCCGCATACTCCCTCCGCCGATCACATACAAATAACTAATAGTCCTAGGCCTAGTGCTACATGTCCGACCCGACCTACGCGCCCTCAAGTCTTCCAGCCTCCTCGGCCTTTTCCAAATCTTCACGCCTCTGCTTCCCCTTGTACGTGCGGTACGTGTGCCTCGTCACCCAGCTGGGCTCGAACTTGGACCTGAACCAAAGACAGCGGTCCAGGTAGCTCGGATGGGCTTCTCCCTCCGTTGGATTCGCCCATCCACCAGAGGACCTCCACACCCAGTACGTCACGTGCCCGGACTCGTTGTTGTGGTGCAAGTAAAGATCACCGACGCGGGGAGAAAGATTGAGTGGCGGGTGTGGTAAGTCGGAGGCTGCTTCAGATCGCCACCAGAAAGTGTAGCCTTCTTGGCTTCCAGCCCGAAATGGTCGCAATTCCTTTTGAGGCTTGATGGCAGCAAAGTGCAAAGGCGCGCCGCCCGTCTGTGGGGCACTCGGCCGCGTGAGAACGTTCTCCTGGGCCTGACGAGTGTCATTGCGACCTGCAGCCAGCGGCGGACCTGGGTGTCGCGTGTGTCCGTTGACCTCGGATGTGTCTACCACGTTTGCGGCAGCCGCAGAAGCAGATGTTCGGCCGAACGATCCTGCGAGATTGGTATGCGGCAGGGTGTCGGCGCGGTGCATGAGGTCGCACGCATGTCTAATAGTCATGCTGGACGTACCAACCATCATGGTTACACCCTCGGTGCTCTCAGGAGGACGATGAGAAGTGATCTAGGCGTCCCATTAGATATCTAGGATATAGAGCCACAGGGAGGTTAAAGCACTTACATGCTCCGGGAGCAAGATACGTGAACCTCCCAAATGTGACGAGAGAAACCCACCCCGAGCATCGTCGCCTTCTGTACTACCGGGCATGCCGGTGATCGCAGTTGTACCGATTTCTGCCGTATTTTGAACGACCGTGGGTTCGTCATCCTGCCGACTTTCGCTGCCTCGCAGGCGCCCGTTACTTGAAGCCGACGATTCTAGAGAAACATCATCACACAACGAAGCATGATAGTACAAATAAACTCACCCGAAACGGGATATCTACACATAGGTTGGCGAGCCAGCGTCAAGGAGTTGTGCACCGAGGATGAGCCGGGCGGGTCAAATCGTGAAGATAGGGCAGAGGTGATGGCGAGTGCCTCTGCCGATATGCTTAGCGGGGGCTGTTGAGTGAGATGAGCAGCTGGCACATCTCGACGAATATCCTGCGGAAGTTCATCTAGAACGGATGGACTGGCGCGAGAGGACGGGGGGGAGGGGGAGGGGGAGCTCGTCGACGGACTCCAGGAAGCTTGCACCAATACCCCAACCGACGCTGGAATGTGGTTATCGGATTGCGATAACGAAGGAATGCGTGGTGTGTATGACAAGGGCAGATGGTTGGCAGTTGACGATGACGGAGAGGGGGAGGAAGAGGGTTGGTCATAGGCTGCAAATGGTACACAGTACTCGGATGTCCTCCTGACCATGGGCTCAGGGACAACGATCTGGGAAAGATCGACAGTCTGCACACCCCGAGACTGTGTCGTCGCAGACCATGGGTTACTGAAGAGAACAGATACGTCACGGTCAGCTTGTGATGAGGACGGCCCCGAGTTGTCGCAGGAACGTATAGCTTGGACCCTCTGGTGGTCTTGAGAGGGCGGCGGAGTCGGTAAACGCGACATTTCCGGCGTGTCGAGTGCCTCCCCGTCTGTCACGAGCAGGTTCTGGTGCTCTTGCTGAGGGTTTGATACGGCACTAGCGAACGCGTCAAGACCCAACTCTGACTCATGGCGAACATAGTTGAATGTGCGTACGTGGTTGAGGCGAACGGAATCCCGTCTTCATCCTGTGCATGTTGACCAGATGATTGCACATTGCGATCGTGTTCTGAGTAGAACGATCGATACGAAAACCTCCTGCGATTAAGATTCCGTTTCTAAATTGTTGTGAGATCAGACCTCCGGCGAGAACTAGGCTGCTCACCTTCCTCGGGCGGGGGCTAAAGCCCTCAGAGATATTAGCATTGGTGAGCCATACCGAATAGTTTCGCTTCATCGCGAGGGTAGAGGGTATGGTGGGAGTGTCAGGTCTGGTCAGCTCGAAGTCGGTGAGTGTCTCGTCCGGATCAGACATGGTGGCTGCATTAAATCCTGTGGGAAGAAAAGCCATCCGATTCTTTGTACGCTCCGACGATGTCAATAGTTTGATGAGCTAGCAAAGACAATTAGCTGCCCCAGGAGTCAAACCAGAGTGGCCCAAGGACAAGGAATACATCATATCAAGCGCAGCGAACCGCGCCTATATTCACGTACGGCCCGAAACGCGTACGAGCGCCTATTTCCCTATAAGACTTTGTCATTACTCACTCAGTACTTGTTTGTCTTCTCATGAGGCTTATACTACGAGGCGCCTCCGCCGCGATCGCTTCCAACTATCGCCGGGTCTCGAGCCGGCAACCTCTACTCAAACTAAACGACATGGCGCGAGCATGCCAAAAATTAAGATCCCCGCTCATTCACCTGCAAGTTGATCGTTCAAAGCCCTAGAGTATGCGATAGGTGCTAACATCTACAGAACCCCATACCATGCTCCTGCCGTACGTACAAGATTCCTAAAGACCGTCGAAAAATAGGTAGCCAGCGCTTTTGCTGTTCTAAATGCGACACGACCGGCGGGAGCGCTACGAAGCTGTAGCGAATGGTCCGAGAGTGCGGGATACTCCCTGTGAATCATATTTTCACCTTAGACCGATCGTCGACGGTTTAATGGAAAGAACAACATACCACGGGTATGTACGGGGGCGATAGGCCAATATTCCTATGGCGAGGACGACAATAGACAGTATCGCGGCCCCCTTAACGGGGTTTAGGTCCCGCAACGACTGGAACCGAGTAGTCGGAATCACAGTGCTGGAAGATAAGGCGGAAACATTGATATCGGAGCTTGCTGTATTGGTGTTCAAGTTAGTCACAGACGCGCGCGGGGCCGATGTCGATTTTGAAACCAGGCTTGGACGTGAACGTCAAGTGCCAGGGAATAGAACTTACCCATCGTCCTTTGCCACACAACAACTTCGGTTTCCGTGCCAGTCTCCGATGTTCCGGTTGCAATCCAGTCAACGCCGTCTACGTGTCGATAAGCCTGGGCTTCTGGATGAGTACGTAACGGGCCGCATGTTCACCAACACTCACGATTGCTTGGACAATATCGCGAGCTACAACGTAAGACGAGTTATGTCAGCAACGCCATATGTTCCAGAACAAAGTATCATACCTGAGTGGTGCAGCACTTGCAGGGGTGTTTCCTCCTCGGAGTCGAAGATAACAACCTCGCCACCATCGCTTCCGCACAAAACAGAACGCCCGCCGTGAACGAATAGTACGGGAAGGGAGATGTTCTCGTGTATCTCATACCGATAGTGGTGCACTTGTTGCCCAGTTCTGAGGTCATAAGAAGCAAATCCGTCGTGGAGATTGCATATTACGACATGTCGTTCATCTGGGGACAAAGCAGAACGAGCACTATGTACAGCGACGTATGAGCGTCACCGATGAATTATTGGGATAAATACTTACATCCGTGTACCGGGTCGTACCTGCCATTTGTATGTGCAGTCCAGGATGTTCCAAGCACTGGATATAAAGGCAATGAGCGATTTGCATAACACTGATACATGAGTCACTCACACAATGCCATGATAAAGGTATGATGCGACAAGAACTTGTCCCCGTTCACAAAGATGAACAGCGCGAGGCAATATTCCTTGTGCGTAGGGGAGGATGTTATGAGTGGGTGGAGAGGGCATACGACGGATCGTCCAGACGCCTACGATATCCTTTATGTTAGTAGCTAACGCCTGTATGCTATCGTGCCTACCATTCTCTGCGAGCATACACCAAATGACCCGTGACCCAACAGCCGCTGCGAGAACTGAGGTATGGCAAGAATAATCCAGGGATTCAACAGGGCCCGACATTCCAATTGGTATACTCGAGATTGAGAGGCCTGGTGATGCGCCCTGCCAGCAGTGAGCCTAGTTGTGGAACTATACATAACATGACTTACAGTTTGCTGGAGATCACTCAGCTGGCAAACCATTATCCCCCCGTCAGAGTAGCCTATAAAGAGCACATTGACCTCTGTAGGGTGCCACAACAGAGACGTCACTGCGATATTCGCAACGCGGAATTTTCCCACTTGTACGACGTCGTCTCGTATATCGAAGACTTTGAAACGGCGGTCGTCGCAACCGACTGCGATCCTCTCGGCCCTATGATCGAATTGGAGGCAATTTATGGAGTCCACAAACTGCGCGATGACCTTCACGGAGTGATATAGCTTTTGAGCATACGTCGTAGTTGGGGGAGGGGCCATGATACCGAAGGTGGCGCAGGCGCGTCGCGCGCGTGTGCTCGCTACCTGAGAGTAAGTGCCACTGGAACATGTGAGGCTGTTATCGGCCCGTCTCGGCCGATCGGTGGTTACCGAGCATATACAACGATCGGCTTCAAAGCTTCAAGCTTAAGCTGAATTCGTAACAAATCATAACCTGACATCACGGAACGGATTCCACGCGCGTCGCAAATCGCGTCGGGGTGCACACTGGCTTCCCGGATGCACCGCGAGCTTCCTGACAAAGTATGTCCCAGATAGTGCTGACGGGGATTTCCATGCACAATTCCGACCTTATGGGCCACGGTCATACCGCTACAACAGTGTATAAAACTTGCGAAGTCTTAACCTATGAGTGGCTGAGCTTTCAATGTCAATGTTCAATAGGATTGCATGATGCGCTTCAAACCGACCAGGATTTTGCACGACTTCAGGCCTGCCTTTTCGATTTTCGGTTATCGGGCGGTAAAGTAAATATCGGGGCTACTTACTTTGAGTTTACGACGTTCGCCTTCCGGAGTACGTCCGTGATAATCCGCATGCGCATACGTTGTCGGATATGATGAGCCTCCGCGAGATCGTATCCTTCTTCATATGCCGCACGGAATTTGTTCATGGTTTCGGTGTTGGCAAAGGTGAACGAATACCAATGGGCATGATCGGGGTGCGCGGTGCAAGTGATGCCGATACTCATTGTAGTCTATATTGCTACGTCAGCTGTCGTCGAAAGCGAGAAGAAGTAAACGTGTAATTGTAACAGGAACACCTGTACAGGCAAACTTACGCCTCTAACGTCTGTATGCCACAGTTCGCTAACAATTCCTTGGAATAATGCATTCCCAGTCGGGCCAAGAACGATCAATGCACCTGGAAGGGATACGATTAGCTGGGGTTATGTAGCATGTAGCGAAAGACACACTCACCTCGCGATGGCATCTCTTCTCCAGGTGCAATGACAGTGTGGTAGACAGTGGCGGAGATCGAGACTCCCTCGCTATGCTGGACTCCCCCGCGATGCTGGACTCCCCCGCTATGCTGTAAAAAGTGAGCTGAAAATTCTTCCGTACGAGAAATCCTGCAGCTGATTAGACGTGTGTGACCTTCGCAATCAGTTCGCAGACTTACATGTTCACTGTGAAGGAAATGACGAAGGTAATTGTGAGAGGGGAATGTGACTCGGGATTGGAAGAAGACGGACAACTATACCAGCAATAAATACCCTCCCTGATGACAATCAGCATTGGCATATATAGAGAATAACCTTGATATGAGATTATAACAGCACAATGGTGAGGATGTTTGACAACGGTGTGCTGAATGAGAGCGAATGTTAGTGGCCAACCAAGCTTCGAAAGCGAGAAAGCAAACACCAGCAAACACTCATCAAGCGCTCACCGGCACCGCCGAGGGAAGCTTACAAGACTTGAAGGCGTTTATTACTTTCGACTTCGGGCATCCTCACTCAAGTTGTTTGAGCTTTCAGGCCGCGTGCTGAAGGGCGAGCTTCGAGTTCAAGCTCATGAGTGCATTGACTAGGTGACTTTCCGCCGACCCGTCACATCGCAGCTGATACTCCCAGCCTCGAATGTAAAGCAGACGGGCGACTCGGGCGCAAATATCCGACTCGCCGGCGGGAGGTCAACGGTCTCGACTGTCCAGATGTCCAAGCCTCTTGTATACTCACTTGGCCACAAGCAGCGATGCAGATATTGCTATAGGTGATAGCTGCACGAGCCCGCGGAGTCTATTCGCGCATCACGCGAGCTGAGAGATGGCTTGCACGTGACGAAATGTGCCACTCCCTACACCAGCTTTCCGGACCTTTATCCCTTACAAGAACACGCCTACCGCCGACCACCACCATGTCTAGCGAAGGAAACACAGAATACTCTGCCTCAGCTATGCTGCACCTCTTCTGTTGCATATGCAACTCCATATTCCTTCCGGACGCCCCGCCTGAGGCCGACCCGGTCGCCACGCCTTGCGGTACGCCCTCTGATTCGTGTTCTTTGTTCCTGTCACACTGAAACTATCCCCAGGCCATGTCTATCATCGCGACTGCATCGAACGAGTCATTCAATCAGACGTTCACTCTCAACCCCAGTGTCACGTCTGTGCTGCTCCGCTTCCGGCTGCCGAGGAGCTGCTGAAGCTGTTCATCGCGTTCGAGGAAAGCGACTATGATAAGAAGATCAAAGACGCTGTACACGAGTGAGTCAATAAAGTCCTATTCTACGTGCGAATTCGGTATTTGGGTTCTCGTTCGCTCACGTGGCTGTAGGGCTACCTCCTACGGAGACCGATCCCTCGACGCTGCCGCCGCCGAGGCAGAATGTCGTGACAAAATCCGAGTGCTGCAAAGCGAACAAGAATATAACGTCACGATGCTGGCCTCCTTAGAGACCGAGTGGTCAGCTATCGAAAAGATGAACCTCGCTGCACAGCAACGTATGAAGGACCTTGAGGGCGACCTCGCTGATGCGGAACGTCAAATCAAGGAGCTAGAGGAACAGATGAGGGCTGCTTAAGGTATATTAATGGTTTTCTGCCGCCGACGCATTGTGTTCAATCTGACGCTCTTGCGTTCCATGTTTATTCGCTCCCTCCGGCAGATGGGCGTCGTTGGGGTGGCCATGCATGTTCAGGGCCCGGTGTCCATAACTCAACTAAATGTTGTGCAAATAAGATATATCCCATTTCTGCACTAATTGAGTGCCATGTTGACGCTGTCTTCGGTTTGACATCATTACCGTGCGCTTGGCCTGGATGACTTACCAGTTGTGCGATTGAAATCAATTGTGATATCTTCCGGGGGACCTGCCTTCCCTTACTGGTAGTACTGCACAGACTGCAGATCTACAATGCCGAGGGTTGTCGTATGTTCCGTCGTATAACCTGCGTGTGGTGAGCATATCGATAGCGCCCCAAAGCCGCTTGCCCGCGTTGTATAAGTCGCACCGTACTTACCCGTGCGCTCTACGCTATAGGACCGCAAATCTGTGTTGCAGCGCGCGGATGTAGCTACTACACGAGGCAGTTTTCGCCGTTGAACATGTGCGCACAAGTTCGGGAGGCATTGAAAGGACTATGCAAATCATTTACCGGCATCCGCAGATTATAATTTCGCCACGGGCAAGATCGTACAAGGAAATTAATTCACGAAACATTACAGACCGACCGGTCGCGATGGCATAACATGGCGGCCGGGAAAGAAATCCGGAATAGCCTGCACGCACAGCTTAGTCAGTAGATCATGGAGGATGGCAATATATTCGACGCACCGGTCTAGACTTCGGGAGAAAGGTGGTGTTTACAGTACGTTGACGTCCTCGTGGTGTACATTGGCGCGCTTTAGGGCGTTCACATGCGTAAGAGCATCTCTCAACTTCCTCTCTAAATCAGACACCTTGTATCGGACACTAGTCGCTTCGACCTTGTCCGCAGCTGTGCAGCGCTCTACGAATTCGATGCGGCCGACTTGGCTGATGATGGCGTCCGAAAGCAAAGCCACTTCTGCTTTGAGATTGAAGAGTCTCCCTTCGGAGCGAACGCGCTCCCGATGAATTTCAGACGTTCTTCTATGACATGGCACGTCATGTATGTTTAAAGTAGAAAGTGGAAATTACTCACTTAACGATGGCAAAGGGCACATCCTCCATGCTGTTGGCCTCGCGAATCGACAGAGAGAGGTCAAGGCAGAGATCGGCAGTTACCGGGGCGTTCGCATTGCATCTGTATGGGCAAGAGGGTGTCGGAGAGGCCACGATGCGTTCTAGGCAGCTACGGCAGAAGACATGACCTGAGCCATCCACGAGGCATGAGTAGGCGTAAGAACGGTGGCACGATGGTCGAACATACCGCATCCCTTCAGGGCGACAGCCAGCCTGTTGATATCGGAACAGTAGCTCTCAGAGCATATAGAACAGCGAGACTGCATGGCGTACGCCACTACGAGTGTTCAAACTTGCAGACGTAGCCGGGGTCGCTCCAGTGGCGGCTTGGGAATTACTTGCGCCTTCGGTTCGCACTCAAGACAGACGGGGTGCTTAATATTACACCGGCTTCGGGCGGAGAATGTATATGAGAAACGCTATAGTCTGCAGGCCGCACAATGGTCTTTCGAGAGCCGGCACTGAGTACTGAGTACTGAGTACTAGTACTGAGCGCTGAACTCGATGACTTACGTGTGCCACGTGAAAGTCGAAATCACGTCACGCTCAGCGTGACATTCTCGTCCTCCGGCATAGTAGTAGCGCAGCGTCGGTTGCAACTCTTTCCGCTGCCATTATACATGCATGGCACATCTGGTACTACCTCTGCGCCTCTTATTTGATACATCGGTACATCGGGACTACGAGGTTGCATTTATGCTGCCTTCCTCACCAAGTGGCTCAGTTCAGTGACGCGGACATCGACCTTTGGCGCGTGGGCTCGAAGCATCCGTTGTCCGCCACTATATAAACCTCTTTCCTTCCAAACTGCTCTCACCCGCTTTCAGAACCACCCCGGAAGTACAATTACCTCTCCAATATTCACGATGCAATTCCCTGAAAGTATCCGCTCGCCTTGCCCAACCACGAAGGTACGGCTGCACCACGGCTTCATTTTCATCATCGTCGCTAACCTTCTTTATCGTTTGCAGTCCTCGCCCCGCCGCATTCGTGGACTCTACTTCCGCTCTCATAACGATATTCCACTGCCTGTAGGGATCACTACCACCATACCCGACGTAGAAACCGCTCTCGCCAAGAGGTTCCCTTGCTTCGAGAGCATCCTCGGTACTCGCGCCTTTATCCACGAGTGTCTCATCACTTGCCTCGACCCTGCGGGGAAAAAGCACCAATTTCTTCTCGCTTACCAGGAAGACCCCAATCTCCCATTGAACAGGGCCTTACAGAAAGTATTCCCCCAAGCTTTGTTCCGCGGCGAGATAGTCATTATGCGCGGCGGGACCCGCTCCCTCGTCGTAAACCTCAAGGGGAAGAAGGAGCAAGTGCTTGCAGAAGAGGCAGTACGTCGGTAAGTCTCTTCGTAGCTGGCCCAAATTGCCTCTGGATCATGGTTTCCTTCCACAGGTTCTTATGCGAAGTCGCTACTAGACGGGCCCGTAACAGGAGATACCAGAGAGTTGCAGAACTTCCGACTGTGTTGTAGGGGCACATGTACCTGTGTGGTAGCATCCGTGTGTACTGTATTTCCTCGAAGATGGCGCTCCGATCCCCGAATCACGACTCTTGCCTGACTTCTATCAGGTACATCATCTCCCACCCCCTCGTAAGTTCGCCTCCCTGGACGTACGTACGCACCGGGTGCTATTTGTCGCCCTTGAATTCCTCATCACAAATTCGCATGTTCGCCCCGTGCCTCTGCATTTTGCTCTTCCAGCTATTAATGTGTCTTTTGGCATCCTATCTCGAATTCCGTGCGCCTCTCTCGTCTGCTCCACAACGTCGTATCGTTTTCCACTCCAAGCCTTCGCCTTCTCAGTTCGCGTTTCGCACATCTCTGTTGCTCCGTCCACCAAGGCGATACTGTAAACGCCTTTTCCTTTTCTGAGCGCTGCACGCCCGTGTGGCCCTCAGGCATCGAGAGTAAGTTCTTTATCATCAAACAAACACACCTTGTCTCCGCTGGACCGCTCGGCAACATCCGGAGACTCTGCGTATTTAAACTGAGGACTCAAATCAAAACCTCTATCTCGAAAACGTAGCCCGACCCTAGTTGTGATATGTCTCAATCGTGAGTGCGCCTGCCTCGGAGTTTCACCTCCTCTAACTTCGTCCGTGTCCCACAGCATTCCCTCGAATATGGAGGCCAAATTTGCGAGTGGCTTCGTCCGCTTCGCCGATGATCCTTCAAAGTCGCTCATGGACGTACATGTCGTCCTCGCCTCAGTAGATAAGCAAAGACGTCAGTATCGGTATTCAGAGTTATATGAATCTGCTCATCAAGGGTTTTTGTAGTCGCTGTCATTGTCAAACCTCGCGTCCTTGCATACGTTACAGCATCGCCACACATTTTCAAGACCTGGTTCCCGTGCGGGTGGATGTTTTCTTGCGACGCGGTGAGCATCCACAACGTACACCGAATCCTACAATTCTTTATGATCTTATTAGAGAGATCAGACAGTTCATTGCAAGCGACCGGCAGATGCAACAAGGCTCCGATTCGTGTTTACGCACAGGGACGAATTCTGGGCGTTTGTTAGGTGTTATTCCGAGGCCCAGATTCAGGCGCGTGCCTGCGAGAAATTGCTCGCTGCTCGTCTATGCTTCGTTGAAGATCATTTCAATCTCTTCGTAGATCGCGGCGAGCAGCTACGACAGGATACATTCCATTGATGTTTCGGAACAACCCACGGGAGTAGTACCGCGTAGTCGTAACCTTGAATGTTCATTTGGGGAGGTTGTATGGCCTAGATAACAGCGCTTTTCATCAGCTAAGTGATTCAGTGGACTAAGCAAGGGACGGAAATACGCGCGAGTAATCTCTCTCTCAGGTAAGAGGTGATGCCTGACCATGTCGAGCGAGCGATACGTCGGTTTAAAAGTCGCAGAACGCGGGGAGGTGCAGTTTCAAGCGGTACTGCCGCGTGTTCAGAAAACGGCCCTCTATGCATCGATTAGAATAACAGCCATTGGGATGTTGGCGGAGGTCATCGTATCAGTGGTTGCGTGGCGTTATGTACGTGAGTGGCTCGAGCGGGACGACCGTCGGCGGGTGGTGTTCTGTTTGAGGGCACGGAGTGGAATGAGTTAGTGGACGAAGACATAGAGTGGGCGACAAACTTACCTTTGGAATGCGACCGGTATTCAATGGCGCAAGCGCGACATCTCCTGAAGGTCTAGCTTAAACGGGCCCGTGAGGCGAATATCGCGAGTCGGAGGCGCATGTTAGTCGATACTTCTTTTCCGGCTCAATGCTTCAAGGGTAGACCCCCCTAATCGCATCGCTAGTCCGGCGCTCAAGGCGCTTGCGAAGACTGCCTTGTTCAATCAGGCTACAGGACTCAGCGGGCGCACGTCCTGATGTGTTTGCGCTACCGCAGGTGATGTGAACTCCGCGGCGAATTTGATTTCCTACAACGAGCGGGCGCATAGCGTGAATCTTACGGCTTCGTGCACACGAGAGGGTGTTCACACTTAAAAATGCGACCGGCCGGGATGAAGACGTGGACGAGGTCGGACCAAAGACGCGAGAGCAAGTTGAAGCCGCACACCGGGCGAGTGCAGAGCCCTACGATGCAGGCGTCAGGCTGAGACTATTCGCCAACTACCATGTAACCAGCAACACGCGCGAGATATGAAAGTACGACATATAAATGGAGGTCACTCACAGATTGTTATTTGAAGGCCTAGGGTGTATGTCGACATCTTGGAGCAGGTATAATTCCGCCAGGAATTGAGGCTGAGAGCTTACCCACTGGAATGATACACGTATAGCGTCATCAGTCGCCTTGATACGGATGAGAACGGACAGATATTCTAATTTTTAATAACGGACAGAGCTCCAGCTATTCCGTACTAGCTGAATTTCGTGAGCATGATGGAGGGCTCTGCGTTCTCGGGATCTTTGGGCCAGTATGTGAGTGGTCCGAAGGAGGTGGACAAACCTCCTGCACCATGTCCAAAGGGCGTTTCAGCGGAAGCAATGAGTGGGCCTGACCATGGGAGACTCGGAGAGAGTGAAAGAAGATGAAAGAGATCAGTAATATTCATCAGGGACACGCGGCGCACGCGTCTCAGATCTCAATCTCTCATATACGTCGCTGAGCGTCTGCTTCGGGCGGCTGTTATTACACGTACGCGTACTACGCGCGCATGCCCTAGCTAGTTTAATGAATGTTCCTCTTCTCTCTCTCTCTCTCTCTCTCGATCTTCGGTCAAGTACGCAACTGGCTGCAGCGTCGCATGTGCATCTAAGACCTAAGCTTCAAGAAGCTGTGGGTTTCATGTGGAGTTGGGCGCGTCAATATTAATGTCAGTCTGGAATGGGCTACATCGCCTTTGAGTTTCCTTTATACCCTCTTTCATCAACGCCACTCACCCCTCCTTCCGATGGGATATATATATAAGCATGCCGTGGATACTGCTCAAAGACGAACACAACTTTCCCCCTTACCCCCATCATATCTTCTGAACAGTCCCAGCCCTCCAAATATGACTAGTCGACGCATGCGCAAGCAGCAGGTAACGGGCTCAAACCTCTCAGCTTGGTTATGTTGGTCTGACAATGCCTCTTCAGTTGTTCTATCAGCGAGCCTCGGTGGCCAAATTGATCGATCCGAAGGGGTACCATAGCGCCTTCGCCTCTCTCTGGACTCCTCCCCGGGCGTTAACGGCCCGTCCCTTGGTCGTTGTCCGGCACAACCCGGACGTCATCGAGCTACTCGGGATACTTGACAACGTCTACCGGAACACCCGCGTGGGTACCTCATACTTCGCCTATACGTACACAAGCTCTTATACCCGATGTGAATTTGCCGTCCAGTCCTCTCGCAGCAGGAAGATATAAAATTCCCAACTCAACGGCCAGCATACCGGTGAGGCACAATCAACCACTGCCACTCGCTGCGCTCCGTTCATTGTCGCGTTGATTAGGCATGAAGTGCAACGCCGAAGCATATAAGAGGGGTCGGGCTTGATCGTTGATGTAGGGTTT
This sequence comes from Lenzites betulinus, assembly GCA_022264855.1. NCBI lineage: Eukaryota > Fungi > Basidiomycota > Agaricomycetes > Polyporales > Polyporaceae > Lenzites > Lenzites betulinus. The sequence continues at coordinate 17,172 of JABYQU010000040.1, read as the reverse complement.
GCGTGGTCGCGCTTCCCGCACCTTGATTGTCCCCCACCTTTGTTAGCATCATGTTTCGCTTGTTCAATGTTGAAATTGTGGTTTGCGTCGTTCAAGTCTTTCCGAGCTCCCTGGTCGATTATGTGCGCCAGTCATCGGTTGCAGAGCCGTCAGCCTCAGCTGCAAGGGGTCAATGGGACCGCGGTATATACCAGCAGTAACGGTATCCCAGGGTCCATCGCGATCGGCTGTTGGCTACACTGATACAAACCAACGCCCGCGTAGGGCGAGGGCGTGTTGCGAAAGTGGAGAACTTTACACGCGAACTTTGCGAGTCGGGAAACATCAATTCAAAGCTACTCATTTGAACGTGCGCGCAGGGCGAGCGCAGGACCAGCGGGTGCTAGCGGTTGCGCATGCGTCGCTTCGCTCGGACGCGTCTTGCTGCGACGTGCTGGTGCGCTCAGCTCTCTGAGTCGAGGTGGGACCGCGCGTCACAATCTCACGCGTTCTCACGCAAGAAACCGCAGGTAGGTGAACACGTACATATAGAATTCTTAACGGCGTTCGCCTTTGGAGTCTCGGGTGCACGCTAGTGTGCACGCCGGGTGGGGAGAGGTTAAGTTTGACTGGAACTTGCACCACTCCACGTGGGTGTAATAACACACGCGCGAATCGGGCGTTTCAGCGCTAGTGCCTTGGCTGTCCCACCATGCTTGGAAGACGACGATATATGTCAACACCTCGCAGACCTATGCTCACGGGGGCTCTCCTCGATTGTTACCGTCTTGGGCCCACTGGTATTGCTCTGGACTGGCCTGAGCTGCCCTTGCTCGCTAGTTTCTGCGTCCAGGAAGTCGTGCTGGGGCCCAGGGCGTGCTGCACCGCCGACCATTCAAGCTTCAAGTGTGGCAGATCAGTCTATAGGAAGACACCCGCAAGTGTAGTAGACTGTTGCATCCGTCATCGCAATGTGAGTGTAGCTTTCAGCTACTCATGAACGCGCTCGATATCTGGTTTAGAGCCCGTTTGAAGATCAACGATATCAAGATACGTGTTGCTGATATTATCGGCCAGGCTTCGCCAATCCTTTGTCTACGTCGTGGCGCTATGCTCGCCAATGAGTACTGAGTAAGTGGATTCTCGTTTCTCGTTTCTCGAAAGGCCCTTTGACGCAGACGAATCCCCCGGTCCTCTCGATAACGGCTAACCCTGCGACCGGAGGCTCGTTCCGGCGCATGTCTGGGCGCGGACTACCACGAGTATGTAGCCAAAGGCCTGTGGACAAAGGTCTTTGGCCATGTGATGCCACGCGGTGCTGGTATGAAAAGGCCTCGAATCGCGCCCGACAGGTTCCAAGCTCTCACCTTCGATCCTCCCTCAGCCATGTTTGCTCGTTGTCCCATCTGCATCGATCGCTTTTCAAACGAGGACGAGCTCCAGCCTATGCGGCTCCCTTGCGGTACGATTGCATGCATCCGGTACGATACATCATACTGAGAGAGACACAGGGCACGTTCTTTGTTTTGGCTGCCTCAGCCGCATTCTCCAGGATGGCGCAGGCGTATGCCCCAGCCGCTGCAATATTGACAGAGAGATCACCACCTGGCTCCCCCTGCGTTTGTCATTTCCAGATGTTGTTCTTGAGCACCACCAAGTAGCTATCGCCGTCAACAGGTGAGTTGTGAAACATTACCTCCTTCGTCCTTGCTCAGCGTGCTTTAGGAGGGTGTCCGAACTCGAAGGGCGTCATGCTCGGTCCCCGCAAGAACTGAATGTCGTCACGTCTCAAGTCGAAAATCAATACTTGTTGATCATGCGGCGGCGTCGTTACATCGACAAGCTGACAAATGATTTGGCGAAGTGTCGGGCAACCATCGCTCGCCGCCATGAAGCGCTGCTGCAGCTGATCTCACAAGGTCATCGCCTGCGCCGCGAAGCTCGACCTGTTGCTTCCCGTCCGCCCATGGTAAGTGACTTCACCGCAGTATTGGGCGTGCTTCAACGTCTAAGAGCTCTTCGCAGCCGCCTCAAAACCCTACTTCAACCTTCATCGTTAACGATGGGCAGAACTCCTCCCTTTTGATGTTCAAGGTGAGCGCCGCTATCCTCCTTCCTTACCAGAGCTTGCATCCTTACAGCTGCACAACTCCACGCCTTCGTCTGCCGGGCCTTCCTCCCTCTCGGTTCCTACCATGTATGTTGGCTCCTCCAGCGCGACACCTGGAATTTCCGGCGCGATTTCTTCGTTCTACAATGTGATGTCTTCGTTCTACGGCGCCGTCCCATTGTCCTCCGGCATGGTCCTTTCGTCCTCCGGCGCCGTCCTTTCGTCCTCTGGCGCTGTCCCTTCGTCCTCCGGCGCTGCCCCTTCGTCCTCCGGCGCCGCCCCTTCGTCCTCCGCTATACCTCATAGGGCCGGTACTTCCAACGGGGCGTTTTCGTCTATCCCTGCGTATTCCGACCGGGCTTCTGCCCAAACGATGCTTGCCAATTCGTCTTCGCGGGACGAGACGGTAGCGATTGCGCCCTCTCAGGCTGTGATCCGTCGTCTGGTTGCCCCGCTCAGGCGCCCTAGGCCCAGGCCCCGCAATCCTTCCGTGAGTTCAAATGTTACCCACCTTAACTGGGCTAATTGGTATCGTGCAGCAGTCGCCCGACTCGCCCCCCAAACGGCGGCGTGCCTGACAGATCTCGAGGGGTTATGCTGTGGATAGCGTCGTGGAAGGTCGGGCTAGGACATCCGTCCATGATCGGTGACGCAGCGAAAGCACGGGATTCGAAGGGGGAGTATACAGCTCATGACAGGTTCTCACACAAGCTAACATGGTATATGACGTACAGTAATGTAGTAGCTCGCAGTAATTCAACGTTCCTTGAAGTATTCATCATATGGCTTCGCTATGTTCAGGTTGTGATGAGCACATTGGTTTTGATGGCCGCGCCCTTCGCCCGTCGGTGCATGCCGGAGGAATGATAAGTATGATCACGATTATGTCTTGGCTAATCTTCTTTCTCACTCAGACCTACGCATCTGCTTCCTCACCGTCGTCTCTTCCCTCTTGTCTATTACTTAGACTTTTCTGCGGTTAGGGAAATCATGGAGTGGCGCAATCACAAGAACGCCGCAACTAGTCAGGCCGCCAGGAGGCGCCGCAAGGAACGTGATGCACATCTTCAGGAACTACTGGAGTCGGTGGCTCATGCCGACGATGCTGTCGATGAAGTCGAAACTATGGTCTCAAGGATGACTCTTCAGGAACCACGCGTGGGTATAGCTTCTGGTACGTATTGCTACCCTTTTCAGAAGATGTCATTCTCATATCCGTGATCACCAATGCGTAGGAGACGACGGCTCTTCGTCGCTCGTGGATGAGGCGGGGGGGAGAATCGATCGCGACGTAGTCCGACGGGCTCCAAGCAAACCGGCTCTGGTAGCCTCCCTCGGAGTACAAGAAATAATGGATGACTTAAACTACATCTCCAAGTTGCTCCGCGACCGCCGCCCTATCCTCCTGTCCGGTTCCGAATTGGTCTTCGAGCTGGACCCCGCGTCAGGCGATGACTACCCTCGCCGCCCCCTCACTCAAACGATTGTCAGCGCAAACTCGGGTCCGTCCGCGTTGCGAACCACCCATACTGGTAGCAGGCTCATTGCGGCGTACGAGAACGATCTCGTGACAGTCGTCGCGCGATTACAAGATATCCCCCTCGACAATCATCCCTCCGTTTTGCAAGTACGTGAAGACCTTATGTCTCACGCCCTCTCCGAATTAGATCGCATAGAATCTTTGAAGGAGTCGGAATGGAACAGACAACACGCAGGGGTCTCGGCATTGTGGCGTGCGATTCCGGGCATCGTCGACACAGGTGAGTACACCTATTCTTCTTCTCCCATAAAAGTTTCATTGGGAGAGTTAGATGCATACTTGCAGTCGCCATTCCAAGCCTGGTCGATGGACGATTCCCTGCTCCACTCCGTTTCTCTCATCGTTCTGGTCATGCACCTTGTGGAACATGTCACTCGTCGTTCTAGTCAACTTCTGCTCGCTGGTTTCCGCTCCGTATTGCTACTCGCTTTCCGTAGAGCACGCGGAGGCATCGCCAACGCAGGAGACGAGGCTTTGATGAAGAAGATAGCTCGGGACCCGCGCACGCTCATTACTCATGCCAATATCGACCCCGCTCTCGACGTCTACGTTGTTTGCCCCGCTTGCTATGGAATATACCCGGAGGCCACCTGTCCTCAAACTTGTACGAACATCTCCGCTCCCGACGCTGTTCCTTGTCAGGCAGAACTCAACCGTACCAGATCGTTCAGAGCTGGCATGCTCACGCGTCCAGTCCGCAAGTACTATCACCAGCCGATGAAGGAGTGGGTCGGAAGGTTCCTCTGTCGACGTGGTATCGAGGACGCATTCATCTCGGTCGAAACCGCTCTTCGCGATGACCCTACGATGGGGGATATCTGGGACGCCAAGATCTTCAAAGAGTTCCTCGGGCCAGACGGGAGACCTTTCTGGGATGGCTCCTCGACGGAAACTAGGCTTGTATTTGGCCTTGCGGTAGACGGATTCAACCCCTATCAGTCGAAGACAGCGAAGCAGAAGGTTACAAGCACGGCCATATACCTCATCTGTTTCAACATCCCCTTGCACCTGCGCTATCTCCCTGAGAACATGTATCTAGTGGGAGTGATCCCGGGGCCCGGGAAACCTTCCCTAGACCAAATCAATCCCTTTATTGGGCTCCTCGTCGACGACCTTCTTGGGTTTTGGTCTCCAGGCGTCTGGTTTTCTCGTACTGCCAAACATTCCTCTCATCATCTGGTTCGCGCCGCGCTCATTCCTCTTATTTGCGACATTCTCGCTGCCCGCCAGGTTTCAGGGTTAGGATCTCATGCGTCAACGTATTTCTGTAGCTTCTGCTATCTGAAGCTCGAGGACATCGAGAACATCGACAAACATTCTTGGCCACAGCGCAGCTCAGCTATGCATAGGGAGAACGCTCGACGTTGGAAAGATGCCCGGAGCGTCGCAGAACGGGAGAAGGTGTTTCAGGAGTTCGGGGTTAGGTGGTCTGAACTCCTGCGTCTGCCGTACTGGGATCCTGTCCGGTTCACCGTCGTTGACTCCATGCACAACCTATATCTCGGTCTCATCAAAACTCATTGTCGTGATGTCTGGGGTATGAAGGTTGACGCGGAGGATGGAGACGCCGCCGCAAACCCCCAAAAGCCTCCTCCACTGCGTCCCTCCTCCCAAGCCATGGAGAAGGGATTATCAGTTCTGTACTCCGGAAGCTTCAACGAGCTGCTCAGATGTCCCAAAGGCGTGTTATGGCATCTTTGTGAAGAGCGCGATCTACGGCGTGCAGGGACAGTCAAGGTGCTCGCCAAGGAGTTGGACAAATGGGTGAGGACTAGCATAACTATTTGCTTGACGACACAGTTGCTGACGGAACCGGTTATTTAGCGACAGAGGCATGGGCTACCACAAGCGCATTATAGCCCGCAGTCGTCTGAGGATGTTGTACCTGTCCGCGAGTCTCCCGGCTCGCATCCGGGCTCGACTTCACCCGGCGCCCCGCTCGTTCTTGGGGGAAACCAGACTGAAGAGTCAGAGCTTGTTGAACGTGCAAGAAAGACTCTTCTCACATCCAAGGATCCTAGTGTTACGTTGGTACGATACAGGAAAGACGCCCTGGCATCGTTATGCCAGCAGTACGGCGTGTCCCCAGAAGGCACCAAGAAGGAACTTGCACGCCGCCTGGCTGCAGCGGTAGCAGTGAGTATGGCGTTTCCGTGTTAATTCTGATCCACGGCATTCAACCCATCTCACCCATAGCAGAATGCAACTTCGATCGGTGTTTTTTCGTCGACAGAGGGTCTACCACATATCAACCGCGCGCAGCCTTTCAATGGCCCCGAGGTTCGTGAATATTTTGCTCCATGCATACGCGTGCTGATTTGCTTAGCAGGGAGTAGATGGCTCTCCGGGTACACCTTCTCATTTCACGCCTGCCTTGCATGATGACAGGACATTGTCCGCTTTACACGTGCGCGGTTACATCTTTTGTGACGTTGCTCGAAACTATAATCATCATTGTTGCTGCGACAGGATGCTCCAGCAACATCGCCCACGCTCAACGACAACTTCGGGGTGGCCCATGAGACATCAGAGTCTGCACAGGAAACGCGGAGCGGACCGGCCCTAGGTCAAGAGGCATTCTCTGCCATTCGGGAAGTACGAGAGGCGATGCAACTCCCAAGCTGGATCAACCCAGTCCCTCGCGGATTCGGTACCTCGGAGCACGGTAAACTCAGCGCCGACCAGTGGCACACAACCTGTACGGTCCTTCTTCCAGTCGCCTTGATTCTACTCTGGGGAAACGAGAAAGGGCGGAAGTGGGATATGTTGAAGAACTTCATGGACCTGGCGGCCGCTGTCGTTCTTGCAGGGATCTGGCGCATATCGTCTTCTCATATCGACCTCTTCGAGCAGTATCTTCATCGTTATATTGCAGAACTGAAGATACTGTACAAGGAAGCCAAGATCGTACCCAATCATCACCTGGCCCTCCATCTACCGGACTTCATGCGTCTTTTTGGGCCGGTACAATCTTGGAGGTCTTTTGTCTTCGAGCGTTTCAACTACATCTTGCAAAACATCAATTCTAATCTGACGTTTGGTGCGCTTCTACCTCATCAGCGATACGCTCACATCGTTAATAGCCTTTTAGGCGAGATGGAAGGCACCTTCATGAAGACAAGCTGTCGTGCCGCCAACCTCAAGCCCATGCTTCAGGATCCACGAGTAGCCGTCGATCTTGAAGAGTTCCTGAAGGTGTACGGTGATGTATCTGGAGAGGATGAACGCGGCATGAGACTGGAGTCCGTGCTGCGTTCCAACGATGCACCGTTCGTGGTCCCAGACCTGTCATCTCCAGGAAACAGTGGAAGGGAATCAGCTCTCAGCAGCGAGACTTACATAGCGTTACTGGACCGGTTGAACGCGGAGTCGTCGACGCTGTTGTTTGTGGATCCCTCGGTCACAGCCAAGCAACACCACCAGCGCTATCTTTCGCACACCATCTTCAACCACTCAGACATCATCATCCACGGCATTCACTATCGCCCACAGCTCACCTCTTCCAGAGATAGCAACGTGCAGTTTCACCCCCACCCCGACAGCCTTGTCGCACAAGCAGGCTCTATTCAGAGCATTTTCACACATCGTCGTAAGTTGCGCAATGGAGAGTTCGTTTCGGAGACGTTTCTGGCTGTCAAGCATCTGGTGGAGCTTTCTGGAAGCGACGTCCAAAAAGACAACTTTCGAAAATTCCCTCACGCCGGAGGTCGTCTACATTACGATGAATACGCCCGCGAAGTCCACGTTGTCCGTCCTCAAAACATCCTTTGTCATATCGCGAAGACACCGCTGAGGATTGCTGGCATCACCAAGGCCTGTGTTCATGTGTTACCATTAGACCGGGTGCGTTAATTGCAAACACTGCGACAAGTTTTCGCTAACGTGTCACGCGGTGTGTAGCTCCTCAAGGTAACTCCTCTACAGAGAGCCTCGGGAACCTCGGAGGACGGCTGATAGGGAAGAGGGATATACATGTTGATTACATGCTACTACGATTACAGAGCCCTATCCGCCCACATGCGATAAATTGCTCGGTGTCTTTCACCACCCTTCATGGCAGGCTGACAGCTTAAGACCTGCAACAAATCGTTGAGCAAACACGCTAGGATAATGCGCGAGAGGTGCGGGTACGTACTCGTCGGATTCGTGGTCGGTATCTTCGGCAGGAACGTCAGACCCGAAACGCACACGGCTGTAGTCTGGCCGCCCGTCGAAGGGGTTTGTTACGTTTCTCGCCGTGGCGACGACAAAAAGTGGCCGGAAGGACCGTACCACGGCCTGCAACTGGGCGGCGCTCTCGTACACGTCGCGGATAGCGTAATTGCGAGCTTCAGCGAACTGGCCGACAAAAAGCCAGAAATCGTCGATCAGTGCGAATCGCAGATTAGACCACATGGTCATCGTTGGTGTTCTCCATTTGACAGTGCGTGTTTCCTGGGGTAGGGGTGAAACTCGTTCAGATTGTATGAACATTTATGTGGAATAGCTCACCTCGTCGCATACAAATTTCCAGTCGTCTTGAATCACCGCGGAGAATTCGACTATGTCGCTAGTCTCCAAAGAACGCTTAACAACGAGTGCGTCTGTAGAAGAGTTCAAGATCATCATTAGGAAGTTGATAGGGCGAACAGCATCACATACAGCGCTCCGGGAGGATCTCTGCGATAACGACCATGACGTCTTCCCAGTCGAAAGACTCAGCGTCGTGGATGTTATCCGCAGGCAAATATTTAGCCTTCGCCGTCCCGAAGGTCGTTGTGATATTACTGACGGGTGATGAGCTCTAGATATTGTATATCATAGCAAAGAGTTGACACTCACACCGTAGACATGGATAGATTTGCAGAAGGCGGAGAGGGAGCTGGATGCAGATGTTTGATCTGCCTTCAGCTTTAGAGGTGTGATGATCTGTATAATTCAACAAAGCTAGTCAACCTCGTATTGAGAAACGGTCATTGTACACGCAAGCCCTTTCATTGGGTCGCTGTGAAAGGCGTACTAAGGAACTTAGGAAGCGAGTTTCCAGTTCATCACTCGAATCGGATCTGAGATATCAGCTGACTAATCCAAGCTATTACGTATTCTACTGCCATAGAATGGCGAGTGGATCAGTCTGTAGCTGCCTTTCGCCTTTCGTCGCGTATCTGTTTGTCTCTCAGTCCGGGAGAGTCCCTTCGCAGGTGGCTGGTCCTCAAGGTCAAGCAAGATGCCGTCGGAAATATCCTTATGGCGAACGACTAAGGACTAAGAAGGGAAAAAAGAGCGAAAGGCGAAAGGCGTGATGCTCATCGAGTGGCACGTCTCCCCTAATTCCGCTTGCCAAATGGACGCTGCATTGTGCTCTACACCGGTAGTTTGTAGCTGTGCTCATAAATACTCCGTCTCATCGACCGCCCTTCCGCCAGATCCCCGCGAACGTCTCTCTACATCTCTTGCGGACATTCATGTCGTCCCAAGCTGAGCTCCAATATCTGGCCGTTAAAGAACGTGTCTCAACCCTCAAGATCTTGCAAATGACGTTGGATGTCGAGTTACGAACGTGAGTCCCCCTTTGTCGCGCGGCCCAGGCGTTGACACCTCCGCTAGCTTGTTGGACGAACACCGGCTTTCACCGTTGCAGCCGCTAAACTGGATCGCGGAGCTGGCTGAGTCTTTGCGCAACCGGAACGCGGATTTCCTTCAACAGTTTATAGAGAGCGTGCTTCAGCAGTCCCGTAAGGTCAAGCGCCTCTTGACCCCTGCCGATTTCGAGGACAAGGTCAGCGGTATACTGCAAGCTGAGGCTGAATTGAGTTTGGCGTTGTCTGAAGTGAGTCCCTTTATATCATGCGGACAACCTGAATTCATCAGCATTGTCGTGAAGATAGAGGACTTGTTCTCTCGAAGCCGCTCCTCGATGACCGGCGCCCAGCGCTCTTTCTTCGAGGACCTCATCAGCACGACTCGCCAAGCCTTCACCGCCACGGCTGCCGAAAGTAGAAGCGCTCACGACGGCTTCAAAGAGCTTGTACCGCGCATAGAATTCCTCTACCGTCCCCAAGTCAGTTTAGAGCCTCTCGTCTTGTGTAACCGGCCAAGTACTGATGCGGGTGTTCAGGAGGACCTCCGCGCGTTCTTGCGCACCATCCCCCCCTACGCCCCATTGGAGATCATACAGTTTACGATAACGCCCGCCATACAGACGCTTCAAGAGCTCGCTGAACGGCGCGAAGTTCTAGTTGCACGCGCGGATGGGATCGAATTTGATGCGCTGCAGCGTTGGCATGACCTCGCGCACGCCGTTGACTGGGAAGAGACTTCTGCGTCTCTCGAGCAGCTTCGCAAAGAGTTGAAGGCTCAGAGGGAGCTACAAAGCGCTGCGCTCGCTATCATCACGGTGCGTCGTTCACGCATAACTATACTAGTTACTAATGTCGGCATAGCTCGAGACAACCACTGCGAATGGTGCTGTCGGGTCGTTGCCCAGCTACCCGGGCCCTGTTCGGGATCTGTCCGATCTCTTGTGCGTCGCGGAGGAGTACAGGTCCGTTGAGCGGCTTATATCCTTGCTGGAAGAAGTGAGTACCCAGCGGCTATCGGCAGCACATCTCTCATATGTGTCCAGCTGCAAGGGCAGATCCGTACCGCTGTCGAGCGGGTCATGGCGAAGTTGTCTCGAGTTGTGCCGCAATGAGAACGTACAGGGAAGTGTATCGCTCTAGAACGACATGACAGTAGCGAGTGGTGGCCTTATGCTGGGTAGATGCGGGTTGGTCTGAAGAATATGATGCGCTGTGAAGGCTCCTCAGCTGAGAGATCCTGCGGAGTACATGTGTGCGGCACTACCTTTGTATTCATATGCGCGCGTTGAAGGTGACCGCACGCCGACTAGCTTTCAATGAACTCGACCACCGCATTATTTTGCGCAGGTGACGAAATTGGCCAGTTGTCAACGTCGTTACGTCGAGTACTCGCATATCTGCACGTTCGAGTGCAGTGAGCGTGGCCACGCCAGGTATTGGGCGCTTATCATCATCCTCCGCCTAAGCAGATCTGGATCTGGAAGGCTCGCACTCAGGCGCTCAGCGCTCAGCGCTCAAGCGCTGAGCCATCAGGCTTGAAAGGTTTGCAGCAAGTTGCAGCCTGGCATAGGATATCGAAGAGCGACTTTTGCTCGCTCGCACTCTAGGCTCTCCTCTGTGATCGTCGAGTCCTTCAGCATATTAGGATTGTCATGTACGGGGATCGACACTGCGCCTCTCTTGCAAATTCGTGCTCCTTGAATCGGCTTGCTGGTAGCTCGTTTTGCATGCGAGTCGCTCATCAAGAAGCTGAAGGTCTTCTCACGACTGAATATCAACATGTTAAACTTGCTCGACATCCATTCATAACAAGGGGATATTATAATGTGGATAGAACGCCCACAATGACGTTTTGTAAGAAACTGCTTTGTCTGAAATGTGAGTAATCCTCGTGGTGAGCCACTCATTCCTCCTTGCTCACTCAGAACACCATCTCCGCTCACCATACGAGACACAGTCCAAACTTCAACAGTTACCAGATACTAATACACTACTATTCTACATGAATGCCAACACCTCGACACCAGACGCGCCGCGTCGTGCCCGGCGAGGTAGGCATTTCACTACGAATCTTTTAGCATACAAATTAACAGATGGCGCATCTAGACCAAAGGGCTCTCATGTATAGCTACGAACCCGCGTCTGAGGATGGCGATATGGACACATCTGATGATGAATCTTACTCCGACGAGGGGGATAGGAACTTCACGATTGACGGCTCTATAAGCCGAGGGCACCCTGTAGGCTGGCAACATGCTTGGTTCAACGCCACAGGAAGTACGGACAACGTCATGGCAGAGGCTTCGCTTCACAATTCTGTTCAATACGGAGGGATGCCTTTCTATCCTCCCCAGGACAGCGCAGGATTCGACCCTCAAACGTGCGTAGGGTTTTCGCATATGTTCTTTCTGTCACTAACTGTACCTCAGGCGCATGGTATCTCCCTACTCGCAGTACGCATACGGGTACCCACCCTGGCTTGTGACCCAGGCGAACGGCGTTCCATGGTCTCAGCACCCTGACATCCCGTAGGTCGTCATGTATGATTGCTAGCTCTCTGCACTCACCGTATGCTATAGGGCGACTGTGCCTCATCCTGCGGGTTTCTTTGAAGTCAGCATACCCCCCAGCGATCCGTATTACAACAACAATGCCGAGCGGAACATATTCACATCCGTTCCTCCTGATCCCCGTATCCACATGCGACCCCCCATGCTGGACGATTCGTACGTGCCGGTTGAAACACAACAATTCTCACGAGGCGATTATCCGGTGCCAACACACAATGTTCAAGAGCGGGTATCGAATTCCTATATCCCGTCGTTGTCATCAGCTAATTGCTACCATCTGACAGAGCTGGATATGGCGTCGCCGAATTTCCTCAAGGATATATTGTTACCAACCACGATGTTTCCCTCGCCACAGCTCCGCATCCGAACAGCAGCGAGAGGCTAAACGGAAATCAACAACGGTACCGCGAACTTCGCCTGGATGCGTGATCGACTAGTGACATTTTCCTTTACATCGCATAGGTTACAAGATAGAACACGGACACGAAGGACCGAAAGGCCTATGGTACCTATACCTCGGCTACGAGATCGTACACAGAAGGGGCGGAAACGTCCTAGATCCGGGGGGTCGTCGACGGACGACACTGACCTGGCACGTACCATCAATCGCCCTCCGCGCAAAAGAGCTCGGCCCACGGGTCAGTGTGTTGTGCGCCAGTGTTGGGGAACATCCATACTGATAATATATATCTCAACGACGTGACCTGCATAGTCGACGACCCAGCAGCTCATCGTAGCCGTACGAGAGAGCCTGGCAACTTATCTGTCTCCTTGGACCGCGCCCCATGGCATTCGCTAGCTCCGGCAATTAGACCTTCTCGGCAGGGCTCAGAGCGTGATACTGATAGCGCGCTCCAAGGGCCCAATAGTTGCGCTAGCTCTTCTGAGCTTCTACCTGGGCTTCAGGTACAGAGAACCGGGGACGATCGGCTGCGTGTGAGTTGTCCCGCTGTGTCGAGAACCACCTCGTTGATACTCATCCGGTGGCACAGGGTTCCGCCGGCGACAGTCAGGCTATCGAGCAGCATCCACCACGAACTCCTGCTTCACAAAGTCCCACGCATACCCGCTCCTCCATTGGCCTCCCTGACGCCGAGCTGCAGGTACAGAGAACCGGGGACGGTCCGCTGCGTGTGAGTTGTCCTGCTGTGTCGAGAACCACCTCGTTGATACTCATCCGGTGGCACAGGGTTCCGCCGGCGACAGTCAGGCTATCGAGCAGCATCTATCGTGTACTCTTGCTTCACAAAGCCCCAGCCACTGTGATGCGATCCAACCCCCGCTTCTTCTCGAACGCCAGTCGGCGCCTTCTCCGGTATCTAATGTACCTCAACCTTTCGAGCAACCCTCAATTACACCTCGGGAGACCACTCCTCTTACACCACATCATCCTGACCCCCCGCGGAGCGTAGTACGGAGCTCCCTTCCCGTGTCCTCCCCACAATTACCGCCAACGGTTATCAGCGCTCCCCGTACACCTGTTGGTGAGAGTTTTGACCGTGGCTCTCCGTCAGGTTCTCCTCAGCCCTCAGGGTCACACAGGCCCTTTTCGCCTGCCTTTCCCGCCTCCAATGACACACAGATTCCTGGCGCGAGTCATAGCGCTGCCCCGCCCTCTCAGCCTTCCTCTGCGACAAGTCCCATCTTATCCTCCTCAGCACATTCCGAAGATACTGCGTGCATATCTCCTGAGATAGCTCATCATCAAGGCTGTCAGCACCACCCGGATCCTACCAGACCTCGAGGGTTGATCAAGAACCCCTCTCCTCTCAGTAGCGATCTACCGTCAATGCAGCACTCTGGAAGTGTAGCTAGCATACCTGAGATGGTCGAGAGCGTGTTCCCGCTCTCATTCATCGAGCACACTCACGAATTCACGGAGGTGCACGCTCAAAGCACTTTCGGTCCCTCAACTTCCCTAGGCATGGCCCATCCGGTCGAAGAAGAAGCACTCGCTATCGGCACACACGAACACGAACTAGATCATTCTCCCTCCTTGCCTCGAATCCCCTCCCCGCTTTCACATGCTGCAAGAGATACAACTGGGCTGGTGCAGGCCATATCTCTGGAGAATAGGCCGGACGGGTCCCATGTTCATACGGTCGAACAGCCTTCGCCCTCGGATGGCAATGGTAACGTTGCCCTTCATTATGGCCAACACGGCGGCACACAGCTGTATAGCCTATCCGACGGCGATCAAAATGCATCCGCCTCCTCTGCCAACGTCGACGAACCTTTGCCTCACCGCGGTAGTGAGCCAGTGGACCGGCCCTCGTGCATGTCGCCGAGCTCCGTAATGCCCTTGCAAAGCGTACAAGGAGACACGCCGTCAACTGGCGCCAGAAATGCGATATCGAACGAGCCTCACGACGTTGAGATGACAGACGGCACTCCCCAAGGATCGTTACAAGACGACACGCCGGATACATACGACCTCGGGGTCATCGCTCCTGGGATTTCACTCGGTATGGCCGGTCATGGCGTCTTAGACGGCGAAATTCCAATGAGCACCGACGCTACGCTGCCCCCTTCCCAACGCTCCACTGTGCCATCTAATTTGGGAGGTAGTCTGTCAGGTCACGGCCGTGTGCAGTCCGCGGGGCACAGCACGTACCAGTCTCTCCAAGGATCACAAACACCAGGGCCTTCCTCGGCGGTCATATCTCAACCGTTAGCACCGCTATTTCATCCCGCCTCTACCACGCCGGCCAGACCTCCGTGGACACCTGCACCCATTCGGCAAGGCGTCAGTGCTATGCGAATTGATCCCGCAGAGCATCCTCCTTCATCATCGTCTGTTGGCAATCACAGACCAGCAACATATTCGACCGCCCAACGATCAGCAGAGGCAACCTCCTCTGTGAGATTCGACCCCGCTTACCTCACTGTCGGAAGCTCTCACGCGCAAGTATCCTCTATGTACCCGGCTCTGCCATCAACGTCCACCCATGCTGCTCACCATGGTACATACCATGCCGACGCAGGTGCGGCTACGGCTCACCAAACCATGGTACCTTTGCCTCCATACCTGCGCCCCGCGATCGCTCCCGGCCCCGCTGCGCCGTCCGCTCCGGGAAACAACCCATACGTACGCATCGTAATCTCCACTCGTACACGACGTGCACCTCACTCGCATCCTGCCGCAGCCACCCCCGCCCTCAAACTCGCGCCCCGCGATCGCTCCCGGCCCCGCTGCGCCGTCCGCTCCGGGAAACAACCCATACGTACGCATCGTAATCTCCACTCGTACACGACGTGCACCTCACTCGCATCCTGCCGCAGCCACCCCCGCCCTCAAACTCGCGCCCCGCGATCGCTCCCGGCCCCGCTGCGCCGTCCGCTCCGGGAAACAACCCATACGTACGCATCGTAATCTCCACTCGTACACGACGTGCACCTCACTCGCATCCTGCCGCAGCCACCCCCGCCCTCGAGCTCGCGCCCCGCGATCGCTCCCGGCCCCGCTGCGCCGTCCGCTCCGGGAAACAACCCATACGTACGCATCGTAATTTCCACTCGTACACGACGTGCAACTCACTAGCATCCTGCAGCAAATACCTGCCTCTCGTGGCGATATGGCCGAGCTAAGAGAGGGTATCAAAGAGCTTGCCGTAGGATTTCAACAGCTCTCGTCCGCCATCGTGACTGGCTTATCTTCAAACCGTGGAGATTCCGCCCGTCGGTCGAACATTCCGGGGTCTTCTAGTAGTGTGAACCAACAGCCTCGTCGACCCAACCATGCGAGCAGCTCCAGCTCACGGGAGCACGATTCCGATAGCTCGGACACTGGTTATACTCCTAGTCGTCGTCGACCCAAACTCAAAGGCCTACCAGAACACCGCACCGATGACCAATTGCTTCTCCAGGTACGTGAATATATATCATTCATTTATACTCTGCGGTCGAGTCTAAAGCATGCACTCAGGCTGAAGTGCAATGTCACGCACGGACGTTGATGAAGCGGGAACATAGAAAGGCATCCTTCGATGCCTCACTGATCCCACTCGCAGAGGAGGTTCAACGCTATGATCCGCGAAGGGATGGACACTGCTGTACAGCCGAACGATTCCGTCCAGACCTCACCTCCCCTCCAGCCACAGCTTGGAACAAGTCCGCAATTGCTGTCTTCGCACGTAGCTTTATAGACTCGGACGAGTACGAGTGTGACGATATCAGTGCCATCAAGAAGGTATTCGCTACACACCTGCGGCACCTGTCACGCAAGTACAAGACCAGTATTTCGGGCGAAGCGGACAAGAAGAAAGCGAAGAAGAAAGCCAATCGAGAGGAACGGAAGCGTGGGGTGAGTAGCCACTTCTATGCAGTCCTCGGATTCGTATCTGAGTCTTTGCAGTTGTTCAACCGTCGGTTGACGGCGGCACTCTCTTATGACGCTCTCAAGCCTCATGTCACGATGATCCGACAACTTGGTGTGGACGGCATGAGCTCTGATGAATCGAGCGTGGAAAACGACATAACGCACTACGAGATACTTCAGAAGCGGTGGCGACACCCTGATCTCACTGCATGGCTACGGGCATTTGACGCAATCTATCGGAAGATGCGCGTCAGCGAGACAAATCGCAACAGTCGCGGTGCGGCAGTACACTGGCGACAAGTAACTACTCGCTTCGACAACTCGCGCGCTGCGGTCCCGTGCCTTCCAAAAAACGCCTATTCTCAGGAGTGGCTGGATGCTTTGCAAGAGATGGATCGTGAAGATCTTGCTGTCCACGAGCAGTGTTACGATTTCACTCATACCGCGCAAGTCATGCAGTAAGTTAAATGCCCCGCGAACATGTTTGAGAAGGCTAAAATAGATATGCAGACTGGTGCAAGCTCAACAGACCACGCTGGGGGCCTTGGCATAAGGGAGCGAGTGCCAGCTTGGGGGGAGCTACCACATGGACCGCCATCCGTCAAAAAAGGAACTCCTCGGGCACGTAGAAGAGAAAGCGGAGGCGTGAAGATTTGGAAAAGGCCGAGGAGGCTGGAAGACTTGAGGGCGCGTAGGTCGGGTCGGACATGTAGCACTAGGCCTAGGACTATTAGTTATTTGTATGTGATCGGCGGAGGGAGTATGCGGCATCCAGGCGCTAGCTATGCGATCACTGACGATATAAGCGCGTGTCCGGGTTTCTTACCACAACACTCGACCATGGCGATACTAAAACTTGGTACAAGACGTGGAGATCGCACAGTGGCGGCGGGTAAAGATTGAAAGTGCGCCTAATACTTCCCCTAAGGTCTTTGCAGGAGGGCAACGGAAGTCTTTGGACACGGAATTGTCGATGCCGAGAAGTTCGAACGTCCGCTAGCTGAAGTCGATTTGCAGGAATGCGCTTAGGCTTACTTGTTACTGCAGAATGGCCATTGCAGAATGAAAGAACCACGAGCGGATCACGAGGACGT